>PVIU01000084.1:0-140409 GCA_004026605.1 Ondatra zibethicus | reverse complement strand
GTGGAAACTACTCTTGGCCTCACCTTGGGCCATTAGCTAACAAAAGAAGTTGCTAGCCACCCATAATAACCAATTTCACACAGATTATTGGACTTGCATAAAAGCAGAAGAACTGTGTGACAGAAGGTTTTCTTTCCCATCCATTCAGCTTTCTTCTCACTGTTCTGTAATCCGTTCCCACCTGAAAGCCAAGATCTGGCTCAGGATCTTTGCAATAAAATATGCTCTAAGTTATTGTTTGCAGTGATTAGTTTTGGTCAAACATGCTTGACCTGAAACTGGAATAAACGGGACCATGTTAGTCACAGAAACTCTACCCATTTTATGTCTGACATAATCTTAGGAAGAAGAAAGTCATTTTGTTGCCTTTGGGGGTCAGAGAGCCCTCCATGACTTGGAAGTGACTTTCCAGGATTGTACAGTTTGGACAAACTGTTAAATGCCTAAGGGTCTCATGAGGCAGCTTGGAAGAGCTTCATGCCGTTTGGGGAATGGAGTGAGAATAGGAACATTGGCTTCCAGGATGGAAGAGCCATCTTTCAATCAAGGGAAGAATGGAAGACCCAAACCCAGGCATAAGACTGCGGTGTTGAGTAGATCACCATAATTCTCCTCTCCCTCCTAGGCTAGCCTCCTCCTTATCTGCTATCCCGCACTGGCCAGAGGAACACAAATCACTGAGAGATTTTCTTTACCTTAACCATTAAATATGAGTAAGAAGTTGCTGAAGAAGTTGTCAATGTTTTCTCGCACCTTGTGTTTCTGTGACTGACATAAGGCAGACCATGTAAAAATAATACAGATTGTCTCATTTAAAATAATTAAAGTGTCAGCCAAATGTGTATATGAAGTGTCCAGGTTGAAATTGTGTTCTGGTAAAGAATCTTGAGGTGCCATATGTCTGGAATCAGGGCAGAGAGCTGTAGGCAGGAAGTATTTTCAAGGTATAGATGGATGGATGTTTTTATTTTTTTCTTCATTTTATTTTTAAACTGACAGAAATCATATGTTAATCATGTACTGCATGATGTTTCTCGAACACATGCATAATTGTGTGATGGCTCCATCAGGCTAATTATCACAAATGTTACATCCTAGACTTACTTTTTCAATGGTGAGAACTCTTAAAAATCTGTTTTTGAAGATTTTCCAAATGTAATACATGTAATTACGTATGCTTCCCATCGGATTGCAATAGACTTCTAGAATGTATTTCATATTCTTTGACCAGCATCTCTCCCACCCACCTCTGTCACCCTCTGACAACAAATATTATATTGCTTTTTTTTTGTTAGCTCATAGATCCCGTGTGTGGGTGAGATTGTACGATATCCATCCACTCTGTGCTCAGCTTAACTCCCCTAAGATAGAATAATGTGGGCACATACATGTTTTCTTAAATGTCAAGAAGAGAATATCTGACAAGCCTTAAAATCAGAATCTCCCAGATATAAAAATGAATATACAAACGACTCTCTGCCAGTATTTTCCTCTGCTCTGTTTACTTTGGATGAAGTGACTAGTGTCTCTTCCACCGAGGCTGTGTCCATAGACATCCTTTTCCTGGGATGGTCTAGCTTAGAGCGCGGTGCTGTTTATGTTTTCTGAGAAAAGGGGAGAAGCTGTGTTGTTACCATTTTGGAAGCCTGATGTTTGCTTCTCCTCTAGTTTAGACAGCTATGTTCTTCCCTTTCTGTAAAGTAGCCTCGCAAGCCTCTGAGTGGCACTCAGTGTGTCCTCCAGATGATGAGGCACAGTGGCCAATTGTTAAAGTGGATGGAAAACAATTAGCAGCTGAAGATAATGGAAGAGCCTTCCATATAATTCACTAACCTCAAATCACAAAATGGGCTAATTCTCAAAAATAAAACAGACTGCTGTTTATCATTCTATTTAATGGCTGTGTCTAGTAAACTAGCTTTGTCCTTCAACTGGAGTTCCATAAGTGTTCAAGGTGGGTGAGCTCACCAGATGTAAATTCAATTCATCTGTCACTCAAGAAATCAGAAACTTGATTTGAATTTCCTGTTACACCTCTGCTACAATTAAAGAACATACACACACACACACACACACACACACACACACACACACACACACACCAGCATCTTAGGATTTGTTAACATGGCTTTTTTGTTTACAGGCATAGTCATAAAGATAGAGATTAAATGTCAAGGCTGTAAAAAAAAGTTGATGGATTGTTCTGGGAACATAAATACTGTCTTTCCCCCTCCTTTTCCTTTAGGTCCAGTGGAACATGTTCACCTTCGAGTTCCATTTGTCGCCATAAGAAACAAGGATGTCAACATCAGTGCAGTTGTGTGGCCCAGTCAGATGGGGACCCTTACCTACTTCTGGTGGTTTGGCAATAGCACAAAGGTTTGGCCCTCTCTCCTCAGTTGATCTAGATCCCTATGTTCCAGTTTCTCTTAGTTTGAAGGAACTGGGTTGTCCCAACAACTGGCACATAGTGAAGTTAAGAACATACAGAATTGAACAAAATATGCTTCCTGGGGTAGGTCTTTACCTTAGTAGAGAAAATTCAAATAACCATTAGAAAGGAAGAGCACATTGGGAAATGGTACAAATCTGCAGGCTCTTTTTCTTCTATTTGAAATCTGTAAAGAGTCATTGAGTCTGTTTTGCTTTAGTTCCTGGCTTTTCTACTGATGTGGTGCATAATAGCAGGGGCATTGCTTGGCATCTCTGAGATTGAGACTTCACGTGGGTCAAACATCAGCTAGATACCTAGTTGTAAGGGTGGGAAATAAAGTTGGATGACATGTAAAGAATCCTCATCAACACCTGCCATATGTTCTGCCAACACAAGTTGTTTTAGGGACAGTGATGAGGTGGCTGTGCCTTAGAGTAAGAAACAAGAAAGATCAACTGTTGGAACTTTGAAAACAGGCCTGCACCCAGAACCTGTTGATGATAATGCTTGTGTCAAGTGCTGATACTCTGAATTATTAGTCCAGAAGATCATCAACTTCTTTAATGTTCTCTAGCTTTATTGATTTTAAAAAAGCAACATTTAGATTTTAAAAATAGTATGTTTATTAACTTATTTATTTATTTGGGTGTATGCTGCAGGGTGGCATATATGGAGGTCAGAGGACAACTTGCAGGAGCCCCTTCCTGCCTTCTACCTGCCATGTGGATTCCAACAGTTGAACTCAGTTATCAGGCAGCAAGCTCCTATACACGCTGAGCCGTCTCAGGGTCCCGAAACTTAACTTTCCAAGCGTTTCACATTTACAGAGAAATTGAGAGAGGCATGCAGAGATTTCTTATGTTCCCTGTTCCCACCAATATACAGCCTTCTTCTTTATAAACATGATGCATTTGTTATAGTTGGTGAACTTTATATGCAGGTCACTATCACCAAGAATATAAAGTTTTTATTAGGGGGTCTTTCTTTGGGTTAGAACAAAACAAATGTAAGAAACCAAGTAGATGAATTTCTCCACAATCATCTGTGATTTACTTATTCATCTCTTCCTCCTCCTCAACATCTGACACTAGTATCTCTAGTTTTTCATTTGATAATATCCTGCAGTTAGACTCATTAGTATGTTTTCTTTACAAGTTGGATTATTTTTCAGTTAATAATATTGTTTTATGTTTCATGTCTTGATAGCACATTTTTTTCTTTTTCTTTTTCTTTTTTTTTTTGGTTTTGGTTTTTAAAGTCAGGGTTTCTCTGCGTAACTTTGGTGTCTGTCCTGGAACTAGCTCTCATAGAGCAGGCTGGCTTCGAACTCACAGAGATCTGCCTGCCTCTCCCTCCTGAGTGTTGGGATTAAAGGCATTTAATCACAGAACGCATCAGATTTCTCTGGAGCTGGAGTTACATATGGTTGCGGGCTCATGTGTGCTTGCTAGGAATTTAAACTGGGTCTTTTGGAATATCAGCATGTGTGCTTAGTCACTCAGCCATCTCTCTAGCTATTGCATCTTTACCTTCCCATCAGTGAAGATCAGCTTCTCTTACTTAATATCCTCCCCAGCTTTTGATGGTGTTGGTCTGGACTTTGTCATTCTGCCAGGAATGCAACGGTATCACATGTGAATGTGCATTTCCCAGATGACATATTATGTGGAGAATATGCTCTAAGCCCACTGGCCAGTTTATATTGTGTTTGATGGAGTGTCTATCGTTCTAAAGAGGAAGAGATCTGGTCAGTCGTCCTCATCAAATTAAACCACAAAGCCCAATATGGACACGTTGAACAAAACTGCCATATACGGGTTGCCCGTGCATGCTACAGTATTACCAGGGCATAAATTTCATTCATTTTTCATTCTATTCTAAAACCAAGTTGCTTACTTGACACTGTTTAATGTTTCTTAGATTTACTCATATATTTTGCATAACAATTCTTGCACCTTTTGAAGATATATCCTTCCTGCCTATTTCACTTCTCTTGAGAATGTCTCTTTCAAAGCTTAGACACTGAAATTTAATGAAGTCCATCTTATCAATTGCAGGGTGCTTTGTGGCTTTGATATTATCTACAATGCCACTTCTGTATACACAGCAATCCAAGTTTTATCTTACATGATATTCTAGGGTTTAAAAAATTTTTGTTTTACATTTAAGCTTATAATCCATTTTAGTTCATCTTTGAGAGGAGTAAGGCCTGTGGCAGGGTTCATTTCTTGGGCAAGCAGCTCTCCTAATGTTCCAACTTAATCTCTTGGAAGCTCTGTCTTTGCTATGTTTTGTTACCCTTACTTCTCTGGCAAAGATCACATGTAACACTGTGTATTCCTTCTCATGATCTTTTGTCTTCCTTCACTGTCACCATGCCATCTTGCTTGTTGTTAAGTTTGTAGTAAGTCTAAAGTACAGTGAGTCTTTCTCCCCATGGACATGGAATGTCTCTCTGCTGGTTTGCTTAGCCCATGATTTTCTTCAGCAGAATTTCATAGTCATATGCAGATCTTGCAGATATCTTATTAGATTTATGGCTAAGTCTGACATTTCATTTTTAGTAGTGCTGATGCAGATGGCATTGATTTTAATTAAGATTTCACCTGTGCAATACTGGTATCTAATAGAATGATTGACTTATGTATGTTCACTCTGAATCTTGAAACCTGGTTGTATTGAACTAAGACAGCTCAAGAGTTCATTTGTTGTTAATACTGTTTTGAATTTTCTTTAAAAAAATACTTTTTTGTTGATTCTTTGTGGATTTCACATTGTGCATCCTGAATCCTGATCACATTCATCTACCTATCCTTTCATATCCTTCCTCTGCCCTTGCAAACTCCCTCATTCTTTTAGGGATCCTATGACTTTGATTTTGGATTGTGTGCTTATCAGGTATTTCACAGTACACACACATTCATGCACATGCACACACACACACACACACACACACACACATTTGTACATACACAGTGACTAGGCTCATTTGGAATTGAGATAGTATCTCTTCTTCCTACAACTGTTAGACTAAGATAAAACCCTTGCAAGTTAGGCTCTAATTTATTTGTTTCTTCTAGGGACAGATTTTTTAATAAGCCGTAGTGCACTGATGTACTTGGAAATTATCCCTTATCCCCCTTGCTGAAAGAATCACAAAAGCACATTTTTCCAGTATTTATGGGAGACCCTGGCCAGCTCCTGTCTCTAAGATTTACAAAGCCATGAAGGCCTCCTATGACTCACTGGATCCTCCCTGCAGTTTTAACTATCCTACGTTTGTTTACCTTGAAAATCTATTATGTCCTTAATGTTGCTTATCCTGGCCAAGATAGTAATTTAAAAATAATACAAGAAACATGCCAAATTTGGATGAGTTGGATACTGAGAGGCAACATAAATAACTACTCAGTTATTAGTTTGGAATGATGATGTGATTTCTACCTCTCTCCTCACTCCTGAGGGGTAAGGCTGGGAGGTGCCTCCCTTCTGATCTCCTATAGGATGACAGCATAGTACAACAGAGGGTGCATGGGCCTGGGACTTAGAGTCATGAGTTATGTTGCCAGAATGGCTATGCCTCAGATAATCCTGGATGTTTGTCCTAAGCTGTCATTCACTCACTCTGTCACCGTGCCTATTGTAAAAAGTAAGATGGTGCACATTTAAATATCACTACTACATGGTCAGCAACTGTATGCATTACTGTTTATCATTGAAATAGATCTATTTAAAATGATGGTAAAAGAAAAGATTCATGGACCCAGGGGACTTTCAGTTTGTACTATTTCTTCTTAGTAGCTTTAATTTAACTTTGTAGTATGAGTGACTAATCCTTTTGCATTTCTTGATGTTTTTCAGAATGGCAACAGATAGTCAGGTCTATACTTGGTACAGTAGAAAGGTCTCTCACAGTGTATAACCAGCATCCCAAGTGAAAACACTTGATTAGTTGAAGAAACAGACCTCAGACTCAGGAGCGCTAAATCCATGAAGCCTATGTCATTACTCAGCACAAGAATGCTGCATTACTGGGAATGTTTATCCTCTTAGCTTTACTGAGCAGTCCTTTTTCTTTAAAAATCATGTGATATAAAAAGAAAAGAGGAATAGATAAAAATCGCTGGGGGAAAAGTTTATTTTTCCCCCCGAGAGTGTGAGAGTTTGGCTTCTATTTGGGAAATTATTTTCTATTAATGTACATTTGCTTTATCATCTTTACTGAGAAACCACTGTATATAATGAGGCCAATTCTTGGATGGGTCTCAACACAGAAATTTACTTGGCAGACAACAGGAAGCTAAAGATGCAAATGCAAGTCTTTGCAGTGCCTATTTTCTCTTGAGTGCTGATTCTAAAATATGAAGTGCTTAATAATGGTCTCTATGTATTTGATTCAGAGTAACTAATGAATGGAAAAGGAGATTGAAGACTCTACTTTTGATTTCCCTGATAATTATATGTTAGCTTGAGTTATTGAGTCTTTTTGTCTGTAATCAGGGAACTAGCATTTAACATCATGGAGTTATGCATTATGTCTCTCTCACACATACAGCTGTTATGACATATTATGAGATTTTTAAGTGCATATTGACAATGTAGTTTCAATTTTTTAATTGATTACTGGAGGTATTTCTTTTGATAAGAAATTCCCATCCAGAAGCTTAAAAATGGAATGCAATGTACAAGCCTCCCATGACACAAATGTTAACACCAGTTGATATTTGTTTCCAAAGAACAAAGCTAGCAATACCTGAAAGCCAAAAGTATAAAATAATTTCAGAATATGACAAACTTGGGTTGAAATCCAGACAGATTTTTCTTTGTTTTAGTCCATTGGTCAAAACATTTACTTTCATTAAGTCTCAGTTTTATTAACTGTCAAGTCAAGTACTAATAGTAAGAACTACAATTGATTATTGTCATGAGCTTTAAGCAAAGAATACTCATGACTCGCATAGAACATGGCTAAGATTTTGGGAACATCAGACGTTGTTACATACTGATGACATTTAGATCTAGGAATAAAATCTGACAGGGTTATACAGATCATATAACTGTCTACAAAAACAGTTACTTCCTGCATTTGAAAGAGATGCATGTTCAGTGCTTTTTGTTATCACCATGCTAGAAACTCATAATGGAGAGGGGGCCACATTACACCATAACTTAACCAGTGATCACCACAGTGGGATGAAAAAGGAATGCATGTTTTAGGGTGTGTTGGTGAGTGTGGTCAACTTCAGATCTGTTTGGCTCCCTTTGACTAGCAAACTGCTCTTTAAAATGAACCAATTCTCATTTATTTATCTCTAGTATTTGCTTTACTTTCTCAATATTTATTATTTTATTTAATCATCAGAACAGCTTTATTTACTTAATCACCAGAAACCCCATTTTACAGGGGACACATAGGCTGGTAACCTTGGAAATTAGTTTATCAGTTTGGGGTGTGTGTGCCTGTGTGTATGTGTGTGTGCACGCGTGTGTGCATGTGTGTGTGTGTGTATACCACATGAAGTAGTAAAGTTCACTCAGGTGGTTAAGTTAAATAATAATATTGGTACAAATAAAGTGACCCTCTAACTCTATAGCTAGTCCTTATTCTGATGCTATTACTATCAGGAGTAAAAGGCATGGACAGCATTATCCCTACCTTCAAAGAAATTGTGTTCCATCTGAAAAGGCAAGATGAAAATACATAGAATAATTGGTGTGGAAGTATGATGTACAGATAAATAGAAAATAATAAGCATTTCTGAGACCCAGCTGTTGGCTTACTTACCGACAGAACAGTCAGCAGGGGACATGAAATTGTATCAGGTCCTCCATAGATCTTTCTCAGAAGCTGCTTTTTCTACTATATGTGAGGAATACAAAGAAGGGTAAATTCCATTTCTCACCTTCAAGAAATGTGCTCTATTTGATAATATGAATTTAACATCCAGGAAAATGAATAAGAAGGGAAGGCAATGGGAGCATTCACATGCAAGCCAAGTTGAGCATCCTAGGTAGTGTTGGATGCAAGCCTTGTGAGCCACAGAGAGTGTCACTTATGGAAATGGAAATGGTCCTAAGCAGACTTTGAAGGAACAGCAGAGGCGAGGCATGGAAAAGGAAAAATTTAGGTGTAAAAGTTAATCCTTGCAAGTGGTTGTATTCCATGTAGATTAAGTCTGTCAAAGCAGAGCATTCATTTGGGCAGACATTGGAAGAAAAACACTTAAAGCTGGAAGGATTAGACAGGTTATAAAATATTTTATATATATATATTATATTTTTGTCATAAAAATACATGTTTAAGGTAAGGCGATAAGAGATAAAATTACACAGAGCTATCATGAATATGTGATGCTTCAATAGAAATATTTCTCTCTCTCTCTTTCTGTGTGTGTGTGTGTTGTGTGTGTGGTGTCCATGCATATATGTTAAATCATTTTCAACTCTGAATTTTCACATAAATCTACAGTTATAATCTTGCTTGTGTTTAAGTTTCTTTCCATAGTTCTGTGCACGGTGTGCCCATGTTTATATATCCTGCTTTTTCGTTTCATATGATAAGCACTTTTCATACACTGCTGTGTAATCTCTGCAGATTTTCAGTGAGGCAAGTGTAGTGATTGCATTGTTTGTTCAGTTTGCTGGTGGAAGATGTGAATGAGATGCACACGCTAAACTGTGGGGGTTTTGAGAGGTGCAACATTCTCACGACTTGCTGTGCGGACTGCAGGTGGAGCCTGTATCTAGAGATTGCCCTGCAGCTCACTAGTCCATTAGTCAAGTGGAAATCTTATAACTAAATAGTTTCTCAGAGCTTTTATTATTTCTTGCCAGGCTTGGTTGGATAATTTGTGACCTGTCACATGTGAAGGACTCTTCACTATGAGTCACGCAACCCAAAGCCTAGGCAGGGCATGAGGTATTATTCTAAGGGGCCCACCACAAGCTGGCTCTGCAGCTAGGACAAAGCAGAGGCAGAAAAGTCAATCGTCTGCCTGCTGGGTTTGTGGGTCTCTGAATGGCCAATTTGCTGGGATTAACAGAGGTCTGGCTTAATAAATGTGTCTGCATGCCTAATAGATTTGAGTAAATGAACCTTAAAATACTTGATTTAATTTAGCATTGGGCATTCTACATCAGTGGCCAATGAAGAACTCAAGGATCCTGTTGACTGTTCCAGCTTTGTGGGGAAGGTGAAATAAGCCATGTTGCCATAACCGCTGATGAAAAACAAAAGCAATTTGGGAAACAGAATTGGCTTCTGTATTTACCTAGCATAGATGCCTGTCTGGCCTGCCACCCAGAGACCAAGCATCCCCATCCATCAGCATTTGTTTGCTGTGGCTCTGTGCCCCGACTGGCTGCTGTGATGGCTCGCATTCACCCACCTCTGATGAGATGTTCCCTTTGTCCTTCAGCCCTGAACCCTCTCTTGGCTCTGGAACCTAGGGAAGCAGCCAAATGGAGACAAGCTAAGATTTGCTCGGACAGGAGGGAATCAGCTTCTCTCAGAGGAGATGCTATTGATCAAATGCCATAACCAGCTAAGTCTTGGGATACGAAGGATCTTCTGGGGAGGGGAGAGGGCCATAGGTCCCACTTAGAGCTGATGAAGATGACAAGGGAATAGTGAAGACATCCAGAAGAAACTAGGAACAGAGAGAAAAGTACTGAGCAATGGAACGACTGCTAAGGGTCAGCAAACAGGACAGAAGAACAGTTGAAGATATTCACCACCTGAGGGACTCGTTCAGAGTCTAGAAAAATAAAAACATTCCTATTATCCCCTTTAAAAATCTTTCACCTAGCATTTTGTGATAAAAATTTCAGATATACAGTAAAATGGTTAGAATTTTGCAAGGAACTGGGTGTACTTCCTCTCTGCATACATATCCACTGTATGTAGTATGCTAATTATGTTTATTATGGAAATGTCACAAGTCTATCTCTGCATTACTGTCTATACATTCATTAACCTTGATTTTAAACATTTATTTTAAAGTAAATTCAAGATTATGTACTTTGTTCTAAATCATTAAGCTTTCAAATCATCGACTATAGTTCATAGTTTCTTGAAAGTTTTCCTCTTTGGGGAATAAAAAATGTATCAACAATGGAATGTATGAATCTGCAATGTGTATTTAGCGTTTGAAAAGGCATTCACTTTGGTATCCTACCTGTTTTGATGCCTTATCACCAACCTTCTCCAAGTTTCCTTATGTTCTCAGCCAATCTCCATCCCAGACTCATCCCCGTCATATCCTAGATTTGCCTGCTACAGCCTATCATACAAATGTAATCATATAGTGCAAATTGGTCTCTTTCACCTCTTGTGGTTTTTGACAGTCACACATATGTATTTTTATGGGTACCTATGTATATGCATGCATTAATATTATTTTATTATTTTTTATTTGTTGTATAAAGATCTTGTGGTTAATTTTTATTTTCTCATTGGTGACTTTCTAGACTGTCCACATTTTAAGCTGATGTAAACAGCTGCTATGAATTTCATTAAATGTACATGTATGTTTTCTCTTAACTAAATTCCGGAGACTACAGTGACAGATTATGACATGTGAAATGGCAAATCATTATGGGACAGGTTCTCACAATTTCTAACAAACCAAATTTTCCTCAAAATGGTTGCAGTTCTTTTATATTTCTACCAAAATAGGACAAGAATTCCATTCTGCTTTGTATTTTCAGCAGTGTTTGTCATTATCATTTAAAAATAACTTTTAACCATTATACTATTACATCTTGATGTCTCATTTTGTTTTCAACAATCTTGGAAGGCCTCTGACTCATAAGGCTTAATACAGTGTACAATAGTAGTAAGCAAAATGTACCTATAGCCATTTGTCAGTCTCTTAGGTCAATCTCGGAATGACTTATCAGAGATAGCCTAACTCCAAACCTTTATGTTTTAGCCATAAATTCTGTCTTTTATTTTTAATTGTCATATAATATCTGAAGAAAATAAGTATAGCTGTTTCTGTACCAAATCATAAAATGTACAACTGTTTCATAGACCACAGAAAAGAAGACTTCTCCAGAAGTTCATAAACACTGTGCAGTTGGCTACTCTGAGATGTTGGGATCCACAGTGTTATCCCTTTCTCTAAACAGATAAAGAGGAGACCTAGAACAAACATATATGTTGCCTAAAGTCATTCATACAAATAGCGATGTAACCAGAGGATTTTTTTATTCTTAAAACTAACAGTTTGTATTTCTCTTTAAAAACAAAGTACCTTATATTTCCAATTCCCTTGTCTTTGGCAACCATTGTTTATTATATACGTCTATGAAAATTGCTTTTTTAAATTGATTTTTATTGAGCTCTACATTTTTCTCTGTTCCCCTCCCTGCCTCTCCCCTCCCCCTCAATTCTCTCCCAAGGTTCCCATGCTCCTAATTTACCCAGGAGATATTGTCTTTTTCTACTTCCCATGTAGATTAGATCTATGTATGTCTCTCTTAGGGTCCTCATTGTCTAGTTTCTCTGGGATTGCGATTTGTGGGCTGGTTTTCTTTGCTGTGTGTTTAAAAACCACTTATGAGTGAGTAAATGTGATAATTGTCTCTCTGGGTCTGGGTTACCTCACTCAAAATGATGTTTTCTAGCTCCATCCATTTGCCTGCAAAATTCAAGATTTCGTTATTTTTTCTGCTGTGTAGTACTCCATTGTATGTAAATGTACCACATTTTCCCTATCCATTCTTTGATCGAAGGGCATTTAGGTTGTTTCCAGGTTCTGGCTATGACAAACAATGCTGCTATGAACATAGTTGAGCACATGTCCTTGTGACACGATTGAGCATCCTTTGGATATATCCCCAAAAGTGGTATTACTGGGTCTTGAGTTTTAAGTCACTGTTCTTGTCATTCAAGAGAAAACATCAGTGTGGTACATGTCATGGCCATGGATCTTCCATCTTTCCATGGCATGAATGACAGCGCTATGCAGAGCCCCAGTCGTCTCCAGTATACTTCTCAAAGCAGGACTCCAGGGTTGGAGAGACGGCTCAGCAATTAAGATTATTTGCTGCTCTTTCAGAGGACCAGGATTTAATTCTTAGCCCCCCAGTTCTTGGGTATCTGATACCCTCTTTTTGCCTCTGCAGGTACTGCACACATGTACACAGAGTACATGTAGGTACAGCATATATACACATAGAATAAAGATAAGCAAAATATTAAAGAAACAGGACTCTAAACATACATGGCATCATGGTGTGAGTGACAGATCCATTTCTACCTTATCCTTTGTTTATCTCCAAAGGCACATGGGTGCCATTCTAAAGCCATATGTATGATAAATAATGCCTATACCTCAGGAGCTGTCTTCAGCTGAGGGGAAATGGTATTTCTTTATATATTCCCTTCCTTTTCTATTCAATAAAGAGAGAAGAAAATATATCAGAAGCTTGAGGTAGTATCTCTGATTCTGCCCAACAACCATGAGCCTGATCATAAAGGAGTGCTATAGAATTTGAAATAGAAGAAATCAAATTAGTTCTTCAGAAGCCCTGTCAAATATGGTGAGAATAAAAGGATTTCAGTCTTATAGAAAGAACACTGTCTACAAACCGCATCTTTGGGCCTTTGTATTTCTCTGGGTGCCCATATCCAGCCAATGAGGAATACACTGTGGGGGTTGGAAAATACTTACCCCCTTAGAGAGCAGTTCTGTGCATACTTCAGCAAGCTAAATTATCATTCTGTATCTTGTTGTCCCTATGCATGGAGAGAAGAGGGAGTCTGCTCATCTGTGCTTGAAGCATTTCCTCATTGTGTGCCTTAACCCAGCCTCCAGCTGTTACTCCTTACCTTTCACAGCACAGGGATCATGAGAAGACAAGGGTCTTAAGGAAACCACTGGACACTGACTCTTCCACCTCCGGCTCTGCCTTCTCTCACTCAAGAACTTTCTTGCATTCTCTTTCTCCTTTTGTCCTTGATAAGTCTCTATCTTTTGCTAAGTCATGAGGAAGCAAAAAGAAAACTAAATCACAACCTATTATATATGCATGTGTGTACATTCTCAAACTAATAAAAATGGGGAAAATGCTTTGCAAGGGAAAACAGACATAATTCAACAAAAAATCAATTGTAAGGCCACTGAATTTGTTTTGTGTGTGTTTTCTGTTGTAAGAATGACACTGTGCTTAAGTCAGGGGATAGTAACAGGTCACTTCTTTGAAAAATCCCTGCAGCCCAAGGAAGTATGGGTAGTGACAGGAAGCGATTCCTTGCTCCAAGAGCCATCAGATACAGGCACTAAGAGCTGATTTTTATTTTGCTTAATAGAAAGAACAAGGGTGATATGACAACTCTAGAGTGTCACTCAGTGTTCAGGTTTAAATTTTCAGAATCTTAAATTGATTAATACCCTTTCTAGTTTCTGGAGATATAACCAGAGTTTTGGGAAACCAAACAAAATTGTTAGTTTTGTTTTTCTTTTTCTTTTTTAACTGAAGAACTCCTGAGAGCTGTCATTCTCTGAATATGCATGGCATTCTGAGATTTACAGGAAGGGAAGGAAATCTGGTACCTCATGGTAGTCTGAAGGGATCTTGGTGTTCTCTTTCTTGCAGCCCCTCATCACCTTGGACAGCAGCATCTCTTTCACATTCCTTGCAGAGGGAACCAACACCATCACTGTGCAGGTAGCTGCTGGGAATGCTCTCATCCAAGACACCAAGGAAATTGCAGTGCATGGTAAGCTCTGGACATGGTCATTTGATACTCTTTTCTGTTCAAAAAGTTCCCTCTTCCTGTACTAGTGCCAACCATAAACTGCTTTAGAATTTGCCAGCTTCTAGGGAGAGCACTGAAGTCCACCAATATAGACTTCATTGGATGGAGAAGTTAAAAAAAAAAAAAAAAAAAAAAAAAAAAAAGCAGATCACAGGTAGGCTTCTGTTGTCCCTTGTGGAGATACACATCTTGTGGTATATCTAGATCACATGTTTGGAGTACTTATTAGACAATGACATTTATTATAGTTAAAGGAAAGGGAAAGTCGAGGAACTGTAGAAGGAGCTAGATCTGATGATCTGTTAAGGTGTTTGCTTTGTATGTACAGCACTTACTGTGTGAAATGGGACAAATGATCTACAAACCAGAGGAGTAATGCCCCCCAGCCTGTAGGACTTATATCTTGGATAATGAGATGACCTATGCAGAGTAATGTGGTTTTCTTTTTTTGATTGTTGAAATTCTAGCATCATTGTCTGTGAAGGCTTTATATTGAGGCTAAAATCATTAGCTTATGTAGCTATATACACATCATATATGTCATGAAAGTTTAAGCAAAACTTCCTAGGAGAATAAAATGGAGTAAAAGGAGAAGTTAGAAGGGGGGTCCTCTGTGGAGGGATATGTGAATGTACAAAAAGTCCTTATGAAATTTAATACAATGCACTATGAAAGCACAGCAATAAAAATGAGTATAAGCTTAAATGAAGGCAGAGAAGGTGATACACGGGGTTGCCACCATGTTCTAAACCATGGGAAACAGTTCTTAATTACAACATTTATTTTAAGTGAAATTAATGGTCCAATGCTGCAATCCCTCCAGACCTCCCAGGAGTGCCCAGAGGGCCACTATGATTGTAATTGTCTAGAATTATATTATTATTATTATTATATTCATATTATTATATGAATGTATGTGAGTCTCTGACCAAGGCATATTTCTCCAACTTTGTCCCAGTGAGTTCTTTTCCTGCTTCTCTGCCAGCTGACCACTGGAGCCCCTTATTGGGACCTGAAGTAAATATTTTTGTTGGAGTGTAAATGTTACACTGAAAAGTGGATACATCAGAAATGCTGATTTTCATGAATTAGCAATAAGTGGATACACATGTGTACTTACTAACCAGGTCAAGAAATCAAGCATTACCTTACACTTCTAGAGACAAAGTTTAACCTACTTTCCACACCTGTGAGGGATTTTTAGAGAATAATCAACAATGGAACTGAGGTCAGAGAGCTGGAAAGCATCATCCCAGCCATTCCTGATTGCTATGCTTTGGTCTGTCTCTGCGATACACAGAAGGGAGTTCAGATCTCCTCTGGGATTCCTGCTTGTCTTTCATTTCAACCAATATTCTTTATAGGAGTTCACAACATGAGGAAGAACACAAATCTACTCTTGGTGGGCAAATTCCTTTCTTTTCAGAAGCCAAAGAGCAACTGAAAATAAGGAAAGGTAGCTGAAACCTTGTGAAAGAGAACTGGTTCCTAATGTACATGGCTATGGGTCCATTGCCCATCAAAGCCTCGCATCTCACTCTGTCAGCTTCACCTGCACATTCCGTCTTTTTGCAGAGTACTTCCAGTCACAGCTCTTATCATTCTCTCCAAACCTGGATTACCACAATCCTGATATTCCTGAGTGGAGGCAAGACATTGGCAATGTTATCAAGAGAGCTCTGGTTAAGGTAAGTTGACTGTATCTTTGATTCTTTGAGACAAAGAAAAGCAATAGATGACAGAACCAAGATTTCAAAATTCTATTCTACAGACAGATAAGGATTATTTATCCATATAGAGAAAGAAATAAAGAAAAACAAGAACTGGGTAAGGAGGAGCAAAAGGAGGAGACATGAGAGAATACAGCTGGGAATGGAGTAGAGGCTAGTCTAGTGTCTGAAGATGGAAATTGGCTCAGTGTTTGTCCCAAGTATTTCTGAGACAGGGTCTTGACTCCTAATGAAATGGATAACAGCTTGATGAATCTCTACTAATTTTATGCATTTATCTGCAATTGCCTATGATTAGGTCCTTCTTAAATAGATATTTAAGTTCACTAGGTTACCCTATTTCTCACAGCTAAGAAACAGAGCAGCCCACCAGGGAAATACAGCTATAGTTTTAAGTCAAAGTTATATTTGCTTTGGTGAAAATAAGAGTGTTGTTAACAAGTCTTGGAAATACATACTAGAATACAATAATGAGTAAAACATTTAATTTAAGTGGAGAAGTAAGTCTGATTAATGTGCTATTAGTTCTATAATGTAGAGGCATGGCCATCATCTCCAAAAAGCACAGAGAAATGTGTGACTTCCCTATCCTGACCCATGCATTCAATTTATAGATATTTCCTGAACTATTGGAGTGGTTCCAATGAAGATATTTGAACTGTATTTTAAAGGCTATGTGCCAGTTAATAGGGAAGAGATTTTACCTTTCAGATAGAATGAACAGTGCATGCAAAGCCAATTCCTGCTAGAAGTGCTCAGTATTTTGCAGAAAAGACAAAGAGTTTGGTGTGGTCAATCTCTATCTGATAGGAGAACAAAGTGGTCAGTAATGGACTATAGTGATTAAATCATAGTGTGAAGAATCAGAAGAGCTAAGTCATAGGCATCAGAGGATGTAAAAATATGATGATTCCTTTAAGTAGAAAATTCTGTCAGTATATATGCCAGGCACCTATTTGCTGTGGCAATGTGTAAGAAAGAATGCTTGGGCATAAAGGGCAGAATGTGGAGATGCTTTTTTAAAAATACAGGGGTTGTATAGACCACGGAAAATTAAATCACAAAGAGAAAAGAGACAAGGGCTCATGAATATAATGAGCAATAGAAATACTAGGAACCTATAGATGAGAGGAAAGGAAAAACTTTGTAATTCAAACAATAGATATGAGGTGTCCTTCCACTAACTACTTTAGGACTATGTAGGGGAAAATGTACTTGGGGAACAGTAATGGGTTTTGATCATTTGATGTGAGTTTGGAAGACATGAGAAATGATTGCATGAACATGAACAGTTGGGAATGTGGACCTGAAGGTCAAACAGAGGTTCAGGATGGAGCAGCAGTGTGAGCCAATGCTGTAGAGATCATGAGTCTTTCTTGGGAGGAAAGTGGGATCAGGGAATCGAGACTGCTAACATGCTTCAAAGCAGAGGGGAAAAACACAGGGAAAGATATGGAAAAGGAGCTGATAGGAAGGAAGTAGAATAAGGTAGTGAGGAGGACAGAGGGGAATTCCTGTAGGCAGTATCTTAAGGGAACTTCAGACTCTCTATAAAGGAATTATTCATAGAAAGAGATAAGAATAAGACAGCTTCTTTATTCTGTCTGGGCTACTGTAGAATGATTGACTTACAAATGACCAAAATTTATCTCTTGAAATTCTCCATGCTAGAAAGTTGGAGACCAAGACATTGATAAGAACATGATCCATAAATGGCATTTTCTCACTTTGTGTTCACACAGTGGAAAGAGGGCAAAATGATTATCTAGAACTACTTGAATAAGGGTATTGATCTCATTCATGACTGTCCTATCCTCAAGGCCTAATCACCTTCCCCAAGCCCTTCCTTCCATGACCATTCCATTGATGCTGAGGCTTCAAACATAAACTGTAGATGGATCACGAGTGCTCAGACCATAGCGTACATTCTTACCACACCATCCAGGGTGGGATCATGTTTTACATACTTATAGTTATTAAGCATTTAAAATATTTTGAAGAAACCATTTGGATACTGTGTATATATCATTGCCTAGGTCTTAAAACTTCAAGAGGTCAGCCGGGCGGTGGTGGCACATGCCTTTAATACCAGAACTCGGGATGCAGAGGCAGGTGGATCCCTGTAAATTTGAGATCAGCCTGGTTTACAAGAGCTAGTTCCAGGACAGGCTCCAATGCTACAGAGAAATCCTGTCTCGAAACAAAACAAAACAAAAAACCAAACACAAACAATACTTCAAGAGGTCAGTTTCTTAATCACAGGTCCCCTTAGACAGGATTAAGTGTATGTAGATGCACAGCTTCAAGGTCCCTCTGTGACCCCTGACTGACCCTTCCTGAGATGAAACAAGGAGAATCATAGCAGCCAAGGCACTGGCAGGTTCACCTCTTTGCTCTGTTGGGTAATCCTCAAAATGCTGTGAGATAATGCTCTTGTACACTGTAAAGATTTGCCACTCATATTGGTTTAATAAAACAATGATTGACCAATAGCCAGGCAGGAAGTATAAGCATGGCAGACTAGGAGAATTCTGGGAAGAGGAAAGGCAGAGAGTCAGTCACCAGCCAGATGCAGAGGAAGCAAGATGGGAATGCATCACTGAGAAAAGATACCAAGCCACGTGGCTAAACATAGACAAGAATTACAGACTAATTTAAGTTGTAAGGTCTACTTAATAATAAGCCTGAGCTAATAGGCTAAATGGTTTATAATTAATATAAGCCTCTATGTGTTTCTTAGGTACTGAATAGATGTGGGATCAGGCAGGACAGAAACTTCTGTCTGTATCAAAAGTTTTCATTCTTTCTTGGGTTCTAATACTTACTACCTCTGGCTGATGAGGAGAAGGTCTTCCTGCTCTGTGTACTGGCACTCTGTGACTTCCAGATATTTGGTGTCATGCATCCCCACACGATACTGATATGTCTGGAAAACCACCTTGGGAGTGCAATGCCTTTGTGGCTGGTAGATTTTTTTAAAGACTTTATTGCTTTTTCTGCCTTTCTTCCTGGCTCTCTTTAGTTTATAGTAACCCTGAGAGTTAGCTCCAATCATTAAGCCTAGTTCTACAAAGGAATTAGAGCTGAGCAAATAGGCAACAATCTACCCTTCTGCCTCCATTCAATTCAGCAAGCATCATTGGTTCATTGCGTTTCTACCATGTCAAGCAACTTTGGAATAGTGAAGTATCCTCAAAGATTTCCAGGAATGCCTGGGCAAGCACACAGTCAAGATCTGTCAAAAAAAAAAAAAAAAAAGGACTGACAGATGCAATTGTAGGCAATGGTGGACATGATCAGTGTCCCTGAAGTGTGGTGGTAGTGGTGATTTAATAGCCTGGAAGACATCACTGCAGGCAGAGGGTCACATGAGAATCCTTTAAGTGAGGTGGCATTTCAGCTTAACCACACATCCTCTGTCATATTTATATTGAGAGAATGGCATTTTTCTTAATCAAAGAATATCAATATACACAGGAAAGAATATTCAATTCATTTTCATCCATTTTTCTTCAGTCAGAAGCTTGGCTCTTTTATATTTTTAATAACAGAATTCAATAAAATCAGATCCTCAAGAATAGAAAAAAATCACCCATAATCCCATCTTAACATTTAGAATTTTAATCTTATATACATTTATATTTTTATAAACTTGTAATGAAAGAATTGTATAGAAATAAAATGAGTATGCAGCCATTATAAGTAACCACATGACCTCATATAGTGTTCAACATCACCTTCAACATAGAATAACATTTTCCCATGTGATTATTCCAGTATTTTCTTAATTTTTGAATGGTTAAGCTTTCCATTTATTTTTTACCTTAGATAATATCATGTCTATTGCTATGTATGGTTTTCAGACATTTTGAATCATATCCATAGGACTAAACATGTTACAGTTGCAGGCTGAAGAACACGAGTATGTTTATGGTCTGAAATAAATTCTTTTGGAAAGCAAATTGATGATGGGTATCAAGTTTTTTTTCATGTTGCCAGTCCCTGTGAGTGGCTCTTCTACTGTAACCATACCAATAATTCTGTTAAACTCAAAACATCCTACTTTAACTGAAGAAAGCAAGTGCTCTTTTGTTGTTACTTTGAATTTGCTATGCCCCCCCCCCCCCCCCCGCCCACAGGTTTCTTTGTAACTGCTTACTCATCATTTGGACACATTCTATTCAGTTTTGAGCTGCTGATCTAGTTTTCTCAATAAAAAGAAGTAGAAAATACAACACGAACTTTTGTAAATGACAGTCTGGGTGTACAGTGCAGCCTGGGTCTGGAACAAGACTTTTTAAAAACCTCATACAGGATTTAAGGGTATGGATACTATGTTCCTGGCTATTGATCTATGGAAGATTGGCACTTAAACCCTAACTCTTTTCATATAACATTTTGCAGGTAACCAGCGTCCCAGAAGACCAGATTCTTGTGGCTGTGTTCCCAGGTCTCCCCACTTCAGCAGAGCTTTTCATCCTCCCACCCAAGAACTTGACAGAGAGGAGGAAAGGCCACGAAGGGGATCTAGAACAAGTAAGTCAAAGACTCCACTGGGACACCTGCCACCACACCAGGCTCTGTGTTAACATAAAGTGGTCTCTAGTCGAAGAGCGAGAGCAGCCTACCAATCAGCCAGTGGCTCTTGTCCCAACATTTTGGATCTTGAGCAGTTATCAACCCTATGCATAATAAACAAGGATAGAATAGTGTCCCGGCCTCACTTATTCCAGTGCGTGGCATTCTTGAGCCTTTCATGCCCTCCACTGGTGAAGGAGAGAGGGAGAGTGAAAGGAACAGATATAAATACAGACAGAGGCAGACAGGATCATGCATACTGGTGTTTCCCTATCTATTTGTGGGAATAAGGTCTTTAAATTTCATGGGCCCTAGAGATGCTGGTCAATGTAATGTTTCTGGAGAGGAAACTTATTGCTTTTAGACACTTTTCTTTGGAGAAAGATGGATTTTGCTTTGACAAAAGGAGCATTATTTCCAAAGTGGGCTATGACTGACTGTTATTGTTGGACACATGGTTCATGTGATCAGCACACAGTTCTGGAAGCAAATAGGCTATCGTCTGCTGTTTCTTCCTATTGCTTTTGCTTCCACTGGGATATTGCTGGCTGCATGCTGTGCTGCCCTCTCCTATCTCCTCATGATGCTAAGTCAAGAGAAATGGAAATAAGAAGGATCAAAGCTGCTGAAAGGCTGTGTGATTTAAACACATTTGCTCCTATGTAGAGTAACCATTGCACAGACTCGTGCATCCTTCCAGTTATCACCTGGCTTGGGACACACATCCATAATGGTCAGACAGAAGAAGTGCTGGTATTCTTTTGTCTGGACTGAAGGAAATCACAGGGTGTATGTTAAAGTCATTCAAAAATAAATCCATCTTCTTGGTGTACATATCATTTTTCTAAGCCTTCATTATTCTGAAATAGCAAGTAGCAAGCATGAACTATATTTGGAAGCTTCACTATCCATCCGTTTAGATAAACAGGTAATTACAGTGATGGATAGCAGCTGTGATATTAAGGTGTGTACAGGCAGATAAGATTTGGAGACAACAGGCTAAGTGAGCCTCAGCTTTCACGTGGGAATCAGAGAGTGATTAAATTAGTGTTATGTGTTCTGAGACTTGCTATGGAAAAAGTAAAGAGGAAAAATTATCCCTTAAAAGGAGGCAGCCTCTTCTTTGATGTTTGCCTCCCATTATCTGTGGAATAGAATATGCAGAGGATTGGGATGGGGTTCCGCTTGTGGGTGCCTCTGTACCCAGTGTGCTACCTGATCAGATTAAAGAACTAACGATGAATTGACATTCTTCCATTGAACCCACAACAGGCCTCTGCTAAAAAGGCAGGGATAAAAGAAGTCTAAGTTAGAAGTTGAATGAAATACTATGTCTGTTTGAGCTCTCCTTCATGGGGAGCTTTGGAAAGGTGCTCTTTCTTTTTAGACATACCTCTTTCTGTCTTTCCACTTCTTGGTCTTATTAAGAAGCTCTCTGTAGGCTATGAGACTAAAGTTGACAAAGATGTCTATATCTCATGAATGAACCTTTTTTTTTGCCAATTGACTCATAAGGGAGCATTATCATTTGCCATGCCTGCCCATGAACCCTCTCTCTTGTTTTACAGATTGTAGAGACAGTATTTAATGCGCTAAACCAAAACCTGGTACAGTTTGAGCTGAAGCCTGGGGTCCAGGTCATTGTATATGTCACACAGCTGACATTAGGTGAGTGCTTGCTGGAGTCAGGGAATGTGGGGATGAATGAGTTATTATTTTGAGCAAAAAGGGAAGGAATACTCTCTGAACCCTTTTCCATGGATGATGCAATACCTAAGCCTGTATGTGTGATAATGGCTGATGGTATCTTGGGAGCTACTGCAGGAAGACGTTTTTACAAGTGGCTTTATTATTGAATTCTGAATACTATTTCAAGAAGATGTCCTATTTGACTTTATATTTGAGGTGGTTGGGTTATATGGGCGGTACTTGGGTTCTTCAAAGGTCTTTGATTCTGAGTCTCTATGAGGGGTCAACTCATGAAACTTTAAGATCCCATTCCATTTACAGAATGTGAGTCATGTGGGAAGACGGATCAGGTAGTTGTCACTGGGTGCCTTACAAAAGGAATAGAAATGGCATGTCTTATTGGACATTGACATGTGGGTGCTGGAGAGTCTGCTTGTTGGGTGGGCAGAATTTTCTGATAAAGAGTTTCTAAAGCTCACCATCTAGGGAACTTATACCCACAGAGTGTGGTAGAGGGGGAGAAAACAGTTTAAGATTTTATTTATGGTTAACCCAAAGTTATCAGTGTGCTGCCACATTGTTAAGGAGACTAATGAGACAAAGATTCCAAGACCTTTACTTCCTCAGAGAGTCACATGGACTCAGTATATACCCTAGCCAGTAGGTGTGCCCAGACACAACAGAAGAGCTTAAGTTTCCATGAAAGTTTAGAACAACTCTTCTCATCAGAGCATGCCCAATGCCCAAGTAACATACAGGCATTTGGAGACTGGAAATCAGGGTGGGCAATCAGCCTCCGTTCTCCACCCTCGCTCCAGCTTCATAGTGAGCACATATCTTCTTATCCCCCCCCCAGCTCCACTGGTGGACTCCAGCGCTGGGCACAGCAGCTCTGCCATGCTCATGCTATTATCGGTGGTATTTGTCGGCTTGGCTGTGTTTTTGATCTACAAGTTTAAAAGGTAAGCGCTATTGTCCGCCAGAATATAGCTCCAGGTGAGGTTCATTGCAGCTGACTCTTGTTATGACAAGTGTTCCTCAACTCATATCTACAATGTGATCTTCATTTTTCTTGATGCTTTCCTTAGTGCTGGAGAAAAATCGGAAGTGACTGAGAATCAGGGATTGAATGTGTTTGAGAATCAGACCTATATTCATTTTTGTAGGTTTAATAGATTAAGAAAATAAGGATCAGTTTTGAAGTTGATTTATTCTCCATAATAAATGGGTGAGAGGAGTTTCAAATCTCACCCATATTTCTGAAGTAAGTTCTCAGATATGTTTTCATACAGACCAACAACCATGCAGAGTAGTTAAACAGAGAAAAATCTTCATTTTCAATGAATACAAACACATGCACTCATGTACATTGTATACGTATGTTTCCTTATCTCATATTGTCACTATCCAATATCTCTGTTTCAACCTGCAAGGTAGGCGATGGACAAATAACTCAATGTGTAAAGTACTTATCTAGCATGCTCAAGGCCCTGGGATTGATCCCAACTGCCAAATAAACCAGATATAATGGCACCTGATTGTAATCCTAGCACTTGAAAGGTGGGGCCAGTAGGATCTGAAGTTCAAGATCGTCTTTAGCTACACAATAAGTTTGAGGTCATCCAAAAAACAAAAGAATAAAATGTTGCATATTATAAATTGCTACTGTTCCCTTCTTTTTACTGTTTCTAAAAGAAACCATTCAGGCAAAGAACCCCCCCCCCACACACACACACATATTCAGAAATTATTTTTGAAGGTCCCAGGAAGTGTGACATAATAGGATATTAAACAAAAAGAATGGAGTTGAAATGAACAATTATGCACTAGTGTTCAAATTATGTAGAACTCCCAAGAAGCTTATTAATTTGGAATATAAACTATGAAATCACATGGACTCAGTTTTCCTTCTGGTATTTATACTCTTGGACAACTGTATTTACATCTCCAAGACTTTATTTCTTCACTTGTAAGATGTGGAAAACAATGATTTCTTATGGTTTTGTTGTGTGAATTAAATATATTAGTAATTGTAATTTATATATACTAAGTAGTCAAGAAAATTTGATAATACTAAGTATTATCAATAACAGAACCAGAGACTGTGTGTTCCAATGATGCCCATGGGCCATAAACTAATATACACAATAACAGCCTCCCAAAAATTATGAGGAAGAGTTTTACTAATTGAGAAACCTGGGTAAAATGAAGATAACATTAATAATTATGTGAGTTTTTAAAACATGCCTTGGTCTGGGAGTGTTCCTGGGCTGTGAAGATAATTTCTGTGGATTGTAGAGGAGGTGGACACGGGGGATGGGCAGTTACTCTTCCCTTGCCATTTTTATTTTCTCCAGCAGATGTTTCTGGTGCTTCGGAATGTCTTTTCTACTCAATATAAAACTCGCTGTTGGCAACAAGGGCAAGAATCTCTCAACTCTTTCCCACTCTCACTGAAAAGACAGGCTGACATTACTTCACTAGTGGACTTATGAATGTGAATGGGGATTCATGTACTTTTGGGTCAAGGTGGCTGAGTGCATCTGCTCCTGTTTGCTTTGAAGACAGGAAAAACCCTTCGGGTGTAATTAAAGGGAAAATGTCTAATAAGACAAGACACCATTTTATGGATGTACTTAAATTATATGCAAAACAGAATGTCAGTCTTTGAGAATTTCTGGGTTGTAAGGAATGTAAAGACCAGGAGCTGAGTACCAACTGAGTAAAATGTCACGGTCTTGTTCTAGCATTCCATGGTAGATGAGGATGAGAGCCAATGGAAATTCTGCAACATGCAATTTTGTTCATCACACATCTTCGAATTAATGCAAGATATCTTATGACTCCGAACTTTTAATGTATAAAGAAGGCTAAACTCCCTAGACATTCAACGTCTTTATGTAGACAACTCTAACTTTGTAGACTTTGGTACTTGAATCCACTCAGATAATGATATTTCAGAATTACTCTACTTTGTAGTTCTCAATTATCAGCCAGGACTTTCTTTTTCTGGCAGTGGACTAGTGCCAGTCAAACTGGATAAATAGCATTAAGCCAAAAGTTAACCTTTACTTTCCTAGTCCATGTTCCTGTTCTATGTTTACCTCCCAATGCTCCAGGCCTTTGGTTGATACTCGGCTGAATTTTCTTTTATTTCTCTGGTCTTTTCTTTTCTTCCCATCTTGTAGAATCCCATTGGTGATTGTGCAGGGTATGCCAGCTAGCAAACAAGGAGAGGTCAGACAGCCTCCTGGAGCTCTCATTCTCCTCTACCTTGTTCATTACCATCCAATAGCATTTCTATAACAATGAACATGCATCAACATCTGCAGTGATATGGTAGCTCAGTTTTTCATGTTGACGTTTATCAAAACACATGTAGTCACTCCTGGCCACCAAACACTGATGAACGGCTCAGCAAGGTAATGGGGACAGTTGCACTTTTATTTCTAGGTTATTGACTCTACTGTCTATACAAGCAAATTTTTCTCTTGATAGGACTACTAGTACAAACTAATTCAAATGTCCATTCATCCAACAAATACAAATTGAGTTCCTACTATGTTCTATGCATTTAGAATCACACAATAAGGTTAGTTAAGAAAAGGAGAGAGAAGATCACCAAACATCCTTCAAGTAGATAGCATGCTACCCCTCACATCGCATCTGCTTCATAGACAGTGGCTGTGGTTTCCAGACGCCTTAGCAATATAATTAAAAATCCTTGTGAAGTGATTTTACTCTCTGAAAAATCCTCAACAAGAATGACCTGCTTTCTATCATTATGTATGCTTTTCTGGTTATTCAAGGAAATGTTAGCGCCCTTATATTTCATCCTACCTATTTTTTTCAATAGGGCTTTCATTATGGTTCAAATCTGCTTTCTTCATAGCTGGAGCAAATGAATATAAACTGAACCTGATTTGGTTTGATTACTTGCCTTTTTAGGATACTTGCACTCCCCCAGCTTATTCCTCTTATTTAAACCTGTATGGATATGTGGCCCAAGACACATCCCTTGATCTTTTTATGGAAACACAGAGCTCAGACTTGACTGACATCTTCAAAAATTCTACAAGTGAATGTGTTAAGCAATGAAAAGCAACTTGACAGCTTTTTATAATGTTACAAATTGTGATGTCAAAGTCAGTCCCTTCCAGTCATCTATTGAAGATGAAAACATGTTTACTTTCAGGGATTGAAATAAAGTGAGCAGTCTTTGTAGGGCCTAATGAGTACAAACTCTCCTAGGTGTCTTTAGCTAAGCAGGAAAGGTGGATAACAAATTGTATGATCAGGAATACACTAGGTCTGTTCCCAGACCTAGTGAATATTAACATTATAGTTGAACTTCACATTTATAAGCAATTGTAGTTTTCTAGTTAGAAGCAATTTAATTCATTAGACTATATATGTATTTATTTAAAAATCAAAGTAAGGTCCAACTCAGTCTAACTGTCTATCTATCTATCTATCTATCTATCTATCTATCTATCTATCTATCTATCTATCTATCTAATCATCTATCTATCTATCATCTATCTATATCATCTATCTATCTATCTATCTATCTATCTATCACCTGTCTATCTATCTAATCATCTATCTATCTATCTGTCTGTCTGTCTGTCTATCTCTCTATCATCTATATCTATCTGTCTGTCTATCTCTCTCTCTCTCTTTATCTATATCATCTATCTATCTGTCTGTCTGTCTATCTATCTATCTATCTATCATCTCTCTCTCTATCTGTCTGTCTGTCTGTCTATCTATCTATATCATCTATCTTATCTGTCTGTCTGTCTATCATATATATATATATATATCATCTATCTATCTACCTTCATCATTTATATAGTTACCTTTTTCTCTGTATTTTCTTTTTCCCTTTATTTCAGACTTGCCTCAAACACATTTAATAACTGATAATGACCTTGAACTGATCCTCACACATGTACCTTCTAAGTACTCTAATTATAAGCATGCACACCATGGCCAGTTTGTAGGATGCTGGGGATTGAACCCATAGCTCAATGGATGCTATACAAGTCCTTCTGTCAATTGAGTTAATACTACAACCCCTGAGTGTTTCAATTCTGTACATTCATGTAGTGTGTAGGTTTTTACATCCAAGATCATGCACATTTAAGATGTCATAAATTGGACCCTACTGGTATGCACCAGTAGGAAATGTGAGGATACAACCTTTCATGTATGGAAAGAAAACCAAGACATGAAAATTGAGCATAGAGGAAAGGTATAGAAAAGCATGTGCATAAAACCTATTTTTAGAGTTTCCTTTGAGAGTTATCCTGGAAAACTTCATTACATATTTGGCCTCATTTTCGGTTGCAATAGAATGAAGATACAAGCATAAAAATCCTACTAGAAGAGAGAGGTGGACCTTTAGGAATACATGGAATACACTAGGTTGAACTAGACATTAGAAGATATTTATTGGCTTTCCGTCATTTTAGAAGTTAGTCCAATATCCCCACCAGTCAATGAGGTAAGAAAAAATACCTTCTGGTTATACCATGACAGCATAAAAGTACAGCCTTTATATTGAAAACCAGTCTAGCAAAATGCATAGAGCACAGGACTTGAATATTTTTTTCATCCACTCAAAAAACATCTATTAAGTAAAATTGTGTGCTGTCTGTATAGCTGTGAACATAGTCCACTTAGACCTTGCCCATCGAGTGAGAATGATAGGAAAACAAATGAATAAACAAGAGCTACTATAGTGAACTAAACCCATACCTGACTAGTTTAGTAGACTTTGTCTTGCAATTGTATATTAAACCAGGAGAGATCAGGGATCAGAGGAGCCTTCAGGAGTGACACATGAGCCAAATTCTGAAGGATAGGGATGAAACATCACCATGAAAAGAGTAGATGTCTTCTATAGATAGAGGGAACAGTTGGTTCAATGTCAAGTCCCCGGGGGGAAGAATGTTTTGTATAGATTCTTATAGCTCAGTGTTCAGATTGATAGACACCTAGGGGCACTGATATCAGCCACTCATGAGCACTTGGCAGAATGAAGATCCCAGATCCATCCCATTTGAGTCTGAGTCACAAGTCGCATCATACAGAAGACCACGATTGAAAGCTGTTCACATAAGGGTATGGGGAGCACTAGATTTTAGGCATGGGGAGGATCCTGCTGAGAGTGGAAGAGAGTCAGGCAGGAGATCATGCCAGAGGGGTTAAGGAAAAAGTCAGTTTCAGTAAGATTTTGGTCTGAACTTTCTTTCTTCCAGTCCTAAGTTGACTGCCTCACGTCTCAAAACCTATTCCTTTTATGTCTTTCTTTGACATCAACTAATCCTTTCCTTAACATACTCTTAATGCTAAAAATGGAGCTACTGTTATCCCTATTAAGCATAGAGGGAAGCTATCAAGATATTTTATATATTTGACCCAGGTGTATTTCTGTAAAAATTGTAACAATGGCTATGAGTCTGTTATTTTGGGCTGTTCATAACAGAAAGCAACAGAATCAATTATATACATGCCAACTTAGTGAAAGATGCCATTTGAGTCTCATAAGACTCAAAGTCCAGCTCTTTTGCAAATGTAATAACAGGTGGATATTTTGAGACTTTACTTAGTAACTCATCAACACCATTGCCCTCTTTAAAGGAAGTTCTGCAGGTTCAATCTCACCTGGGCATCTTGATCTCTGGCTAGCCTTTCATCCTTGGCTTCAGGGTCTCTATGTGGACAGGCCATTCCCTGATGCTGGCTGTTCCTGTAAATGGCATTTCCTCTACTTACCCTCTAGCACTTTTTATTGCTTACACCACACTTGCCCTTTTATCTCACTTTGATTTTGTTCCTACCTCATGTAGGAAAATCCCCTGGATAAACATCTATGCCCAAGTCCAACATGACAAGGAGCAGGAGATGATTGGGTCAGTCAGCCAAAGTGAAAATGCCCCCAAAATCACGCTCAGTGATTTCACTGAGCCCGAAGAACTGCTGGACAAAGAGCTGGATACGCGGGTCATAGGTATGTGTGCCTGTGCCACCACACTCAAAGTCCTGTGTCCTCCAAACATTCTGTCATTAGCTGGAGTTGCATGCATGTGCCACCAGACAGTTCTGGACTGCAGGACTGGGTAAAGCACTCGTTACAGTGACATAATCTTGTTTCAAAATCCATTTGCCACCTCTAACCACATGAAATTGACAGACTATTTATGTGTGTGTGTATACAGTACACACACACACACACACACACACATAGCTCTTGGTGTAATGAGCAGTACGATGTAAGATAATGTAAAATGACTGTCAGCCTGTTGGTCCTATCTATATTCTGTGGAGGTGGATGAGAAGCTAGTGATCTGGTTGGAATATCCAGATGCTCTACATAGTTAAAACCTACTACAACCTGTTCCAGGCAGTTTGTTATTTGGCAGTGAATAAAGGGAAGAGCCAGCAGCCTTGTGGAACTTACTCTGTTTCCTCTCTGTGTCTTTTCTCCCCTGCAGGAGGCATTGCCACCATTGCAAACAGCGAGAGCACAAAAGAGATCCCCAACTGTACTAGTGTTTAACCAAGAAGCAGCGTGGTCAACCACCTTCCTGACTTTTTATTTTTTATGACTATTATTACTGTTATTACAGAAAAATGAAGATGTCTTTTTTACCTTTTGTTTACCAAGGGTCCCTTCATAAATAACAGGCAGATGCTGAGCTTTGGGAGGAAACAAAGGCATCCTTAGTTGATTGCAATGGATGAAGGAATACATGATTATGTCTGTGTTAAGGATGTGTCTTCCCATAGGCCCCTTGCTTTACTCTGCTGGTGGTAGAGCAAAGACCTTCTTGTGTTCTTCTGTCTTTCTTTGAATTGAATTTTTGTTCATTTCTATTCCTCCTACCCCTGCCACCCACCACACTGCATACACACACAACACATATCATCCCCTGGTTCAGTTGCAGGATGTAGGTTGAGGGGGGAGTGGATGTAGCTACCAAAGGCACACACACCTTTCTGAAAGAGGCCCTGCATCGTGCATGTCAATTCCGAGGCTACAGATGGCATATTGTATATAACTACAATGTAAATAGCTTTTTATTTCCTAAGAAATAATTTAATGTTTAGTAAAAAAGAAAACAGAAAAAAAGAAAGATGTGTGCGTTGGCTTATGCACTCACCTTCAGTGCCGACCGCCCTCCAGCCTGCTTGATGTGTTGGATTCTGGATTCTCTCCAGATGTTTGTCACACTCAACTCTTGCGTCTCTGTCCACACCATAGCTGGTTTCTGCTTATGTATATAAAGTGGGCGGGGAGGGCTTCTCTGGGGCAGTTAACAAAGGAAAGACTTTATTGGCATCTGAGAACATGGGGGCTGTTTTCTTCCTGAGATAACGTGGAAGATAACACAGGGCCTAGTAGAGATTTCAAGCTGAAACCCAGTTGGGGAGATAAGACTTTTTCTCCATAAAGCAAAGAAAAAGAATGCTATTTATTAGCCCAAGAAAGCAGTACTCTCTAAAGAAGGAGCAATGGATCTAAGGATCTTGGCATTTCTGTTTTCTATTTGGATTCCAGGAATATATGCATTGCTCATGGTGAGTTCCAAGCTGTTCAGAGCTCAGAGCAGTCCCTGGGCACTATGTTAGGCCCAGTAAGTATCTACTGGAATGAGAAGAGTCAGCGGCTAGACTGGAGGTGCCATTTTGTGGAATCCCCCTGCAGGCCAAATAGAGGCCTAGCCCTTAATGATATTAGTCAGAAATGATTTTAGCAAAGCTGTGCTATATGCTTGTCAGATGTACACAACTTCCTTAAAGTCAGATGTCTGCCTCCAGTTCCCTTAAGGTAGTCCTCGCGTCTGAGGTAAATGGCTTTCAAAGCCCTTCTTCACTTTCCTAGAACCTCAGCCCCTCCACATGTTTGACATGCCAGTTCTTTTCAGTAGGATCACTTTCCACCATGCTATAAGCGTTTTTGTTTCCAGGCTCTGCCTGAGCACACCTGTTTTAAAGAATGATATACTGTATATATATACATATATGGGAGGAGAGGCCACATTTTGTACCTAGTAACCCTCACAGGATGCTGTTCATGTTCTTCCTTGTGAGACACAGGGAGAATGTGATAGAGAAATCTAGCTGGCTACAGCGTAGGTCAGTGTTAGAAATGTTTCTAAAGATCCTTTACATTTCAAGGGTTAAATGGGGCATACAATTGCAATATGTGTACCAAACACTGGAATACAGTGCATGAGTCATATCTCTCTCTATATATACAGTATATGTACATATACTGTTCTTGGTTTTACTGTTCCATTTGAATATTTCTACTGTAAAAAGGACAGTGGTTTTGAAATTGTTGAAAATAAATGTATTTTTGTACATCAAAGCTACATACTTGGCTGAGGATTCTCTCTTTTAATGATTTTCTTTTTTACCTACCATATCCATCAGACATGGCTGCAGTACTGGTACACAGTCATCTCCCCCACAGGCAAGGAAAGGCTCATTGGAACATCTGTACATCTTTTGTTTACGAGTCTATGGGGGGATTGAGGTTTGGTGATCTCAACAGGGCCTACTGGCTCAAAGAAGCGCTTTGAGTCTGTTCTGTAAGAGAATTGCAAAATTCCGCATGAGACACACTGATACGTGGTGTACCTATTTACCTTTTCTGTCAATCTGTTTACCTTTGCTCACATTGCCATGTCCAGCATCAAGGACTAAGAGACAAGGAACCTGTACTGGTAGTCACTACTAGATACATAGAGTGAGGGAAGAACAAATATTACCAGTACAGGGAGGGAATGAACAACTTAGAACAACAGTAATTTGCTAGACAGATTTATTTTCTTTCATGCTTGTGGAGCTTCTCTTAAATGTTCTATTTAAATCATATTGATGCTCATTATTCAAATGTGAATGGTCAGATCTTTGAGTACAGAACTCGGCAATTACAAAGACTCTGAATCTCATGGCAATTTCCAAAGAGAGGTTGGTCTGGAACTGACACTTAGGTCTTGAAGGCGTTATTTAGTTATTTTTCTGTTGCTATGAAGAGACACCGTGACCAAGGCAACTTATAAAATAATAATTGAATTTGGAGGCTCATAGTTTCCATGACCCTCAGGCAGGCAGGCAGGCAAGCAGGCAGCAGGCTGGTGGATGGGCAGGCGGGCAGGCAGGCAATCAGGAATGGTACTGTAGCAGTAACTAAGAACTGACCTCTGATCTACAACCATGAAGCAGAAAGAGAGGGCTTTTATTATGGTCCATAGGCATGGGGGAGAGAGCTAACTGGGAATTGAGTTGGCTTATGAAAAACCCACCCCAGTGACACACCTCCTCTCACCAGGCCCCAATTCCTTATCCTTCCCAAACAGTTCCACCGACTGCAGACAAAGCATTCAAATATATGAGCCTATAGAGTCCATCATTCAACCACTATAATCATAATTACAATTGGGGAGAAATAGGTCCTCCCTTCTATCTACTCCTTCCTCTTTGTTGACAGAAGTTTCTGTCCCATCCTGTCCTGCAGCTGTTCAGTCCCAAAGAAATTCACAGAGGTCTACATTAATCATAAACTGATTGTCAGTTAGCTCAGGCTTCTCATTAACTAACTTTTACATCTTAAATTAACCCATAATTTTTTGTCTGTGTTAGCCACGTGGCTTGGTACTTTTTATTAGTGAGGCATTCTCATCTTGCTTCCTCTGGGTCTGGGTGACAACTGCAGACTGAGCCTTTCCTTTTCCTAGAATTCTCCTATTCTGGTTGCCCAGCCTATACTTCCTGCCTGGCTACTGGCCAATCAGTGTTTTATTAAATCAATACAAGTGACAGATCTTTACAGGGTATAAGACCATGGTCCCACAGTACCTCCTGGTAGCAGTTTGGTGTAAAACATCAATTTCACATATTCTTCCTTGGTCTTTGGATGAGTAGGTGACTCTCTTCTCCACACTGGGTTATTAAGGGAATGCGAACTATGACCTACATTAAGGAATGTAAGTGGGATGTTTATATCTCTTTATTGAGTAAAATACCTGATGTATTTAGGGGGAATCTTAGAAATTTAAGAAACCAGAAAGATTTAGCCAATAATTTGATTTGTGTTTTGAAAACTAATCAACTATTCTGGAATTGTTTTTGAAGATAAGGGATTAGGCAAATGTGATTTTCTTTTTATTTGAATTTATTTGAAAAGTATGTATAATTCTTGATATCATTATTCTTGAGTCATACTCCTCTTTGCATTTCTTTTGTGCAGTCTGGGAACTGAACCTAGAGCCTGACCCACCTAGACCTATGTTATCTCCCCAAATTGCATGAATAGCCCCACAAATTGTGAATTTATATAATTTCCTTCCTCAAATATCAAGAGTGTTCCTTAGGGATCTCCACAAGAAGCAGTGGGTTTTTAGTCTACCCATTTATAACTCAAAGTGGTTAGAATTCTTTAATTAATTTTAAATCTAGAACTTCTCCAATGGTATACAGTATCTAAAATCCCATCATTGAAAAAGTGCTACTTCCCACTGGGCTGAATTCTTCTGTTTATTTTATGTCTGAATTGATGAAGCTGGTTCACCAGATTAACAGTGAACCAAAGTGAAATAAAAATAGTGTAACAGTTTGAGTCACTCCTACCATTTGGTCCAATCACTGACTAAGAATAGACACTCTGGGTTATTGCAAACAGGAGTCTACCAGATTTCCTAGTAGGAGACTGAGGGAAAGGGAGAGGGAAGAGATTATGTTTGGCTTTATCTCTTTCTGTGCAGGGTTCTCAGTGTATTAGAATGGCATTCCCTAAGGCTGCTCTAGACCTGGAAGCTAAGCCCACAAGCCCTGAGGTGCTGAAGCCCAGCTGTCAACTCCCTCAGCAGACTCCCTCAATATTCTTGTGTACATTGAAATTTATGAATCACAGCTTTGTCTGCCCCTGAAATAGCTCAGAGACAGGGATGAGTAAGAGTCATATCTTGTGGCTCCTTATACAAGCACTTTAATCTACAGATGTGAGAACAGCTTCCAGATTTGCCCCCTTCCTCTCAGGCAAAAATGGAAATATTGAGAATCATCTAATTGTGCTACCTGGAGTGACACCATTGCAAGTTAGTTTATCAGTGGATTATTCTTTACAAAGAACTTTGAGCCACAGGTTAGGAGACGACAGACCCTAAGCAGCTTATTCTAAATTATAAATTACACACACACACACACACACACACACACACACACACACACACACACACACACACCACCATTTCATGTCCTGGTTATTGATGTGCTGATTCCCAGGAATGTTAAAAGTACATTCCCAATTCCCAGAGTGTTGCTTATGGACATACTAGAAGAACTTCTAGCACTCTAAGAACCAAAGAGGAGTCTGATTCTCCTGTTATTATACATAAAATCATAGCAGACCTAAAGCCATGACTCTTATAATAATTCAAAGTTAGATCTACCCCATACCTCCTTGAAAATGCAAAACTGTATTTTCACTACTGTAGACTACTGGGTATCACCAGATAGCCTGGTTATATGCCAGTATGCATTCCATACTTACAAATGTCCAGTGGGATTGGAACAAAACTTCTTGTGTATGCTCATCATTTAATAGCTACTAGCACCCCTCATTCTGTTGCCTTTATAACCCAATTGTTTGGCAGCCTGTGGCCAGATGCCCTTGCCACCCTCTATCACTAAACTGAAATAAGGCCCTGGCCCAAGTCTCATATGCTTGCTACATGCCTTGTAGGAAGTTGGCCCTGTTCATAGGGGAAAAGGTCAGAGAGATAACACATACAATAGGAGTATCACATCCTGACACCAAATCCTGCCAAGTGCTCTTGTCTGCTTTACACTGCCAAAGAGGACCAGACTGCTATCCTTGACTGCCCAAATATCTGCTTTATCTTTATGTCCCTTAACTTACCTTACCTAAATTTATTCTTGTAGAAGCACAGTATTCTTGAAAGCTCCCTGTATTTTAAATCCATGTTCATTTTACAAGGGCAATGGGATATTGAATGCAAAAAATGCAGAAGAGAATCTCTATTGAAGTCAAATTCCTGTGGACACTACATGTTCATGGAACTTAGTGCTATCATCGCCTTTCAATTATCTGAGTCCTTTAGGGCAAAACTGACAAATATGGTTCAATTTCCTATTTATGAATTGAAGATAAAGACATTTGTTTTACAAAGTTGGGACTTAGATTAAATGGTATAATGTGCATAAGAATATATAAATAATGAATTGTTTCTGAAAACCTACTCCTGTTGCCCTGGCTCCTTGTCCATAATAATTTAAAAATTATCTAACCATTCTCTCAGTTGAACTATATGGCAGGGGTCAGGCAACCAGAATTATCTAGAGAAACATTCTGAGTTGTCTCAAAAAAAATGAACAGACTTTTAAGATTTGTTCTCCCACATTGATCCCCAAAGCCACTTTCTTCTATTGTTTTCTTTCCTGACATAACTGATTTTGCTTTTCTTATACTATATGGAAGGGGCTAGAGATGGACTCCTCTCCTCCAAGATACCAGGAATGCATGGCAGAAGGACATCTCAAAGGCTCCCAGACTCTGAAATATGCTAGCTCTTACTTTGTGGGTATACCCAGAGACAGCCATACCAAAGGTACAAAATCGGCTTGATGTCACATGGTCATATGTCTGAGCTCAGGCATTTGTAAATCACCTGCTTTATGTAACTCACTTCTCATTCAAATGCTCTTGTGACACCATGTGCAGCCCCACGTCCTTGGATCTGCCCAAGCCTCTCTAACCGTCACTGCTGTATGTTCCTTCTTCACAAACGTTGAGAAACAACCCAATAAAATAATAATTTGTGGGAATGCACCACTTTTAGATTCCAGAATGCAGATCACATGATTTTCAAGTGTCTTTATTTAGTCATAGTTTGAGAGGAGTTGATCCAGCCTGTGCATAGAAAGTGAAAATTATTTTCAAAATGTCCTCAAGAACAAGGAAATGGAAAATGACAGTGATATACATGCATTTTGCTGTCTTTGCTGCTTAGCCTTTGGTGAGTGATGTTTTAAGCTATTAACCAGATAAGTTGGGGTCCTCAGTGATTTACTGCTCAGGAAGCTTGGGGTCTTGTCCTGTAAGAAGATACTTCAGGAACTAAAACACCTATGGTCTAAAGTGTCCACTGGGCTCCAGGGATGTCTTCCCATGAAGACCTGATTTCTCATTTGGACCTCTCCCAGAATATTCTTAAGATGTGGTGTCTTGTTCCATATGTCACTTGTAGATGGTTACTACTGCCAGTGACCAGAAGCTTGCTGAGGAGAACAGCCTGCCCAACTATGGTGGGCGAGAAGAGAAAGGAAGCAGCTGCAGCCACAAAGAGAAGGCAGAATTGTTGCTCTTGTCCCCAGTTTATCTCCTTTGGTTTCTGGGGAAAATCACCTGGGAAGCATACGATTGTCTCCATGAACAGTGCACCTGTTCCGTGCAGTGCCTGGATGATTTTTTTTTCATCCTGCCCTTCCAAAATTGTATGGTTCAATTAGAAGATTGCTGGTTTCTTCTATCAGCAGCTGGAACTTTTCATAGAAGGGGTACTGAGAAATAAAGTTAATCTTTGTCAATTAGAAAGCTCTATTTGACACATTCTCATTTCAACATGTCAATTTCAGATTCTCCTCTGTGAGGGAAAATTACAGATGCTCCCCAGATTTCTAATCTATTTATAATGGTAACAAGGCAACTGGAGGCAGTGTGTGCTCATCATGAGCTAATCATCCTCTGCTATGCCTTGTGCGTCCTAATTAGTGGCATGTTGGTTGCCTACTGATCAAGTTGGGAGACTCATCTCGGCAAATGCATAGGGAGGATAAGAGGAAGACAAAGAACTGAGCCCGGTGGAGTCTGGATATTGGCAGAGTTTCTAACAATAGGTGGGCTTCACACCTTGCAATGAAATGTATCTTTCTTAAATAAGCAGCCATCATTCCCATCAGTGATAACAGAAACATGGAAGGGTTCCAAACTCTCATCTCATTTCCACACAGGAGCTATTCACAGGGAAATACCATCCTTCCAAAATCTCTAGCATCACTCAGAAGAAAGGGGGATACTTACATATACATATTTAGTTACTCATATTAGCTCTTTCCGTGGACCTGAGGATCAACACTGATGATCAAGACACATTTTTAAGGTACTATTCATTATCTAAACTGGGATACAATTGAGGATGAATGGAACACTAAGAATAGTTCCTTTGAGGAAAATAACCATAGAAATCAGGGTATGCAAACAAACATGATGCACAATCAATTTCATTTAGAGTTCATAGAAAGAGTTTGTCTAGCCAGGGATTGTAGCTGTGTTTCTTTCATGGATCCTTGAATTACTTTTACTCTTTCAGATCATGATCAATAATTGATCATCTAATTCTATGAGACCCTAAATTGTGCAAATCTGTGTTCTGCTTTGATGTCTTCTGGGGGCTCTTACAAGGATATGAGAGACTGCACAGGCCAATGAACAGAACACCAAAGAGTTTTTGAAAAGATGTTAAAACACCGTATCTGTTCCTGTTCTTGGTTGTGGGAAATAAACACCTACCTTGACTAATTCAAGCACAAAGGAAGTTATTAGAAAGATATTAGATGGTCATGGCAGTCAATCACGTTTGTAGAATGAAGCCTGGAAATAGGCATATGCTAAAGGAGACATGAAGGGAAGGGAATTGGGAAGACCAGAACTATTTTCTTCACAGTGTCTTATCAGAAGCTGCCTCCAGGATGAGGGGATTTCAGTCATATCTTCTGATTTTATGTGGCTAATGAGCTGAACTTCCAGACAAGTCCCTCAACTGCTGATGCTTCGGTCCCAAGGCTGCCCAGCAGTCCTTCAGTGTTAAGAGCTGAATGTGTGTCCCAAAGTCCAGGTGCTGAAGCTCTTAAGCCCTGGGGTGTTTGGATGGGACTGTATTTGAGGGTTGGGCTTTTAAAGTGGTGACTAAGCTGAAATGAGTTGATGGTGATATTGATGGTGTATCTGTAAGACGGGAGTTGATGGTGATATTGATGGTGTATCTGTAAGAAGGGAGTTGATGGTGATATTGATGGTGTATCTGTAAGAAGGGAGTTGATGGTGATATTGATGGTGTATCTGTAAGAGGGGAGTTGATGGTGATATTGATGGTGTATCTGTAAGAGGGGAGTTGATGGTGATATTGATGGTGTATCTGTAAGAGGGGAGTTGATGGTGATATTGATGGTGTATCTGTAAGAGGGGAGTTGATGGTGATATTGATGGTGTATCTGTAAGAGGGGAGTTGATGGTGATATTGATGGTGTATCTGTAAGAAGGGAGTTGATGGTGATATTGATGGTGTATCTGTAAGACGGGAGAAGCCACGGATGGGCTCAGCGGGTAAAGGTGCACAACGCCTGGTGAGCTGAGTTCAGTTCCAAGGACCCATGTGGTAGAAGGAGAAAGCTAACTCCTGTGAGATGTGCTCTAATCATCCTGTTTGTCATGTGACTCATGTACGTACAGACATACCACACCACACCACACACACACACACACACACACACACACACACGATGTTAATAAAGATGTCATAGAAGCTTTCAAAGAAGAGAACATTAGAATGTAAGTGCAACATGACAGCTAAGTGAAGACATAGGTGAAGACAACCATCTGGTAATTTGAACTGAGACTTTTAAACTTATTTACTGAAATAAATATCCTTTGCTTGAGTCAGTTAATGCTTTGCTACACCATTGCGCCTTCAAGCACAACACTGAGGGGAACGATTGGGTACTGGCTGTAGGAGTAGAGATAAAAAGGCAGTAGGCTTGACTATGCTTTTAGATTATCCGAACGGGAAGATTTACCCTCTTCCTCTCAGTATCACCAAAGAAAATAAATGAGTAAGGTTATGAATGCAGAATGGAGGCTGGAAGCTTGTCTGCTACTCAAGCCCTCAAGGGACTTTGTAAATTACTGCTGAGCATTTATGGAGACTAAAGAATTAAATATCTGTCATTGTGCTAGGCTAAGAATTTCAGATACAAATGCAAGAAACCACATCTTCGGTGCATAGAACTCACATTTTTAAAAAAGTGTCCTAATAAATAACCAACCTTCAACTATCTGCACATCAACTCTCCCAGGGAACAACATGCATTGATAATTTAGTGAGAGGTAACAGAGAGGAGAGACAACTCTATTCTTGCCTTTGAGGACAGGGAGTAGGAAAAGCTAAGGAAGAATTCTCAAAGACAATTACATTTGCACAGGGCACTAAAGCATGTTGACATTTTCTCACTTCCCCATCTCTAATTTCCCTTCCCCTTATCTCCTTGGTAAAATGATGGAACTACAGAAATTGGGAATGTGTCAGAACAGAAGGCTGAGTGGAGATCCATGGGGAAATGCTAAGAAATGGTAGGAAAGATAACATATGAAATAAAAGTATAAATTAGAGTATAGACTTTTTAAAAAACTGACCTATTTTGCAATCATAGTATTTGTATTTTCTTTTTTTATGCACATTCAGGTTCTTTATCAATAAAAGAAATAAATATGTATAATTATGGAAATAATTATGATGGTCCCATCCAGGGCCTGGCTGTATCTTTAGAAGGTTTGTAGCCATACCACTCTGGACGTGCCCTATTTTGCCTCATCTCAGAAGCTAACCAGGGTCGGTGTTTGTATTTTCTATGTTGCTTCAAGTTTTTAAAGTGAGCATATACTGGTTCCATAATTGTGAAGGAAGACAAAAGCTAAAGTCACATTAAATGTGCATAATGGTTCTCATGTCTAATGGACTTCTAGGTATTACCCTAGAATTCTTTTTAAATAAACTTTTAAAAGATCACAAAATGAAATTATTCTGCAATACAATTATAAACCACAGTGTTTTTTTTAAAAGGTATACCCATAGGCCAAAAGTGGACTGTGGTTTGAAATAAGGCTTGTGGTAGCAAAACATCTGCTACAAAATAGATAGTTTATTGAACCATACAAATGGAAAAAGAAGCTGTAATTACTTAGGTCCTTCACAATGAGTATTAAAGATACAGGAAATCACTATGCAAGATTCTTGGCAAAGGAAATGGTTCTTACATTGCTCTCCGCTATTCCTTTATCTTATTCCTTTCACAAAAGTGGGGAAACTTTTTGTTTAGCACTTTCGTTGGCAGCATCTCACCCATAAGTAATTTGCTATTGTTAACGAATGTTGGAACAGAACACCACCAATTAAGGTTTAAAGTGGTTATCAAACATGGCAAGAGATTCTGCATGAACTCTGAGGTGAAGAAAGTAGCTTAAGGAAAGCATAGCAAGTGCTGAGAAACATGCTAAACAGACAGGAAACTTCCCACTGAGTTTCTTCCTTAAGATTTAACAACTGCCTGGCTCTGGTACTAGGTGATGACTGCAGGTAGAAACATGGAATAGTCGAGATGGAGGAAGGGCAGATATGAGAGCAAGGAAAGAGATTTCTTGATTGAGGAAGCCATTATGGGGTTAGCAAGAAACCTGACTCTAGAAAAATTCCCAGGAATCCACAAGGATGACCCCAGATAAGACCATAAGCAATAGAGGAGAGGGTGCCCTGTAGTCAGACTGATGATTATCTTAAATATCATTATAGAACCTTCGTCCTACAACAGATGGAAACAGAGGCAGAGACCCACATCGGAACACTGAACTGAGCTCCCAAGGTCCAGTTGAAGACTAGAAGGAGTGAGAATATGTGCAAAGAGGTCAAGTCCATGAAGGGTTCATCCACTGAAACAGTTTACCTGAGCTAATGGGAGCTCACCAACTCCAGCTGGACTGGGAAGGAACAAGCATAGGACCAAACTAGGCCCTCTGACTGTGGCTGACAGTTGTATGGCTGGGGCAGACTGAGGGGTCACTGGCAGTGGCACCAGGATTTATCTCTACCTGCATGAACTGGCTTTTGGGGATCCTATTCTCTTTGTATGTATACCTTGCTCAGCCTAGATAGGGAGGGCCTTGGACTTTCCACAACGCAAAGTGCCTTACCCTCTCTTAGGATTAGAGGGGGTTGGGGTGGGAGGATGTGTGAAGGGAATGGGAGAAGGGGAGGGAGTGGGAATTTGGATTAGTATTTTTTTTTAAATCTAATGAAAAGGAAAGAAAAAAAAAGAAACATGGAACTCTTTCCCAGGCCCCTGGTGCAACAGGAGGACTCAAACAAGCCTCACTAACTTTGGAAAAGGGTCTGATCCGTGAACAGGTTTCCATCTTCAGGCCATTCCGTTAGTGAATGTTGACTGGCATGTCAGGCAACTGCCTTGCAATGCAGTCTACTCCTCTGAGCCACCCTACATCACGTAGATGCATCTTAGGTTAGAAAAATATTTTTGTGAAAAACATTTTAACTTTTGATTCTCTGCAGATCTAGACTGATTATAATAACACTATTTATTAACTATATAACTTAGGCTTCTAATCTCAGAGTTCAACTTTCTCCCTTGTTCTTGGGAAAAATAATAGCTCTAGAATGGGGAGGGTCCAGTATAACTAGACACTATCTGCACCCCACCACCCTTCTGTTTTCCTAGGCCTCTGATATGGCGGCCTTACTTAAGCCAACTCAGCAGCTCAGTGGAGCCTTTTCTACTTCCACCAGGAAGCAAATACGTTTAGAAAAGACAGACCCTGTGCCAAATCATACCTCACTAGTGTTTATCCCTGTTTTGTCAAGCCTCAAGAATCACCACGATGCCAATACTTTTGTGGAGGCCAAGTTAGGGCTGGGCAGTGTGAGGCCAGGCACAGGACATGGTTAAGGACTGTTGCAGGTGAATGCTGAATAGCTCAAGGCAGTCAACCTTGCCAGCTGAATGCCTCCCTCTCTATATAACAAATGCAGATAACAAGCAAGGTCTCCCTCCCCTGTCAGCCAATTAACATTGTTATTATCAACAATGCCTCAAGTTCCTTGTGTCTTTTCGGATCCCGTGGATCATCACAAATGCAGCTATTCCCACACCCTGCTTTTCTTAGCACTCTCTTTACACCCATTGCATTTTCCCTCTCCTCCAGGGTCAGTTTCCTTTCTTTCCCCCTCTCAAATTGTTTTCTGTGTAACTAAATGGCAGTGGCAGAGGCTGAAACTCAACAGGGCTCAAAATATCTCTGACAGAGGGCAAAGAAATATTTTTATATTACTCGACATTCCCCAAGTTATTCACCAGAAGTTTCATTTTTCACTAAAGTATTTTCCTTATCTTAAATCCACTGACATGAGTATATATCACGAAGTTAAAAAGATTGAATTACATTTTGTAAGCTAACTCCTAAGATTCATGAAGTCTCAAAGCCCCAGCTTCTCCCCGGGTATATGAAGCAATAGCATTTTACATTTGGGTTCTTTCTTTTCTTCTTGTTATTTTTAAAATTCTTTCCATGTGAACACATACTAACAAGTCTGTGTCTTCATTCTGATTGGGGAAGATTGAAAATATATGCTACATGTTTTCTAAAAGATCTTTATAAAATGAAGAGCAGTTTTGTCATTTGAGCCCATTTCTCGGGGCTGTCAGTTGCTCTTGATCTGAGTTTTATAGGATGTTTTTGAGCACAGATGGATACTGCCCAGAGCAGAAACTTCTTTCTGTGTGGGGGTCATTGGCCCCAGGGACAATGAGAGCTCCCAATGTGTACTCCAGATTAGAATGTTGGTGGATGGCCTTGTCCTTTCAGACACCCAAACAGCGGGAAGAACACTGCAGTATATCCTTTTGCAATGCTGTTGCTATTGAAGAGTGTTTCCCAAGGAGCAACACACATATCAGTTTTTCAAGGTGGCTATAAGAAATTACCTAACCTGAGTGGTTTTAAGTGAGATAAATTTATTGTGTCATGGTACAAGACACTGGAAGTACAAACTCAAAGTGTTGGTTGGACTGTTTCCTACTGGACTGAGGGAGAATTCATTCTGTTTTTCTCTCTCCCACACTGGTTGCTTCTGGCAATTCTCAGCCCTCCATCCTCACAGCAACCTCCTTGTCTGTATATCCTTCACTTGCCTCCTCCTGCGTTCTTTCCTTTCTCATGTTGACGTGCCTCATCTGACTCAGGGTCTATCCAGTAGCCCAGGATGCGCCGCTCAGGATCTATCCAAGTAACTCAGGATGTACCTATCTCAAGATCTTGGTTTACAGTAGCTGCAAAGCTTCTTTTAATGAATAAGAATGAGTTACATTCACCAGTTCTGGATGGCTGTACCTTTCATCATGATTCCAGTCACCAGGTCATAGTCCATCACTGTGGGGAATGAGGACAGGGTTCAAGGCAGGAATCTGAAGGCAGAACTATGGCAGAATGTTGCTGACTCCTGGGTTCACACTAGAGAAAACTCTTTTGTGCAATATACAACCAACTGCTCAGAGAATGTTCTTGCGCACAGTGGTCTGAGCCCTCCTGTATCAATTAAATGAAGCTAGTCCCCCATAGACATGCCCACATCCAATCTGATCCAAACAATTCCTTACTTGAGTCTCTTCAGGTGACTCCAGACTGTGTCAAGTGGTTATTATTTCTTGTTTGCTTTCTTTCTTTCTTTCTTTCTTTCTTTCTTTCTTTCTTTCTTTCTTTCTTTCTTTCTTTCTTTCTTTCTGTCTGTCTTCCTTTCTCTTTGTTTGTTTGTTTGAGACAGGTTTCTTTGTAGCTTTGGAGCCTGTCCTGGAACTTTCTCTGTAGACCAGGCTGGCCTCAAATTCACAGAGATCCACCTGCCTCTGCCTCCTGAGTGCTGGTATTAAAATCTATTATTCTTTCTTAAGATTAGAGAATTCTCACCTAATTTCTGTCCCCACTTCCAAATGGAGGAAAGAGTAGTCTAATTTCTCAAGTTCTAAGACACAGAAGGCAGGTTTTTGTTTGCTTGTCCGTTTGTATTTTGTTCTTGTTGCTATTTTGTTTTCTGGTTATGGTGGTCATTGTAATAAAATGATATAGTCATCTATTGAAAAAGGAAGAGTTCATGAGCTGGAGCCCATTCCCTATGGTGGGATACATTGCTTAGCATCAACACGGGGGGGGGGAGGGAGGCTTCGTCCTGCCTCAATTTGGTATGCCAAACATCGTTGACTCTCCAAGGAAGGCCTTACCTGATCTGAGGAGTGGGATGGGGGAAGGATGAGGGGAGGTGGGAGGACAGGAGAAGGGGAGGGAGGAGGAGCTAGGGTTGGTATGCAGAATTAAAAAAAAAACTTTAAATAAAAAAAGAAAAAGGAAGAGTTTTCCTTCAGATGCAGTATTTTGTGTTTTTATGAAATTGCATCATGTGATGTTTCCTTGTAGTTTATAGGGTGGAATACTGAAACAGAGGCTTCGCATATATCTAAACTGGATCAAATGCATCATTCAGATCTCTCAAATCATCCTGCATTAGGGTTTGTGGTCTACATCTTATAAACACGTTAGCAGTCATTTGTTTTCCTTGTCTTTCTCTTTTGAGCATTGGGGACCCTGCTGACAGTTAGTGAAATGTATGAAATAAAATTGGAGTATTTTTTAATAAGCTGGTTTCTTGTAAGTCAATTTAATTCTCTAAAATCATTCTGTTTTTCACAGAAAGCACATGTTAAGATTCAAGGGCTTTACTTATCCTTATCTAAGTTGGAAATGGGCTTTCAAACAACTGAAAACTGATTTGGAAACTGAGGAGGATATAGGACCATTAATGGAAAAGAACTTGGAAATGAGTGAATGGAGACTCACATCACATCCTAGATGTACCCTAGACACTTATTGACTGTACTGTCTTAGCCTGGAGAAACTGTCACATCTTACTTTTTTCAGTTATTAATTTCTTTATTTTATTTTTTAATTGAAAAGAGGTTTTTAAATACAATATATTCTGAATATGGATTCCTTTCCCCAGATCCTCTCAGACCATCCACATTCCCCACTCATCCAAATCTACACCCTTTCTGTCTCTCTCTTACTCGATTACAAACAGGCATCTATGGTCATGGAACAATAGCAATATAAAGTTAAATAAAATAAAAGCAACAAACCAGAATAGGAAAACAAACCAATAATCAGAAGAAAAAGAGCCAAAGAAAGGCCAAGAGACGCATACAGATGCAGAAACACACACATTCTCACACACTGATATCCCCTTCACACACACACACACACACAGAAAACCAGAGCTAAAACCATAATACGTATACAAAGGACCTGTAAGAAGCAGCAGCAACGATAGAAAGCCTGGCAAATCATTATGAGACAAAGAACCTCCAGAAATGCCCTTAAATTCATTTTTGGCATCTGCTGTTGGGAATGGGGCCTGGCTCTTTGAGTGGTTTGTATGCTCAGTGAGTCTCTGTTGAAGAAAACTAATTTTTTTCATTTGCGAATGGTTATCAGCTGGAGATAGCTTCTGGATTAGGGATGTAGGCTGTGTCCACTTCCAGTCTCAGCACTAGGACCCCATCTGGCACAGATCCTGTGCAGGCCCTGTGCTTGCTGCCACAGTCTCTGCTAATTCGTATGTGATATGTGTAGGTCCTGCTGGGTTTAGAAGACCTTGCTTCATTTCCTCGGTGTCCTCCATCTCCTCTGGCTCGTACAATCTTTCTGCCTCCTCTTCTTCAGGGTTCCCTTAGCCCCAGGAGGAAGGAATTGGTGGAGGCATCTACTATCAAGTTATTGACTACCGAAGATGTGTCAGGGATGGGTTCTACCTCAAGGAGTGAACCTTAAACCCTATTTAAATATTGGATATAGAGTCACACAAGCTTTGTGCCACCATTGTACCAACACAAAAACTATCATCAATTCAAATCTTAACCCAAACAGAAGTGGACCCATCATGAATGTGGTTTCCGCAGTAATCCATTTCAGTGAGCCCAGACTGCTACCTCCCACCCCAGCCAGCTTCACTAGCAGACGCCCTTTGTCCTGTCTGCAGTCTTTCTATCGCCTGTATACCTTTACTATGTAAGACAGAGAGATAGAGCAGAGAACATTTAAACCTCAAAGCCAAGATGCCATAGGCTCTGGTTTCTACTCCTCTCACATAGCCTAGCTGCATCTACCTAGCAATTAAGTCTTTCTGGGAACCTTTTCATCTCTACAAAGCAGGAATCAGTTCTGAGGAGAGTTCACATCCACCTGGCCTATCTTCCTGACTCATTATATGGATCAAATGAGATACCATAGTCTGTAGTGAATTTAATATACTAGCTTAGAGCTATCACAAAGAACCGACTGGGAAGGCAATTTCCTGCCTCTCCCTCCACTGTGTTTGCACTTCTGCCTGCAGCTCTATGCTCAGCACCAGCATTGATGAGTGCTGTCTGTTAATGTCTCACTGCTTGTGCTATGAGAGTTCCATCTCTTCAAACATTTCAACCGCTCGTGGGCAAGGCTGTGGAGTGATGTAGGTTCTGGAATGCCACACAGGTCAAAACAGACTTAAGATGATGACATCGCAACTCTTTCTCTGTCTCCTCTGCTTTCATTCTGACACTTAGAGAGGTCTCTCAATAAATGCACCACATGCTGCATATTCTTGTCTTGGTTTCTGCTAGGAAACCCAACCTAAGACACTATTCTTTTGTAGTCAGATCACAAAACAAAGATAGCAACCACATCCTTGTGTTTCAAAGTGCCTATTGGTGTGAGACATATAAGTCCCAGGTTAATATAGGACATCTGAAGGAGCAGAGGATCCGGCTTCTTCATATGAACAGCTGAGTGTCATAGTGCCTCTGTACTGAGCCACACAGTCAGGGACCCCTGGGAGATGGGGTGGCTGGGGCAGGTGGATTATTGTGGCCCCTAAGATGTCCAACACAGTGTGGTCCCACAAGACTAAATGTCACGCCTTGTCATAGCAATAGGCAGCTTCCCCTCCTGCAGGAGTTTGCTTCCATGGCTATAAAGAATCTAAATTCAACAATAATTATCTTCCATACAAGCAGAGCTTTCTTGAAAGTGATTGTTCATGGGAACATCTGCTGTGTGAATGGAAGGCACATATATATTTTTTCTTCTTCCTCCCTGCAGCCAACACTAAATGAATACTTTGAAAGGCTGCCCTGCTTTCTTCCCCACAGCTGGAGGACGTCTTCATTATTTAACTTCGTATTTCCATCACTGCACAAATGGCTTGGTGGAGCCCTTGCCTAGTAGGAGGGGTATGGGTCTTTCTTGATAACTAAAACTTCCAAAAAAATGTCTGTTACAGAAAGCAATAGTATATAACACGATTCAGCCATTGCTAATGATATGGAGTTGGCTTACCACTCTCATCTGTGACTTTCAGTTCAATAGGTCTCCTTCCTTCCTTTCTTTCTTTCTTCCTTCCTTCCTTGCTTGCTTTTCCTTTCCTTTTCTTTTTTCATGTCTGTGTGTGCACATATACAGACACATATTCTTTTTTACATGCACATATGTATACCACATTGTTTCCTATATATGCAGATTGTGTAGCTGTGTATCTGGTGTCTTTATGTTAGTTAGATGAGAGCATACATTCATTCATAGATGCAATTTCCAAGGACTGTCAGTACTTTGGAGTAACCATAAAAAGTGTCATAGTCTGTCAACTATCTCAGCATCATCAATGTAGTTTGGATAGCAAGTAAGTCTTCTGTTTACTCCTACATGGTATCCTTGTGAAGAGCTTGTGATATTATCTGGAACCTCCAGCTGGTGACTTTGACAAGTGATTCAACATCACCAACCCTTATTTTCCTTTCATCTCAATATGTAAATAATAATAGTAAGTTTATTGTGGTTGTGTTTGAGGGCTATGTGAAATAATTTCCACATCACACTGAGATCTTATTTTTCAGATGCAAGTCATGTGGCCTCCCATTAGTGAAACTGTCATGGTGCTACCTGATTTGGGACTCTTAAGGAAGAATGTTTGCTTTGTCTTAGGGGTTAGTCAGGCCAACTCAAGATCATCTTCTTGACAAAATAAAGGAATAGTGTTTACACTGTGGTCCCATTGAATTTCTGTCTGCTAGGTTTTCAGATAAGCTAAGAGACCTTTACCACGTAAAACAATGGACCAGTGACAACAAACATGGGTAGGCTATGAGTACTCTGTCACCAGATATGTGTGCTTTACCTGCCTCCAATTTGCTGACAGAAATTCAAATTGCTTCAAAAATGCTCCGACCTTGAACTATGAATTTAGCTAATGCTCTGTATCCACCACTTCTCCTGTTCCAATGAATCCTCACTTACTACTGAGATTTTTTTTTTCTGTTCTTAATCCAGAGCTATTTAAGGACAGAGAAGAAAGGGCCCTGATTATCCTGCAGTTGATACGAATTAGGTGTTTCTTAAATAGCTGTTAAGGGCATTAAAGTTACAGTCCTAAAGAGTCAGTGGTTTTGGTCCAAGCATGTATGAGTGAGTGTGCACTTCTCTTATAATGAACTCTGCTTTTGAGATCTTGAGCTTCACAGCTGTAAAGCTACAGTTCTCAGGAAGCACAGTTGCCACCTCACAGGTTATCAGGGGACTCCATTGTCCTCTGTCTTCTCAGATGTTCTCTCCTTGCCATGTACTCTGTTTTTCCTGGTTTCCTAGTGCATCCACTTGCAACTGCAATGATCAGAGAAAAGCCTTTAAGAGACACGTGGGATGCCACGCTCAGCCTTAATGCAGGGGGGAGGTACTTGGTCCTTCCTCAACTTAATGGGCCAGTCTTTGTTGACTCACCAAGAAAGCCCATCTTACCCTTTGGGAGGAGTGGTTAGGGGAAGGTGAGGGGAGTGGGAGGAGGGCTGGGAGGGAGAACTGTGATTGAAATGTAAACTGAAATTTAAAAAAAAACTAAAAATTATTTTAAAAAAGAAAAGAAAGGAAAGAGACATGACTGTTACTCTCCCCTCTTTTCTTTTTGAGCCAATGGGTCACTGTTTCTGCTCAGACGTGGAAATGATGCTTTATACAGTGTTCATCTATCCCTAGCCCAGGCTAAGCCCTACAGAGTAGGCTGGCATGAAGGAAGGCTTGAACAGTGCCACCCAGTGCCAGCCAGTGAAGCAGCTTCTCTACGATGCTGTGCGAATGTCTGCTCCGTACTCACCCCTCCTCCCACAAGCTGCTGTATCTCTTATGAATTAAAAACAAGCAGAGAAAATATTCCCCCTTGGACCATATGTTCATGGGGTAAGAGCAAGACAATCTCTAAGCATGAAATTTAGATTGCTCTCTGAGAAGAAGCCCGGGAAAGACTCCACATGTGGGAAATGAAAATGAACCATCTGTAGAAAACCCATCCTATCCAATAAGCCGAGGAACTTCCAGGTTCAGTGACTTGGGTGCCATTAATCTCTGGAGAATGTGGATGTTCAGAAGAGCTAAAGCTGTTGCCTTCTTTGCCTCCCACGTAAAAAAGAAACAAGTTGACAGAATCAGATATCCTGCATGGAGAAGAAATGGGAATCCACCATGGGGGAGCCTTGAAAAAGCCAGCTTCCTTCTCCCAGAAAGGAAGGTTTCTTAGACATGAGTGCTTTGACTCAGTAGTTTATGGTTCCTGTATCAGAACCCCACCCAGCGTTCACCTTCAAGCACCACATTCCTTTCCCCAACACTCTTGGAAAATGCTTTAACCAAGTTCATTAGTGGTTTGTTCCAATTCTAGAAATTCTAGAAAGCCACCCAATTCTAAAAAACCCTCCCAATCTCAGTTGATACTTTACAAAGATGCGCAAAGAGCATGCCACTCGCCATATTACACTTTCATTGTGAGGTTTCTTCCTGGTATTAAGAGCCAGATTCGTTCAGATCTCTGTGGGGCTTGGTTTTACCAGTGCCACTTACCATTTCACTTTTTAAAAACTGTTTCACAATCTTCTGTTTGTATCACCTTTTTCCAAAATTACCACATTCTTGCCAAGACATAGACCCAATTTTTTGTTCAATAACTCCAAAATAAGAGTACCTGCTTCAATATCTTGGGCTTTTTTCTTCTTCCCACTGACAGCCCTCTACGCAGTGGTGTCCGGGCAAACTTCCAACAGCCAGCTGTCAAGGAGATGCTTTCCACAGCATAGACTTCACCCCTCCCCCATCGCTGTAAATGAACTGATCCTGAATGGTTTTAAACTGTCAGCTTGACTTGCTCTGTTCTCAGTGGTCCTGAACTTTTCAGTCTTGGCTTTTTATAGCTAGAGAGATCCATGACACCCAAAACACCCCATGTCACACTGACAATGTCATAACTATATCCACTGTTGCCTGACCAAACACATTCACTCTCTTATCGCCACAACCTAGACTCATGATAGACATAGCAAATGGGGAGCGTGAAGCACTGGAACCAATATCCAGCTCTTTTATGGGGAGCTACTTGGCCCTTTAGACTGCATTAGGAGCCAGGTATACACGATTGTAAAGACTATGCTCCGGAGGAGGTAGAGTAGAAAGGTACTTTTTTTCTTTCTTCACTTTTTTTTTTAAAAAAATAGAAAATGAAAGAATTTTTATAGATTAGGTTTCTGGGCATTTAGGAAATTAGTTTCTGATGATAAACAAAATTGATTTCTGAACCTAAAGGCTGAGTGCCCAAAAATAGACTGTGGGAATGCACCAGCAATCTGGGCAATTGCCTGTCATCACTATTGTAATTCTCTATAAAATTTGCTGGAGGCAACAAATGTCAACATGTTTGCTAAAGTGCTAAAATACAGATCTGCATCAGCATATGAAAACCATTGTGATAGGGTGTTTCCTGACAGCAGAGAGGAAGGACTGCGGTCTGGGGGGATTTCTGTCCATGTTCAAGTTTCATCTTGTATAGTTAGTTATAGGGCTGGTGGCCAAGGGTGAATTGTGTCACCTTTGTTTTTCATTGTAATGTAATGCTTACTGTAATGCCTAGGAGAGGTCATGATGTGTGTGACACAGATGTAGAGTAGTCATTTAGGAAAGACAGTATATGTTTCTAATAGATTTATACTTTGTCATGATTCCTACCAATCACATAAGGGTGACTTGTACTTTGTATCAACTGACCACTTAATGAGTGAATGAATGAATGAGTAATTGGAAAAATCATGTATTAGGAGGTTCATTGACAAATCTTAAGGCAATACATATCTTAAGACCTCTGAGTGGATCTTGGCATCAAAATCCCAAAAGATGTAATCAAAAAAAATTTCCATTTGTCCCAGATGTTATAAAGTCATCATGTGATTGTATATGGAAAACATCTTTCTGTGAGGATTTGTATTTAAACCCAAGGAGTCTTTCAAGTTTCTTTGGAGTTAATGCTATAGGGTACTATGCTGTGGGATATTTGCACACTGTGTGAAGATATATTGCTGTCATTGGTTTAATAAGGAGCTGAAGGAGGTACAGTTGGGATTTCTGGGCAGAGAGAGGAAGTAGGAGAAGATAATCAAGGTGCAGAGGAGATAGAATACATGGAGGGAGTCAAACATATGGAACAAAAGAAAGGTAAAAGCCACGTGGTAAAATGCAGATTAATAAGAGTAGGTTAATTTAAGTTACAGGAACTAGTGGGACAAGCCTAAGCTAAGCTCAAGCTTTTATTAGTAGTAATAAGCATCTGTGTCATTATTTGTGAGCTGGAAGCCCAATGAAAAATCCAGCTACATATGTTGTCCAACACAGAGACTCGAATATCTAAACTTACAGTCTGAGGAAGCTAAGAAAAGTTCTGGACAAGGAGCTGGATGTGGATTCCTAGTCCTGCAGTCTCTCAGGCAGGACGGTATTTGGTGTACAAAGATGCCACTGCCTTCGGAGTTGAGCCAGCCAGTGCCATAAGCCAGTTCCATGAGCTAAGATGAGTCACACAGAGGTTAACATGAAAGTTTAAGATTTGTCTCACAGGGTCAGAGAATGCTGCAGGCACTTAGTAAAGTCAGATTCAGACACAGAAAACATCTAAAAAGGTACACTATGTTTAAAAATGTGCTTGAATGCTGAAGAAAGAAAAGAAAATGGGTATAAACAGTCACAGAAATATAGTTTAAAAATAATAAAGTCTTTAAAGAGATAGTAAAGTAATATAAAAATAAGCTACGTAAAGATGGGAAATACACAGGGTGTCTCAATCTTGTATGGTGTTTTTTTGATTTTGAAATTTTTAAAATTATAGTGTACAAAAAACAATAGCTGTTGAGAGACTTTCGATTAAGGGAACTTTTAAATTAAACCAACCTATATATATTTTAAGAATGTCTTAACATCAAAAGGAAAGTAAGAAAATATGTTATGTTGGGTGAGGGGTTATCCCTTTGTTTCCACAGTACACAAAATTTTATAGTTCTCCTCAAAATTAATGAAGATCAGATTTGATCAGGGTAGACCTCATGAAAATTTTGGCTACAGACATGAAAAAAGAAACTGAGAAAGACTACAGAACAGGTGACATATATGCTGATCTCTCTAGTATGGGAACAGCTCTGAGACTGGATGAGACAGGATAAATCTTGTTGGCTACAGAGTCCTCATGACTTATTATTATATGCCATCTTTTCATGTGGACAGATAGATATTTATATTACAGTTTGTTTATGTATTCCAAACAGACTTATAAAATTGACAGATGCCTTTTGTCTGCTCTAGAACAAAAAATTATTTTTAGCTGACTTGTGAATACCACACATTCCATGTTACCTTTAAAAGTTTATGTGCTTTCAGGAAAAAAAAGGACCAAACACCCATAAAGACAGATAGCTCAGCTGATCCTACCTCAAAACGCTTCTGTTGCAGTTTCTTCAAAATTCTGCATGCATAACAACTTCAAAGTTGCTAGTGCTAGTGAGGTCCAACCTCACGTACTACTCCAGCCAGGACTTCAGGTAAGCTCTGCCCTTTCCCATTACACAGAGACTGGGCAACAAATAATACAGCTAGCTCTCCCAGGACTTGATCATTATCTCAACTTTCACAGGGTTCCCTAAAGATGGCATCATATCCAGACAGCAGGAAGCTATCTAGAGAACATGACACCCACATTCCCAACAAGTGGGGTGGGTGGTTTGGGGTCATATGGTATGTTATGGAAATTTATCATCATTTAGGGGGATTGGTTACAAGTTGTTATTAGCAATGGTTAGGAAAAAAGTTGAACAAAGAAGATTAGATTCAGGGATTTCTTTCTGAAAGGGAAAAGGGGGTATAGTAATGAAATGAGGTGATAAAATGTGGATTGTTGAGTTTACTTTTAAACAATCTCTAATTTCAAATATTTTACATTGGTATGTATTTTTGTATATTGAAACAAATTTAAGGTTATTTTCATTATACTGTATATATATTTCTACTCTTGTTTAAGGCATTTGGAACTATGCAGCTCATTTAAAAATATAATGTGAAGTTTTAGTCCTTGAAAGCTATTTCAGATAATAAAAAAAAGGCAGGGTATTAGTTAGTCATCTATAGCAATCAAATTTATAGTCATGTTAGGCATATTTTTAAGGTCAAGAAGAAACATATTTTAAATAAATGGCCTTTAAACACTTTAAAGACCTACAGAACATGACATTAAAAGTGTTTTAATAACATAAGGATATTCATGACAGTAAGACACATCTATTCCCGGCAATACCAATTTACTTCAGAAAAGAATGATGGGTATCAAAGAGCCTCTATATGGAGTTTGACTTCATTGTGACCAAACTAGTCATTTGGGCAAGAAACTGCCCTTGCCTTGACCTAACAGTATGCTGTCCAAATTGGACAATCAGGAAATAAAAGAAGGCAACTGCCAAACTTTGCCAAGATAAAGTAGCGCAGTCCTTCAAAATTCCTGTTCCACAGAAAAATCTGTCAGATATTCTAGGCCCATAGGCTAACGATGAATGCCCCAACATTACAGAGGAAAGTTGGGATGACTGTCCTGGCAGCCATATGTCTCTGTTGATTTTAGCTTTGGAAGTTGCTTGCTCTGCATTTCCTGTTTAACTAGGTGATATTTTATCCTCCTGGGTCTCTGATAGGGCTGAAGAAGAGATAGTTACAGTTTTACAGTTTTCCTTGTTACTAAATTCAGAAAAGAAACTTACATAAAAGATATAAAGTATTTAAGGTTAAGAAATATAAAAGTTCAAGTTGCTTATGTAAGAAAGTATTTTAAGGTCTAAAAAGATATTTGAAGCATGGTAATACAAGTTACAATAGAAAATGGTTTAGGTATAAAACTTTCAACTCACTAAGATAGGATAAATCAAAAAGTATCTTTCCCAAATTTGCAAATTTACCAAATACAAATTGACTGGATATTGTAAATGTAATTCTTACTTCATAATTGTTTTTAATGTATATAGTTTTACTATCTTAGGGTTAAAACCTTTTCTTTTTATTTAGACAAAATGGGGAAATTTTGTGAGATATTTGTACACTGTGTAAAGATATATTTCTATGATTGGTTTAATAAAAAGCCAAATGACCAATAGCTAGACAGGAGGTATAGATGGGATCTCTGGGCAGAGAGATGAAGAAAGAGGAGATAATGAAGGTGCAGGGGAGACATGGAGGGAGTCAAACATATAAAATGAAAGAAAAGTAAAAAGCCTCATGGTAAAATATAGACCAATAGAAGCAGGTTGATTCAAGTTGTAAGAGTTAGTGGGATAATCATAAACTAAGGCTGAACATTCATAATTAATGATAAGTCTCTATGTGGTTATTTGTGAACTGGCAGCTCAAAGAAAATCCTACTACAGTACTATAGGCATCTACTAGTATTCTTAGCTTCAGAGGTTGGCAACAGTAGGGATTCCCCACAAGAAGGTTCCTCAAGGCCCCAAGAACTGACAATTCCCTTTGAGGGTAGGTTGGGGGCACTGGTTGGTGTGTGAGTAGGGAATAGAGGGTGTGTTGGAGAGACAAGGTTGTGGGAGAGGGAGTAGGGGACAAAGGTTGGGGGAGGTGGTACTGCAATTAGATGCCTCACTGTAGGGTGAACTGCTACCCTAGCCATCAAGGAAGCCCTTCTCCAGAGGCCAAATTCCTTCCCCCTTGGGGGTGGGGAGTGTAGGAGGAAATTTCTTTCCTTCTCCTCCCTTTTAAAGGCACACAGTTCAAACCTTTCAGAGATAGAAGTTTAATAAGCTCAGAGTTCCCTTGCTTCTGAGAAAATCACAGCATCTGAGAAACTCAGCAGTTGGCCCATAGCCAGGCCTCTAGGAAGGGAAGAAATGTTTTGTGGGGCATATAATCACTTAAACTACTTTATAGAGGCATAACTGAGGTAAAATAAATAACACATGTATTTAAAGTATACAGTTAGGTAAGTTTTGATCTATGTCTAAACCTATGAAAACATCGACACAATTAAGATAATAAATATTCTTATGAGATTACTTGGGCCAATTTAGAATTCATCAGTGACCCCAATCCTAGACAACCACTAACATACTCCTGTCATTATAGACTCAAAACATCTTACATCAATGAATATTCATGTGTTTTATGTATGGTTTCTTATATTCAGAATTGTACTCGAGATTTATTGTAGGCTTTAGAATGCCATTTATTATATGTTTTTATTTTATTGTATGCTTTTTATTTAGAAATTAAATGGAATGTCCTATTGATTTCTGAGTAGTTTTCCATTGTACTGATAGACTATAATATATATTAATATACATTAGATATATATCTCTTCATATATAGAGAGATTAGATTAGATACCACCTGCATGTATATATATGGAATATGTATATATGTGTGTATATATATGGAGTATGTGTGTATGTATGTATATATGTGGATGAATTAGATATCATGAAGTATACATGTATATAATTTTATTTCCCAAAGCATATTGTTTGCTCCCCTACCAGCAATGGGAAGAGCTCTACCTGGGCCAAGGTTTTTAACTCTTATGGTAACTAGTCTTGTAATTATTTTTCTAGAGGTGCAAAAATACCTCAGTGTGCTTTAAACTTGAACCCTAAAGATTAATATTGATTATTAATCTTTCAGCTTCTTTTGTTTAGTAATCTTTGCACAGAGTTTAAACTGGGCCTGTTTTCTTATGAAATTCTAATTTTTTATGTATTTTAAAAGGTTTATTTATTTTTGCTTTATGTGTATGTTTGTGTACCTGGCTGTGTGAATTTGTTCATGTGAGTGAAGGTACCAGTGGAGGCCAGGAGAGGGTGCCACATCGCCTAGAACTGGAGTTACAGGAGGTAATGAGCCTGCCTGATGGAGGTTCTGGAAACAAAACCCCAGCCCTCCACAAGAGCATCAAGCACTCTTAACTACTGAGTCATCATCCACTTCACTTTTATGAATTTTTAATATAAATTCTTTATCAATCAAGTTTTCTTCTGGACTGTGACTAGATTGTTCTCAGTCTTGCCTTCATTAGTTTTCTATTGCTGTATCACACATTATGCAGTTTCTATCAGTTCGCTGGGTCTCAAGGGGGCATTCTCTAACATGGTCTGCACAGAATCTCACAAGGAAAAGATGAAGATCTACAGAGGGTTGAATTCCCTTCAGGAATCATGCTTCCAAGTTTAGTAAGGTCTTTATTATACACGTGTCTCTTTGTCTTATAGCCAGCAATACTAAATCCTTCTTGTATTTCAGAACTCCCCATTTTCCTCTCCTATATTTTTGCTTATCTTTTAAGAGTTTTTGTGATTATATTGGACCTACCCATGTCATTCCAGCTAATCTGCCTTCTTGAAATTGAACCTATGGGCAGACAACAGTATGTGTGCAAGGTCTCTTTGTGTCTCTAAGGTAACATATACTCAGTCATCCTGAGCATTGGGACATGGAATCTTTTGAGGAATGAGAATGACTCCAGTTTTGTGTACCATGGTACTTTCCAAAGAGAAAGGCATGTGAGATTTTATAGGGTCCGGTGTATCAACTTTCTTCATTCCTTGGTGATCTTAGTAATCTTTATACACCTCAAGTTGCAAAGACGTTTACCCTTATTTTGTTCTAGAAGTTTTATAGTGTTAGGTCCATGACTTATTTTAAAATTTGAGTGTAGTTTTAAATAAGTCAATTTTCCTCCTTCTTTTCCAATATGTAGTTGATACAGCACTATTAATTGAAGATAATTTAAGTTCTACTTAGAATTGCATTGTCAGGTTTATTTCATGTACTACTGTCTTGTGTAAGTTCCTTATACACACTCTATCCTGCCATTTCATAGATATGTTTTGCATACTTATGATTTGCCTTGTCAATATTTTCACAGCAGTTTTCAAAGAACATTGATGACATAGAATATATCAATTTCCTCTCATTTTTTATGCTTTTAGTCTCTTATCTAAGGAATCTTTGCCTAATTTAAGAAAAGAAAGATTGCCTAAATTATTATGAAAAGATTTATAGCTTTATATTAAGACCCATAATTAACTTTAGTTAGATTTTTTATTAATATTAAATACAGGCTTACATTAAAAACTCTTATGTATGCATACCAATTTCTCTAGTACCATTAAGTGAAAAGTGTCATTTCTTAATTAGATTATGTTAGTTATTTTCTCAACTGTTTTGACTATGTATCTCTGTCTTTAATGCATACATTGTTCCTTTAATTTATGGCCTGATGACTGTTATATGAGTTTATCTTGAAAATTGTAAGTATGGTTTAATTGGAAATATGAGAAATATATTAAAATTAAGAATATATACAAATTTCAATATGGTTTAGTTGGAAATGTAAGTCTATCAACCTCGTTCTCTGTTATCAAATCTTTTGAGCTTTTGAAGTGTCTTTCTTTTTCCACATAAAGTTCACAGTGTTTACATCAACATAATTTGATAGTGTGATATCTGTTTAGCATCTATTAGAATCAACATCTTAATAATATTAGTAGTCAAATTTATTAATACATCTTTTAGCTTTTAAAATATTCTTATATTTGTCTCAATGATATTTTGTACCTTACATCATAAAAAGATTACATATACATTTTCTAAATATTTTATGATTTTTTTGTTTTAATAAGATACCATTTCTTAATTCATTTTGGTTATTCATCAAGAGTATGGACATGTATGTAGTTTTCCTGTAGATTATTTGAGGTCCCTCATTCTTATAGCTCTCCATGTCCTGATGATGCTCTGTCTTGTAGATTCTGACTGTGTAGGCTGTCTGACCTCCTGATCTGTCTCCTCATCTCTGCAATATTATCATTTCTGCTAGAAACGGGTCCTCAGATAGAAGGCTGGGCAATTGTGGACATTACCACTTCATTTCCTTTCTCTTAGGGACCACAGCTTTGTGCTATATTTTTCAGCCAGCACTGAAATGTCATCTTATACACTTTTCCCCAGTCTATCAGGTTTTAATGTGTGTGTGTGTGGGTTTAATTCATTCCAGTTACTCCATGATGTTAGAAATAGTCATCGCTCCCATGATTTATTTAAACAGGCATGTGTTGTTAAGTGGTTATGCTATTTTCTCTTATTTTTTCCTAAAGGTTTGCAGTAAATATCTTATAAATATGTCATATTTTTCATGTGACATTATATCTGTAAGATAGACAAATAAAGGTTTATGTTTTGTGAATAAGCACTTTAAGAATTTTACAAGAGGAAGCTATGTGGAAAGAGGATCAGTGAAGAGGAGTGTTTGCTGAAGAAGCAAGAAAAACATGGGTTTGGACCCCCTAGATCCACACTAAAACTGGATGTGATTCCATGCATTTCCTGCAAGCCCTGGGATAGATCTCAAAAGAACAGCCAACTCCAAGTTCAGGAAAAGACGCCATCTTGAGGGAGTAAGACTGGGAGTGGTAAATCTCACAACAAAGGATAAAGGAGAACCACACATCCTTTGACTTCCACATGGATGCATGCACCTGCACATGCACACACACATATACACAGACACAGGATACACATACACAAATTTACTAAGTCCTGATGAATGACAGTGCAAATTATAATTCTGTGAATGGACACATGTCATGCTCACCATAGGAACAGATCTTATATAGAAATAGGACTAGAAATACCCTGCCAATATTTAGGTGGTCTGTCTTGCTTATAATAGTCATATATTCTAAATATACCATATATCTCTGCCATAAGATTAGTAATGGCATGTAAAGTTTTCTTATAGGTGCTAGCCTCTCTATGGATGCAGAAACAATAGCCAAAAGAAAAGAAATTTAGTTCAACTCTGGTAGATTGGGGAAATCACTGTACCATTCTCTCCTGTCACTTGCTTCTAACAGCTATCTGAGGCAAAACACTAAACCTAGCCAAAGTCCCTAAAGCCTCTGTACATCGCTGCCAGACTTTGGCTACACACTCAGTGCTATCATCGTCCCTTAATGCATTCCAAGAACTGACTGTCACTGGCATTGCCAAGCACAGATGATGGATGCCTGTGCTGCTTCCACCAACACAAAATCTGTAGAGCAAAACAAAACCAAGAAATGGCCAAATTCTCAGCATACTTCTTAATTACCCCATTAAATCTTGTGCAGGGCTCGGGTGAACATGCTCTGTTCCTGGCAGCGAGCTGCTAAGAGGAAGAAAACCTGTGGGGATTTAGAAATTGAGTCTCATTTTGGATTAGTGAATTTGGATCCCTTCCACCTAGTTGTTTTCAAGTTTCCTTTTGGTTACTAGGCATGCTAGACTTGAGAAGACTCGGTCAGTTTAAATTCCTGGTTTGCAATGTAGGAAGTCCTTACGGTGAACCCTAAATATAATTTACAAATGTCTTCATTTATCACAGGCCATGCAAAAGATTAAAATCTATTTTTTAAAAAAATTCTGTATTTTCTTTCCCAGGCCTCTTAGTGAAAGATGTCTTCATAGAAACATGGGACCAGGATTAGAGAGTCTAGATTTGGGAAACTGGCAGGTATGTATGCAGAAGTCATCATTCTGACATTTAAATCCCACTTATAGGCCTCATGGATCTGTGAGCTGGAATAATTGTTTAATTTTCTCTGTCCACCTTTATAAATCAACTAGGAATTATAATAGTATATAGCTTGTATTGTTTACTTAAGTTATTTAATTCATGTTGAATCGTAAAATAGCATATATTAGAAATTACTATTATTTTGGATTATTTATGTTTTGATAAATGAATAGAGACACCTCAGGAAATAGCTTCAAGAACAGAGGGAGAATTGTAGATGATGGTAGATTCATGTGTAAATTAACCAAATATTATGAATGACAGCTATATTCTCTGTATTGGCATTTCAATTGTATTTTAATAAAAAAAAAGGTTGCTTGGGGATCAGTAAAGTAAAATAATCACACTGCCTAGCTGTAGTAAAGAGGAGTGCGGGCCCCTTGTTCCATCCTGCCCGGCTAGCTTACACCTGAAATAATTACACAGAAATTGTATTCATTTAATTACTGCCTGGCCCATTAGTTCTAGCATCTTATTGGCTAACTCTCACATCTTGATTCAACACATTTCTAATAATCTGTATGTCACCACGAGGTCATGGCTTACCAGGAAAGATTCAGCGTGTCTGACCTTGCAGCTTCATGGCAGCAGCTCTCTCTCCCTGCCTGCCTTCTCTCTCCCAGCATTCTGTTCTGTGTACTCCGCCTACCTAAGTCCTGCCCTGTCAAAAGGCCAATGAAGTCTCTTTATTTAACCAATGAAAGCAACAGAAATGCAGAAGGAACTCCCATACCACCTAGCTGTATAGACCAGGCAGTTATAGCACACACCTTTAATCACAGTAGGCGTGCTAGTTTGCCATAGAAACCGGGTGGTGCATGCCTTTAATCCCAGTTGTGCATACCTTTAATTCTAGGACTAGAGAGGATTATAAAACTAGAAGAGACAGCTCTCAGACACAGTCTAATTCTGAGATTCCTGAAGGTGGGATCACCATTTCCGACTGACGTGGTGGTAAGAATCAGTGACTGGCTGCTTTGTTTTTCAAATCTTCATGTTGATCCCAGGTTTAGCAATCTGAGTTTTTATTAATCATGCTTCTCAGTGCTTGTTAACGTATGATTCTTAGTTTTGAGGCTCTGTGAACTATTTACAATTCAGTAGATGATGTACTTAATGTAATGGTTTGTCTTGTCCCTTTAATAGACAAGCCCCACCCACTCCCTTCCCCACTGCCAAGGCAGGCAGATTTTCCTTCTGTTTCTAGTCTGAGTCTTTTTCCCTTTCCTTCTTTCTTCCAAGGAGGTAGCTGCTGCCGTGGCTCCCCTCCTCCCTCTTTCCCTCCCCCCTCTCTGTTTCTCTATGTTTCTTTCCTCATCCCACTTCTCCCTCCCTCTTCCCTTCCCTTCATAACCCACTAAATAAATATCCAACCTCACTGGTGTGCCTGTCTGTCTCTCACCTGTCACATGGTTCCCTGCCTAGGCTCCATGCCTAGGACCTGCTGGCTTCCTGCCTGGCACTGGCTGCCTTCGTGGCCCTCCATGGTCTCAGGACTAGCTGTTTGCTGCCTGCCGCCACTCAGGGATCTGCAGTGTTTTATTTTTACCATTATACTTGAATACTATTGAATGAATCCAAAGAGTTTCAGTTGTTCTGTAACTAATCATTGACAGTTCAATAATTAGACTGTTAAAATCATCAAAAAAGGTCAAGATTAAGCATATAATTTGAATGTAAGAAGAGACTAAATTATTCTTAGAAAAAGGTGAAAGGGCAAGACTCAATCCATATAATTGTCACAGTCCTTCTCTGGCCTCCTCCTGCTTCTGAAAGTTCAACTGAGATCTCATTCACTGGCATCATGTATGCTTAAAATTTAATAATGCCCACAGAACAAAACCCAAGAATCTCATTATTCTCACATATTTCTCTTTATATATTCTTTTTGTTGTTGTTGTTGTTTGTTTTGTTTTGCTTTGTTTTTCAAGAGCGGGTTTCTCTCTGTAACAGCTCCCACTGTCCTGGAAATTGGTTTATAGACCAGGCTGACTTCCAACTCACAGTAATCCGCCTGTATCTGCCTCCAAAATGCTGGGATTAAAGGTGTGCGCCATCAGCACCCTGCTCTCTCTCTATATTCTTAACAGTTGTGCTTAGATACCCTTTTCTATGTTAAACCAGTCTAACCAGTCCTGTGATGAGCACCATATTCAAGTTTTTCACTAATGAAGTAATTTTCATCGCACCTAAATTCCCACAGCATAATGTTTGTGAATTTGGATGAGACATATGACATTGAAATATAAGGATCACCATGAGTTATCCTGAATGACTATACACAAACACATACAAACATGTGGAAACACACATATAACAAAACTCCCCAGAGGAAATTACGACCTAACAACTAACACTTTGTCATTGGAGTAGACAATTATCAGTTTAAGTCTTGTTTCTGGGACTTACTGGTACAGTAGCCTTGACAAATAACTTAATACTACAGAATTCAGTAGATCTTTTTCAGTTCTAATTTCCTCTGAATTTATTGTGATTTATCAAGGAAATGATGTATGTGAAGCCCTACCATGGAGCCCACAGTGGTTCATTCCTGTACTGATTTCCCGGTGAATTGTTTTTCATTTTCTTCTGGTTCTTTGAACCATCATTCCACATTATATGTTTTATACCAGCAGGTTTATTTGTACCCCACACAAGATTGCTGGTTTAAATCATTTCAATGAATCAAAGAAGAAAAGATTGATTTTTAATAATGCCTGCCCCACCCTGTAATTGTGTGAGTTCGTGAACAGTGAAATGAGGACAGAAATAGTGAGGGATGATTTTATGAGCTGTAGGGAGAACGAAGTTGAATTTCCAAAAGTGAGGAGAACATGAAGGATTACAGAAAGGGGGCAAGCATATTTTGTTTTAAAAAGAGAAGATTAAAAGGCCTGGAGTAACTTCACATCTTTGGCTGTGATGAAGCTAAACAGAGCCAGCAACATAGTATTCAACCATACAAGGACTCTACTGTTCTATGCCCAGTGGGATAAATAAGCTGAGCAGAACATCAGTGCTCCTAGACTACATGGTTTGCAATGGAAATACAAATCTAGCTAGACAACAGTTTGGTTCTCCATTGAAGTAAAGCATCTCCATTGTTGTGAGGCTAAGATCATTCACCTTTGCCAGGAATGTTATGAGTGTGAGATCTTAACGCATATGTAAACAAAGTAAATGAAATCTTGTACTTCATGGAAGATCCCAGCATGCAATAACTAGAAACTTTTAGCAAATTCCCAGCCTCTCTCTGTTCCCATGTTCCTCAACAGCAGACTATATAAAAGAATATGTGTCTTACCTATGTCTGCTGAAGAATCATATGTAATGTTCAGGGGAAATGCACTTGGAAGAGTTAAAACTCCTTGTACTTTTATTTAAAATGGTAGTTTGCAGCCGACTGTGCTCTCTGTGCTTCAGAAAACAGAAAGGAGGTTCATCGGCAGCACCATGTACTGCTGTTTCCCAAAGGCTCTTAATGATAAGAAGGAAAAGGTTGTATTGAATTTGTCTTTAAGCTTGGGCCCTTAACTGTGGGAGTGTCTTGTGCCTAGTTCAGATTTCTTTGAAACTATCATGGGTAAGAGCATTGCTATGTGACTATTATGGTGGATTAAAGAGGCTCATAATTCTTCAACATTCTTTTCACTCACACGTAGAATTACTGTCCCTCCCATTGAATCTGTGATTGTCTAAACCAGACAAGTAAAGTGATACAATGTTCTCAGATGCAGCATTTAGAAGACTGACAGTTCTTGCTTCAGGTTCCCCAAGGCCTTAATGTTATGCAATAATTTACCATGCTGCAGGTTGTATATATATGCCTGAACCTTAAATGAAGAGTCACCCTAACTTTAACTTAGTCTAAACTTAGACTCTCTGGAGCAGTATATTGAGCAGCTGAATACAGTCAAGGGACCCTGTCTACATCAGGTAGAAAATTCCAGCTATTATGAAGTTCCTGACTTACAGAAAGCATGAGATATGACAAAACATATCTCAGATTTGCTTATATTTGCAGTTATTTTATGCAGCATAATTTCATGATTAAGAGGTAGGCACAAGCATTCATATAGATTTAGGAAACTGTGAACACAGTGAAGTTGATATTTTTGTAGAATCTGTGATGAATACCACAGAAATATGGATGAAAGGTTTAGCCATCAACTACTAAGCAGGTTGATTCCTGAGAACTCTTATTTAGAGCAGTGGTTCTCAATCTGTGGGTTGCAACCCCTTCGTGGGGGTGGCATATCAGATTCCCTGACTATCAGATATTCACATTATGATTAATAATAGCAAAATTACAGTTATGAAGTAAAATGAAAATAATTCTATGGTTGGGATCACTACAACATGAGGAACTGTATTAAAGGGTCACACATTAGGAAGGTTGAGAACCTCTGATTTAGAGTGATACACAAATTTAATCCTAAATTCACCCAATGCTGCTTTCTAACAATTTAAGTAGATTATAAAACTGCTTTAATGCTATCTCATAGCACACCATAGTTTCATGCCTAAGAGCTGGATGAAGGCAGCTTCATAGCTTCTTGGAGGCAGTCAATGGTGATTATCTCCTATCTACAGCACAACTTGCACCACGGAAGCTGTCTGAATCATTTTAGTTCATTAAATCTCAAAATGCATCTAGTGGCAAAAAAAGCAAGGAATCTTTTGACCCACTGTTGAGGTGTAGTCACCTCTTCGATTAGAGCACAACAGCTGTTGAGCAGCTGTAGGGAATCCTGAGCTCTCATTCCTGGCAACCGCGCTAAGGAGTCTAACATATCTGATTGAAATTGCAGAAGAAATCTGAGGAGACAGGATGCAATTACCTGAACTGGAAGGCAGCCAGATCGCCAGGGCTAAGTAGCAAGCAGTTCAAGCCGGAGAGCTCACTTCCTGCACATTTCACTGATTGCTGGGGACACTCGGTGCCTGATGTGGACAAGAAGAACCCATGTCAGTCTGTGATCCTGAACCTATGCTACACCTCCTCTGAGTATTCTTCCTAAGACGATGCAGTGATCCTTTTAAGGCTATTTGGAATCAAATTTCATGTGAACCCAAATCATGTACTGGGACAGACAAGATGAAAGGACTCGATGCTGAATTTAGAAACTGCTCATCCTGAAACAGTTCAACAGTCTGGAAAACAGAGAAATATCACAAAGAGGCACATGGCACTTGTGCATTATTTATTTATAACATCATAAGTATATTATGATAATTTATTAACCCAGAAGTCTACAAGATGAACAATATCTGGATTAAAGTTGTAGGTGCTAAGGATTATATTTTTGTTTAAAAGTTCAAGTAAAGATTGAAGACAATGGTTCTAACCTGGGCTGGCTCTATCAGACAATCTTCTTGTGGGATAATAGAATCACAATGCTGGTAATATCTCCATCTTCTTGTATCGTGCATTGGTTTGGAAGAGAAATGTCCCCACAGGTTCCAGTTTTTGGAAACTTGTTTTCTAGTCAGTGTCACAGGGGAGGTATTGACAAGGCAGTCTTGCTGGGGGCGGTGTATTCCTGGGATGGGCTTTGTGAATCTACAGCCTTGCCCTATACCCAATTTACTCTCTGTTCTTCTTGCTTGTTGTTGAGGATGTGATATTTGCTGCCTCAGCTTCCTGCTTTGGTCTGCATGCATGCTTGCTGCTGTGCCTCTCAGTCATGGTGGACTAGTCTCCTTCTGGAGCCATAAGCCCAAACAAAACCTGCATTCTATAAATTGCCTAGGTCATGGCATTTTATCCCTGCAACAGAAAAGGAACAAAACTCTTTGGCTATTGTTGTCGCAACTTGCTCTGATTCAACTTTTGTGAAACTCTATAAAGAGCAATTGCTGCTTTTACTTGCTTTATTTTGCTTGTAAATACCATGGTACTTATTAAAATGTCTAATAGCTGTGGATTTTGTGTTTACCAAAATGGGATGTGTGCTCACAAAAGTCGAAAGGTGCTGTGTTGCCTGCCTTTTCATCCAGCGAAACACTAGCTCTGTGAAAGCTTGTGTAGTTGAAACCAACTACACAATAGTTACAGATAATAGTGGCAAGAATAAATTTACCTAGAAAGAATACATTATTTCATGTATGAGAGCATATATGTGTATATGTGTGTTTGTGTGTATGGAGGCACACTTGGGTATGCTTGTACTTTTGTTTTAGTATGAAAAGGATTGCAGGGACCTAATGCCAACAGAGTATTGGGCTATGGAGTTCCCTACTTGACTTCTTTTATGAAAGGACTCCCACTAAGTGTTGAGGTTAGTACAGATTGACAAAAAGACAAGGGCTGAGATTAAAGGGTTATTCTACTTAGTAAAGTTTAATCATATGCTATAGTTTTGTAACGAAATGAGGAAATCCCTTTCACAGAAGTCACACGGTATTGCCTTGCGAAGTCTAGAAGCTGTTTAGTCCTTTTCCAAAGTGTGGTCTCTGGACCTGCAGCATCGGTGCTACAGAAGAGTTCAGAATCACACTGCCTAAGCCAAACCTGCAGCATCAGAATCAGGATGTGCTCTACTTTGATAATTAAAATTTTAAAGAACCCCACACCTATGTAAATCTTCTGTTTTCATTAATACGGCATCTGTCAGCTTTATTTTAGTGCTTTTAAAATATCATAAAGAATGATACACATTTGTCTTTTAGTTATCTCCAGTCTCTGTACTTCAGATTTTCAGTGATTTTGAATAATATATATTCCAAGCAAATATTGAAAATAAGTTTTTTTCCTTCTTAAAAAAATTCTGATCCTTCAGGGTCATATTAAGGGCTACATTAAACTGTACATAGTTGCTTTGAGAATCACAGACTCAATAAATTAAAGATCCTTTAATTTCTGCCTTCAATTTTTCAACCATAACAATTATTTCCCTTATGCTTAAGGATTTACGTGTTTGTGATAAATGATCATGTTATGTAGGCCTATAGTGAGTTGTAATTTTACATAAACTTATTCTGGTTAGGTTAATAATATCCATTTATATCTAAGTTTATAATGTATTCTCTACTTGAGAGTAATAAAATTGCATTTTGTTAACAAAATGACTGCAATTTGGTTTTGCTACTGAATCATATTAGCCGCATTATTCAAAATTAGTGAGGCTTTACCACATGTGTCACGGCTGCAGACATTAGCCAGAAGGGTGTGGATACTATCAACACTGAATATGAGATGTGGAGTTTGTTTAGAGATCAAATTGTCTAGAGGTGTGTGGAGCATGTCTCTTCAATCTTTTAGAACTTCTGAGCAATTTTAGGAGTCTTGGGCTTTGGAATCAATCCTCTTTCTCTTTTCTCCTTCCTTCCATCCTTCTTTCCTTCTGTCCCTCCTTCCTTTCTTCCTTCTTCCCCCTGTCATTCTTGTCTCATTCAGTATATCTCCACTGCAGTTTCTCCTCCCTCCACTCCTCTCAGTGCCCCACTCCCAGATTCATTGCTCCTGCATTTCTCTTCAGAAAAGAGCAGGCCTCCTAGGGATATCAACCAAGCAAGCACAGCATAAAATAACATACAATAAAACTAGGCACAAACCCTCATATCTAGGCTGGACAAGGCAACCAAATAGGAGGAAAAAGATACCAGTAGCATACAAAAATGAGCAAACAAACAAACAACAACAACCCCACCCCCCAAAAATCCCAAACCAATCCAACCAACCAACGAACCAAACAAACAAATGAATAAATAAAATAGACTTCTCTGTTGAATGACTACTTGGTCATAACAGAAATAAAGAAAGAAATTAAAGACTTCCTTGAATTCAATGAAAATGAATGTACAGCATACTGAAACTAATGGGACACAATGAAAGTAGCGAAAAGAGGAAAGTTTGTAACACTAAGTCCTTGCATGAAAAAAAGATGGAGAGAACTCATACTGACAGCTTAAGAGCACCCCTGAAATCTGAAAGTTCTAGAACAAAATGAAGCAAATACATGCAAGAGGAGTAGGTAGCTGGAAATAAACTGAGGACTGAAATCAATAAAATAGAAACAAAGAGAACAATACAAAGAATCAATGAAATAGAGAGTTGATTCTTTGAGAAAAATCAACAAGATAGACAAACCCTTATCCAAACTAACTAAAAACCAGTTAGAGAATACCCTAATAAACAAATAAGAAAGGAAAAAGGAGACACAACAACAGACATGAAGGAAATCCAAAGAATCATCAGGTCATACTTTTAAAAATTCATACTACACAAAATTGCAAAATCTAAAAGAAACGGATAATTTTCTCAATAGACACTGTAAGTCCCTTTCTCTGGCCTCTATCTTTGGAGGCCCTGCCCCTGTGCCCATCAAGCCTCTTGGCCACTCCCCCAGTCTATTTAAACTATTTCCTTGGAAGGTTTCCTGGTGGTCTCTTTTCCTTCCTCTTGGTGGTCACGTTTGTGGCTTCCTGGTTCCCCCTCGGGGCCACCCAACAGTGCAGGAATCCCATTAAACCTGGATATTTTTAATTTGGCTTGATTGGGATTTTTGTGTCAGCAGAGAGCTCACATTGGGAAAATTCCTAACAGATACCACTAACCAAAGTTAAATCAAGATCATATAAACAGCTTAAATAGACCTATAACCCCTAAGGAAATAGAAGCAGTCATTAAGAGTCTCCCAAACAAACAAACAAAAATGCCAGGCACAGACGGTTTTAATGCAGAATTCTGCTAAACTTTCAAGACAGAGTTAATGCCACACTCCTCAAATCTTTCCACAAATGGGATCCTCTTTTAGTTGAGCCTTTATACTCACTTCCACTAGTTTTTCACTCTACTCTTATGCTTTCTGTCCTGCTCCTGTCTTGTTTGCTATTAGATCCTTTCATTTCTCTTTATTTTATTTGATTACTCATTTTTCTGTAGTTGCATTACCCAAATGTCTGGGTCTCTTGTCTCCTAGCTGGGTGCAGTCAGTTTAAGGCATGGCTGGGTATAGTAGACTGGAGTCAAGAAAGGAAACAATGATGCTTCTTAATTCTGTGCTTGGTTGATGTTTCAGGCAGGGGTGCTTTGCCTCAGCTTTTCTAACTAGTGTTTTGAAGTAATGTGCACTTTTTACTTTGTTGAGGTAATCACAGTTCAGCGATTGAACAACTTGGATTCCCTACCTGCCCCTCCTCCCAACACTCTAGGACTGCCAATGCCTCCAGTATGACTAAAATCCTAGAGGGCTCACTATACCACTTAGTTTCCTATTTTTTCATAAGATTCACCATCTTATGTGTGTGTGTGCACACGCACATATGCACATGTGTGCATGCTTGTTGGGGTCAGAGGATAACTAAAGTGAAATTCTTCAGTAGCATTCACTTCATTTTTTTGAGGTAGGACCTCTCACTTTTACCTGTTGCTCACCCATTAGCTTACTCTACATGGTCAATGTCTCTATGCCCTCATCTCAATGAAATCACAGAAATAGAGATTTGGTTCTTTTCGAAAAATCAACAAGATAGACAAACCCTTATCCAAACTAACTAAAGCCAGTTAGAGAATACCCTAATAAAAAATAAGGAAAAAGGAGACTTTATATGAGTATTAGGAATTAAACTCCATTCTTAAACTTGAATGACCAGTACCTTTATCAATTAAATTATCCCCTCACAGCTCCTCTTCATCAAACCTTGTTATTAAATTTCTCAATATACAGAGTCTTCTGTTTTCATGGAAGGGTCCTATTGAATGAAGAAGGGCAATAAAATATCACAAAATCTCTAGACACATAAAAACAAAGTTCAGCCTCGTTTTTTCCTTCAAATTATGGGTCTAAGGACATATTGCTTTGGAAAAGAGGTTCTTCTTTTGTTTCCACAGAGGATGAAAACCTATGAAATCATTCCAGACTAATGTGGTTTGATGGACCAAGACCCCCTGAAAGATTGCCTTGAACACCCCTCAAAAAATTACTTCACTCAATAAACAGCAGAAGAGGTTTGGACAGAACTATGCCCATATTCCCAAATATTGTCTATAAATGTTTGTTTATATTTAGGGGGATATGCTATAGAGATGGATACTTTGCATTGGTATGGATCTTGGTTTATTGATATAAATTTAAGATCAACCTTGTTATGTGTATATTTCTGCTCTTGGTTAAGGTATTATGATTTTGTAGTTCATTTAAAAAATGTAATGTATAATTAAGAAATATAGGTTAATAGATAATCATCTATAATAGTCAAACTTGTAGTCATGTTAGTTAGATTTTCTAGATGTATAGAGATATATTTCAGTTAGGTAGGTATTCTTCAAATCTTTAGGAGACCTTCAGAATATGGCATTTAAAATGTTTTAATAACTTCGGACTTTTCATGACAATGAGACACATCTGCTCCTGGCAGCACCAATTACTTCAAGAGGAAGATGGGCATCGAAGAGGCTACTTATGGAGTTTGCTAGCCATTTGGGCAAAAATCGCTCCTGTCTGGACTGCTGAACTGGACACACAGAACCCAGAGAGAAATGACTGCTGAACTTGCCTAAAGGTGAGATGGTTCTTCTGGGTTCCTGCTTCATAAAAGACTCTACTAAACATTCTGCAGGACACAGAAGAAAATGACTGACTGCCAATATAGATGGAACTGTCTTTCAAATCTTTCATTTCAGGTGTCTGTGAGAGCTTTCATTCTGGCTTACCCCTTGCTATAAGTAAAACTTCAGAGCAGTTGCTGTTACAGTTTAAGTAAAAGGCTGCAAGTGCCCCAAGGGATGCAGGGGCAGAAACACTGAAGTCACCGAGGCAGGCAGTGGGCAGTAGGTCCTGAGACCACACTGGGCCACAAAAGGAGCCAGTTCCAGGTAGGGAGCAAGCTCCAGTCAGGGAGCCGCAGGACAGGTGAAAGACAGAGACATGGATATTCATGCCATGCAGAGTGAGCTTGCATATTTATGAAGGGGAAGGGGGGAAGGAGAGAATGGAGAAGAGCAGAGGGGGGGGAAAGGGGGAGAAGAGAGGAGCCACAGCAGCAGCTACCTCTTTGGGAGAGAGACCACAAGGAAAGGAGCTCAGGTGGGAAGCAGAAGAAGATCTGCCTGTCTTGGAGGTGGATGGGGGGAAGTGGGTGGGGCTTGTCTCTAAAAGGGACAGGGCAGACCACTACAGTTGCAAGCATTGTGAGCCACAGATCTGCTGAAGAGTGTCACTGATATGAAGGTGTATGGGACGGCAGTGGTATGGATCTTCCTGAAACCTTAATATGGAAAACCTGTTCAGTACAGGAAAGGAGGCCAGAGCACCAAGGGAAGGCAAATGTTTTACCACTTAGAAGGAAAAAGAAGACAGGGTTGGGGCAGAGAGAGGAAAAGTTCCTTCTGAGGACAGATCTGTGAGACAAATTTAGAGGACTGGGAAGGCAGTCTGAACTTCTGCAGTCTCCGAGTATTCCCTGTTGTTGATACTGCCAATATGTGGATCACACTTGAGGGCTCTCCGGTAATTGCGGTTTCTGGATTTTCTTGGGTCATGAGAATCACCTGGTTTATTTTCATACAACATTGTAGGTTAAGTTCCCTGGAGACTGTGATTTTGTTGATCTTGTTCAGAGCCTAGAAATGATAATCTTAAAAAATGTCGTTAGGAGGTAATCTGGGAAATACTAACTAGGTAACCTTCATGGTATTTCTATGAATTCTCCCATATAGTTCATATCAATATTAACTGAAATGATTTGTGATGGGTTTTACCTTTTTCTTATTTGTCTCCTTTCCTCCTGTTGTGCGGTGTTTTATTCTTTTGGCGTTTTTGGGTAGCCCTCACCCATAAATCACAGATAAATCACACACAAGGTTTATTCTTAGTTATGAATGTTCAATCTTAGCTTGGCTTATTTCTTGCCAGCTTTTCTTAATTAAATTATCTTGACTACCTTTTCTCTGGGCTTTTTTCTTTTCTTACTTCTGTATATCTTACTTTCACTCTTACTCTGTGGCTGGCTGGGTGGCTGGCCCTGACATTCTTCTCCACTGGTTCTTTCAGATTTCTTCTATTTATTCTCTCTGCCTGTCTGCCCCGCATATTTTCTTTTGCCTCACTATTGGTCATTTAGCGCTTTATTAGACCATCAGGTGTTTTAGACAGGCAATGAATCACAGCTTCACAGAGTTAAACAAATGAAGCATAAGCAAAAGTAACACACCTTAAAATAATATTCCCCAATACCCTCCCTCTTTGCCTTCCACAGAAAGTAAGATATTTGTTATACTTAATTTCTCACTTTTATTTTTTTAAAGCTAAATACATTGCTCTGAGCACACTAATCTGTAGTAATATATCATTTGCATTTTAAAAAATAAAGCTTGCCTATAATAATAAATATTTAATATAAAGTTTTATTTATTAAAATACAAATGAAATATCACTACACTAATCTACTTCATCACTTAGTGAATAAGTGATGGGGTGAACTGATGAGTTCACTGGTACAACCTTAAGACATACCATCCTCATTCTGAGAGCTGAAAATCTGAGGTCAATAGAGCACTAATGACCTGCTGGGGTTTATGTGAGTAGAAGTCATAGATTTAGGATTAGACTCCATCTAAATCTAGAATCTTGTCTTAGTCTTGGATGCCAACTCCCTGGCCATACTGCCTCCCTTGTGTTTGGAAGGCATGTTGCCACTGAACATCTGTTCTTTCCTCTTGTTAACACCTTTCCTTGTGACAGCTGTACCTCTCCCACTAGGGCCTGATGCTCTCAGTCTTGCATGACTCTCCTTCAGGACTTCTAACATTGAAAACCAGATCTATCACTGAAAATAGGCAGCATCATGTTTAGAATTATGCAGCCCAGTATCCATGGTCTTCACAAATATCCACATTTCTCTCACTTTGGAGTAAAATCCAAAATGTGGGGCACTGAGGTGCCTGATTTTATACCCTTTAGCAAAGTGGTACAATGTATTCTCTAAACTTTTCTAATTAATGCCAGTTTTTTCCTCATAGGATCTTGTGGGTGAGTGGGTCAGAATGAAAATCAGCTTTCCTTGATGTTTTAATCATGGGTTTCAGTAGTGTGTGTGTGTGTGTGTGTGTGTGTGTGTGTGTGTGTGTGTGTGTATATTATACAATTCCCTAGGGATTCCTGGTTTATTTACCAAATATACTTATAGTATATTGGTACTAGGCAGAGTCCTGGAGATGCAAAGCTGAGCAAAAGTTGACACAGATGTTGTCCCTGTGGAGCATATGCTTTAATGAAAGAGATGATTTTAATTAAATAATCAGAGCTATGAATGTATGATTGCAATTAGTGATCAGAGCTGTGAAGAAAAGGCTCACAGGAGAAGTAACCAATTAGTAGAATCTTCAATGGCCTGGCTAGGTAAACTCGTTTCTTCTTTGGTGGAGTTACATGATATTTGCAAACCTAAAAGCAGATGGTATTATTTAGCACCTGGTACATGTCAGCAGCTTTCTGTGAACCCTGGATATGCCCTACCCTACTACATCAGCACAGAATTCACATAGGTTCTGCAAAAGAGGAACCACCAGGAAACCTTAGTTTCTTTATTTGTGAACTGTGAACAACATCCATTTTATGTCCTTTCTGCCATGGTTTGACTTTGAAACATCCCCAGAAGATCCTGTTTTGAATGATTGTCTACCAGAGGCTCTGAGTACCAGCCTCAGCATCCCTTCAGGGTCCAGCTAAGATTCACCATAGCAGGTGAAAACCTGGCTAATGGATCTGAGGAAAAATGGAATAAATCAACTCACGTTTGTTGACTCACAACTCAAATACTCTACATGTTCTTCATTTCTTGGAGCAAAGAAGCAGTTAGAAGAAGAAGGAGGAGGAGGAGGGTAAGGAGGAGGAGGAAGAGGATAAAAGGGGTATCTCCACCAGGTTTTTAGTTTTTACAGGTGTGTTTAAAAAATTCTGTAGGCAAAACAATGATACCCCATGCATTTTAGAATCACAAAAAGATCAGGTAGAACCTGACAAAGCAGCACTTCAGAACAGGTCACACCACCAAGGAAAGAGTCAGCAAATACCTGACATTCCAATGGTGTAGGAGACTACCTTGGCCTTTTGATAGGACAGCCCTTAGGTGGGCAGAGTAGATAGAACAGAATGCTGGGAAGAAGGGAAGTGTGGCAGACACCATGGCTCTCCTGCCTGAGACGGATGCTGTTTAGACTCATGCCGGTCAGCCACAGTCAAGTGGCGATACACATTAATGGAGATGGGTTAAACTAATATGTGAGAGTTAGCCAAAAAGGGGCTGGAGATAATGGGCCAGGCAGTAATTTAATTAATACAATTTCCGTGTGGTTATTTCGGGTATAATCTAGCTGGGTGGCGGGACACAGCCAAGGGTGGCAGGGACAAAAAGCAGGTCCGCTCCTCCTCCATACTACATTACAACCATTAGGTAAGATTCCTAAATGTCCCTGAGCCCAGACTTCACCCACACCCAGACCTGGGGGGATTGACTCTATACAAATTTGACTCTAAGAACAAAGAGTGGATGTTATCTCTGTAAGGCCTCTTGGTTTGGGAGAATAGAAAGGTCATTCCATTGCCCACGCAGGAGAAGTTACCCTGCTGAAGTATTTTGAGAATGAATCCCATTTTGAAGGGAAGAATCATGGCTTCACAAGGTTTTTTACAGTTTTGGCAATGACTTTTCCAAAATATGTGTTCCCATAGCCCTGTAAAATGGGTTATTCCTTGTGAATGTGTACATATACACTTCCTGTGGATTAGTCTGATAGATCTGTTAGCTGTACATTTACTGTAAGTCTTATGGGCCACAACAATTGTCCTTAGTTAGTAGTGTGCTCTGGGAGCACTGTGGAGTCTTTAGGCTGTGGCCTTCTATGGCAGAAATCACTCACCCAAGCAGGCCTCTACGGGTTACATCTGTAGCCAGATTCTGTTCACGTTCTGCCTCTTTCTTGATCTGCTGTGATGCAAGGATATTTTGTTACACATTTACACAGCCATGGGCTCTACACTGCCTCCCCACTGACAGGGACTAAATCCTAACCGTGAACCAAAAAGAAATCTTTACTCCCTTAAGTTGTTTCTGCCAGTTATCCTGTCATAGTGATGTCAAACGGGTCACAGTGACCTCAGTTACACTGGCTAGGGTCATTCAATTAGTAAACAGTGAATGCTGAATTATAATAGTAATAACAATTAATATAATAATAATAATAAATACAAGTCCATCTGACACAAGTTCTAAAATTTATAGGAACTGTGGTTTACTTGCCCCAGAAGAACTTGGTAGATGGGGTGTACGTCAAGCCAAAGAGTCCATAGCAAGTTTTATCTTGTCATAGCTGAGGCTGCAATAGAGAAATTATGGCAGTGTGTAAACAGATAGAGGATTACTCAATAGAGAAATGTAATAAAAGTATCTGGTGTATGACCCAGGCCTCTGTTCACATTTATGTGGAAAGGGTAACTCCTTCACAATGTGGATAAATGATTTGGATGGGACAGCTAAAACACTGAAGAAACAGTTTTTGCAAAATACTAAATAAAAAGATCTGAATTGAATAAAATGAAATTTAATGTAAATGAAATTGAAATCTTTCTGGTCGAGTTCAGGGCATGCCTCTCAAAGAGGCAGCTTCTGTCTCTCCCCACTTCTCCCCTCCCCCCCTCCTTATCTCCCCTTCTCTCCTTTCCCCTCCATAACCCACTAAATAAATATCCAACCTTCCTCTGCATGGTATGCCTATCCATGTCTCTGTCTCTGGCTCTCCATGTGGTTCCCTGCCTGGGAGCACAGCATGGTCTCGTGGCATGACCATCTATCTGTCTCTCCTTGTGGTCTTGTGCACTGTCCCTGCCGGGGACTGGATGCTCTTGGGACCCCTGTCAGCTGCCTGTTCCTGCTCAGGGACCTGTGTCATGGTCTCATGGCCCACTGCTTGCTGCAACCACTTGGGAACCTTCAACATTTTATTTTAATCTATTACATTGGTGTCATGACTCAGAAGGCTCTCCCACCCCAAGCTCCTCTCCCAGGATTGGGATTTGGAACCAGGTATTTTTTCTACAATAACCACGTGTTCCATATCCATTAGTGTGATTTTTACAGCTTGATTTCTACACACACCACCTAAAGGAGTAAGTCACAACACAATCCCACACCAGTTTGGAATTATGATTAATAAAAGGGTTATTTATTTAAAGGGAAAAACTTACAGATAACCTTCCTAGACAACAGCCCTCTGCACAACCTGGAAAAGAGTCTGGTAGCTGGAAGACAACTCCGAAGCAAGAGAGAAAAGCAACTATCACTGCTTTTTCAAGCCAAAGAGTCCATGCCCAAGTGGGCTGGTATCTTAAAGGCTATTGGCTGGAGGAGCAGAAGGAGATCCCACAGCACTCTCCCTTTTGTTTAAGTAAGAGAATTCTAAACCTACTACAAAATTATATACAATAAGAACAAATATCCTATTCTAACTAGCTTCAGTCTTGTATAATAAATAACTTGGCCAAGTCAGGAGAGGAAAGTAACTACATTTATCTGGTCTTCAACCCCATCGAAAATCTGAGAAGGGAAATAATGTTACCTGAGTAATTAGGAAGTGCAATCAAACAACTTCCAAAACATGCAACAAATCACAGAGACAACTCGTTACCTGGGCAATCACCCAAAGTCACGTTTGCAGCGTTGAAGCAACCCACTTTGGCTAAGGCCTAGAATAACTGACAGATTGTTTTTAAAGGCAAGAAAATTTTCAAAACCATCTTACCCTGTCTTGGCAAGATTTGACAGTTCTGCTTATCAATTTTTGGATACTATGTATTTTGTCAGTTGTTGAGGTATGGGCAGTTCCTTGCCCAGAGGCTGGTTTTGCCAAGGAGAAGAGAAGCTCCAAGTGGAGTGTCTTTGGTGCTCAACCATCTCTCGGGAATAGATTGGTGTTGCCAGGAGTGATTGTGACTCACTACCACAGAACTCTAAGTTAGATTAAATGCCATTTTCTACAGCTCTTTGAAGAGTTTGAAGATTATCTATTTATATATAATATAATCTTTATGTATCTAAAAACCCTATTAGTCTAACTATAAATATGACAAACATATATGACTATTAATCTATAATTCTTAATACCTATCTAACTTAAAGACTAAGACAATAAATAACTGTGCAGTAAATGAGAACAATGACCCCCTTATGTAAACAGTGTACAAGTATCTTGATCAGAGGTAGAAATGTACACTGCAATATGATAAATATATATATATATCAATATATAAGTATCTTAATCAGAGGTAGAAATGTACACTGCAATATGGTAAATATATATATATCAATACATAAAAAAGTTTTAAACAGAGGTAGAAGCATGCATGCATACAATATTCAATATATTTTAATTTTATATCCATATACAAGAATCTATGCCAATACAAGAATGTAATTGTCAATAAACAATAACTCAGAAATACCAATCTATTATCCCATCATCCAATTTTCCCTCCTTTTTTTTTCAAAAAAATCCCTGAGCTTATAAATTTTTTCCCCCAACTCTCAACCATATACCAATTATAATCAACCCCTAAATGATGTCCCTAAACCTGAGGGCAAACTTTGCTGGGAGTGGGGACATCATCCTCTAGAATTACTTCCAGCTGTCATGGGGGTGACGTTCTTTCTAGGTGATCCTGTAAAAGTAAAATGATGGTTAAATTTTAATATTAATGTCTGGTAAGATTGCAAATAATCTCTGAGTATTTTGTGGAAGTCTGGCCAGAATTTTGTAAAAGATGTGCAACATTTCAGCTAACCAGGTTGGAACCATCTTGTGCAGCTACAAAACAGGACTTGTAGTAGCGCTATCAGTATCATGATGTCATATCAACCAGGTGGAGTTTTTATGAGGCCCTCTCTCCTCACAACAGATGGCAGCCCAACGTGGCCAACTAACTCCACGTAAAACCTAAGAGGGCTTAAAAATAAATTCTAAAAATCAAACAAAAAAAATAAACAGAGTTTAACACAGCTTTTTACTGTTTGCTGGTGGTGTGCCACAGAGAGATTTTCCTGACTCAGCAATAGCAGCATAAAAAAGCTGTGCCATTTTAAAACGAGGCTTCCTGGGCCCTGCCACTGGTGCAAACTCTGGCTATGGAGCATTTGTGGGCCTGGATATTTCTGTGCCCACTTGGGGTTGGGAAGAAAGTACTCTGAGACCATGCCAATGGCTCAGTACTCCCTACCTGGGCAGGCAGCAGGATCAAGTCTACTAGGCATGCACAGGTAGGAGAGCATGGCAGATTCCCACTACTATACAGAGAGATGTTTCCAGGCTGCGCAGTGCTCCGCATGGCAGATTTGGCTATAACTCACATAAAAAGAGTTTATGTGCTTCATGCTCATTCTCAAAGTTAAACTACTGAGCGAGGCTCCTACCTGGCAGCCCCAGAGCTAGCAGAAATGATACGTTCACCAAGAAAGTTGGAGCCAACATCCAGAGCAGCTGCAACCAAGCTCCTTAGCATTTTAAAAGCTCTTCAAGATAGGAGAGAATTAAAGACAATGCAATAGGACAGATTCAGACATAAAAGACCCTAAATGGGTCATAAGTTAAATAAAGTATGTAGGCTTGGGAGAGAGAAGAAAAAGGGTATAGAAAGTCATAAAATAAAGTTAATGCTTTAAAAAAAAAAGGGGGGGTAAAGTCTTTAAAGAGACAGAGTACGAATAGTCATAGATTAAAAAAATTAAAAAAAATAAGCCATGTAAAAATGGAAAATTCACAGAGAGTCTGGATTCTGGTATTATTGTGTTTTCTTTGAAATTTTTGACTATGAAGGAGCTAAGTACAGAGAGACGTTTCGTTGTGTGGGCTGCTAAACCAAACCAGCATGTATACTATAAAGATATCTTGACTTCAGAATTTGGGTCTAAGGATGTGGTGCTTTGGAAAGAGGTTCTTCTTTTGTTTTCACAGAGGATGAGACCCTGTGGATTGCTTCTAGACTAATATGGTATGACAGACCACGCCCTCCTGAAAGGTTGCCATAAATACCCTCAAAAAATTAATTTGCTCAACTGCTGACTGAGATGAACCTAGCACACAGGATACACCATGAAAGACCTGATTAACAGTGCCCCCATACAGCATGAAGCAGTTTAGAGAAAAAAAACTGCACCCATATTCCCAAATATTGTTTATAAATGTTCTTTTACATTTGAAGGGGGATATGATATAGATATGAATAATTTGTATTAGTATAGATTTTGCTTTATTGGTATAAATTTAAGGTCAATTTTGTTATATATATGTATTTCTGATCTTGATTAAGGTATTGTGATTGTGTAGTTCATTTAAAAAATGTAATGTGTAATTAGGAAATATAGGTTGTTAATGAATAATCATTGATAATAATCAAGCTTGTAGTCATGTTAGTTAGACTTTTTAGATATATAAAGATATATTTCAGTTAGATAGGCATTCTTGGTATCTTTCAAAGACTACAAAATATGGCATTTAAAATGTTTTAATAACTTAGGGCTTTTTATGACAATGAGACACGTCTGCTCCTGGCAGCACCAACCTACTTCAAGAGGAAGATGGGCATCAAAGAGGCTCCTTATGGAGTTTACTAGCCATTTGGGAAAAAACTGCTCTTGCCTGGACTGCTTCACTGGACATGCATTACCCACAGAGAGATGACTGCTAAACTTGCCTAAAGATGAGATGGTCCTTTGGGGTTCCTGCTTCATAAAAGATTCTGCAAGATATTCTGCAGGATACAAAAGAAAATTGACTGAACTCTCTTTGAATTTTCCTGCTTCATGAAAAAGTCTGCTGGATACTATGGGCCTGTAGGCTGAATATGGATGACCCAACAGTACAGAATAACTTTGGGTGACTATCCAGGAAGCAAGATGTCTGTGTCACTTCTAGAGTTTTGGAAGTTGTTTACTTCTCCTTTACTTAGGTAATATTATATCCTTCTGGAGTCTTTGATGGAGTTGAAGAATAGATAGATAGTTATAGTTATAGTTTTCCATTGTTAAATATTATAACTGTAATTCTTGCTTGATAACTGTTTTGTTATATGTAATGTTACTATGTTAAAGTTAAAGTCTTCTCTTTTGTTTAAACAGAAAAAGGGAAAATGGTGTAGGAGGTTCTTCTATGTGTTGCTTTCATTGGTTAAATAAAGAAACTTCGTTGGTCTTTTGATAGGGCAGAAATTAGGTAGGTGGAGCAGACAGAACTGAATGCTGGGAAGAAGGGCAGAGTGACAGATGTCATGGATCTCCTGCCTGAGACTGACACTGGTTAGAATCTTGGTAAGCCACGACCTCGTGGTGTTACACAGATTGGTAGAAATGGGTTAGATCAGGATGTGAGAGTTGGCCAAGAAGAGGCTAAATATAATGGGCCAGGCAGTAATTTAATTAATACAATTTCTGTGTGGTTATTTTGGGTGTAATCTAGCCAGATGGCTGGGACTAAAAGCAGGCCCACTCGTTCCTGTTACAGTCACTGGCTTCAATTTTTTTGTTTTCCCCATTTTGGTCAGCTTAACTGTTTCTCTGAACCCAAGGAATTGACCAGTGAGCTCCTAACAATCTTCTTGTGTTCCTAAAAATGGGGGGACGGTCCCCCAACCAAGGACAGTTGAGCCCTTCACTGACATTCATCTCTGGATTGCTTCCCTTAGCTAAAATTGTACTTGGATGGCCCGGGGCTAGTCTTCCCATGACTGGGGGCCCAGGGCCCCTCAGATTGTACTTTCTCTTTTTTCTTTTTCTTTTTTCCCCTGCTGTGTTGTTTGTTTTAGTTTTAGTTTTGGTGAAAGCCCCTCAGAGCAGCCTCTGGCCTCTCTGGCTTCTGAGTCACCCTGACCAGATCCATTCAGGCTGTAGCACTCCACCCGGGTCAGGGGACACTTTTGCATGGGTCCTGCAGTGTTTGTGTTGATTTACACCCTGCCTATAGAGGAGAGACATCTTTCTGTAGGCTTTGTGGTGTCGCCATTTTTTGCCAGTTTTCACAGTTTTAGCTATGGGTAGCAAGCCATTCATGTCCCTCCCCCCAGCATGGATGCCTTTTAGTAGCCTTAATGCCCTATTTCTTCAGCGCCTACTCTCACTCCATTAGTGTCCCGCTGGCTCCACTTTTACGGGAGCTTTCTAACTACTGTCAGCACACAGGCAAATGGAAACAGTTTCCTCAAACTGTCCTGCCACTGCTACTGTTGCCAACAAGATTGGTTGAGTCCATGAGGTAGCTGTTTTAAATTCCAGCCTTTTGCTTCCTGCTGCTACTTGTGGCATGGTGGCTCAGTGACAGGGTGGATTATGCCTCTAGGTTTCTCTGATTATTAAACTTAAAATTCCTGCAGCTCAAAAATTATAGCTTTTCCCTACAGCATGTGATGGCTGCCATTTTGACTGAGGTCAGGTGACCTTAACACCATCTTAACTGAGGTCAGGTAACTTCACTGCCATCTTAACTGAGAGTTAGGTCAGGTGATCAAGTCCTGCCATCTTCACTGAGATATGCCCTGCCTGGTCCTCTGGTTTACTTATGTTTTGTCTCTAAATTCCTCTTGCTGGTTCTGTTGCATGTATGTTTTGTGCAGTGGCATGCCTTTGGTTAGGCCCACCAAGGGCATCCAGTTCACCCAATTCCTATTCACTCTGTGTGTGTATGTTCATATATGTAACTTAAATGCACCTGTTTACTGTTAAATGTTATAATTGTCTGTTCATTGCATCTCATTTCAGACTACAAAGACAATAAGTCTCATGTTTTAAACTGGTATGTACTTTTAAGTCTCTTACAAAAATACTTTATATTTAATACAACCCTCATTTAAAATATATTAAGATGTTCTCTACTATTGCCAGTTCTGCCATTAACCTTCTATTGCAAGCAGTTTTTTCTTCTTTCTGTCTTTTTATGAGTGTAAATCTTACCTGTTAAGTTAAGAGCCAGTACAGTCAAGTTCAGACCCAGCTTTCCAGGAAGATTTTACACTGTAGTTACACCCGATAAACAGCCCTCACCTGCTCAGAGATCTGGGGAATATGGCATTAAATATTTAATTATTAAAAAAACTTTTCACAACAAAAAGAGACAGGTTGGCTTCTAGCAGCAGCACTCTACTTCCTCCAAAGAAGACAGAATACAAATGGGCACAGAACAATATCCATCTGCAATTTGCTTCAACTGCCAAGTGCTGACCACTGGGAAAAACTGCCTTTCATCTAAACTGAAGATCACCAGACAGTGGACATAATCACTGGAATCGACAGCCTAGCTGCTCAGGTGAAGGTAGGCTTGTCTTCCTACAGATTTCTTAGCTCACTGGATCTTCTGGAGCCTGGAAGGCCCTGTGTTAAACAGCAAAAGGCAAATACAACCCTCAGCAACCATGGAGGATCCTGAGGAGTAGCTCTAGGTGCCAACCAAGTAAATTCTCTGTCGTTTTTTAATCAGTAACTCAAGTAAAATTTTATCTTTCATAAAGATCTCTGATGCAATTTGACAGCTGAGAGGTTTTTGTCAGTTTAAAAGGACAACCTCGCCAAACAAATTTCAATATAATACAAATACAAGACCTGCAAGTTATAAAAGTGTGAGGACAAATACAAGTTATCAAATTTCTCTCTCATGTTGCCTTTCACAGTTTTAAGAATATTTTTCATTGTGCAAAAATATCTGTCACAGTCATTCTGGCATAAATATGCTACTGTTTATACACTGTATATGTCTAAAATATTAAAGGATCCACCTTAAACAGGTCAGATACACCCCCCCTCAATTTCCTGGTCCTAAAATTTTTTTTCCTAAACTTAACTTTGTCTTCTGTTCTGCCAATATTTAAACAGGTGTAAGAGACACCAGATATTTCTATACCACAAACACTGGACAGGAACAGACAGACCAGCTACACCAGGTTGTGACCAGCACCCAGCTTTCTCAAGTTCCCCCCAAAGAAGACACCCACAAATAAGGAGGAAGCAGTCTTGAGAATCCGCCACCCCAATTCCTTTAACTTTTTGTGCCTAAACTCCCTCCTTTTTATTATAAAAAAGAGATGGGAATATAATGATCTGTCGTGTCCCTTTAGGAGACAAGCCAAGCCCACTCCCTCCCCCATCTGCTGAGGAAAGCTGATCTTCAGCTTCCATCTTGAGTCTCTTCCTTTTCCATCTCTCCCCTGAAGATGCAGCTTCTGCTTCCCTCCCCACTTCTCCCCTTCCCCCTTCTGTCTCTCCCTTCTCTCTCTGTCTCTAGCTTTCTCTCTCTGCCTCTCTTCTCTTCTACCCTTCCCTTCCATAACCCACTACTAAATATCCAACCTCACTCTGCATGGCATGCCTGTCCATCTGTCTCTCGCCCGCCGCATGGTTCCCTGTCTGGGACCAGCCACCTTCGGAGACTTGCAGCATGGTCTAGTGGTGTGCCCATTTGTCTGTCTTTCCTTGTGGCCTGCTGCAGCCACTCAGGAAACTGTGCAGTCCATGCGTGGGACTGGCTACTCTCAGGACCCGCTGTTCACTGCCTGCTGCCACATGGCCCACTGCCGTCACTCAGGGACCTGCAGCGTTTCTGCTGGGGATCCTGCAACATTTTACTTTTACGATTACACACAGGGTAGGTTATGAGCTCATTGAATGCTTACAGGAGGGGTAGCATGATATTAGGTAGGGCTTGTGGGATGGATGTTGAATGACATCACTTACACAGGATGGGTGAAGCATGAATAAGAAAATCCCAGAGACAGATATTGGGGTTCAATATAAATATCAGAAAAGCAAAGCAACCAGTCATTGGCTTTTACCTCTACCCCAGACTGAAATGGTGATCCTGCATCCCCAAATCTTCAGAATGAGACTGAACTGAGACCTGTCTCCTCCCATTTTATATTCATCTCTAGTGCTGGGATTAAAGGCGTGCACTACCATCACCCAGCCTCTATGGCTAACTGGTGTGGCTACTGGTATTAAAGGTATGTGCCACTACTGCCTGGTATGTATGGGTGATCATTGTGGCTGTTGTACTCTGACCTTCAGGAAAGCTTTATTTATTAAAATACAAATGAAATATCACTATAGGTGGGCAATGAGGTCATTGCATGCTTGCGGGAGGGGTGGCATGATATTAAGATGAGCTTGTGGGACCACTGAGTACAACAGGAATTCAGGAGAGAAAAATCACCTCAAAACCATTATACTTGTTTTATAGATGAGAAGACAAAGTTCTAGAAAGCTGAAAGAACATTAGTCTGAGTTAACAACTCTTTGAAAAATTAAAAAATGGAAAGTGTAGAAAAAATGGAGGCATTTTTAAGGAATGCTTCAAAAAAGCAGATCAGAGGCTAGTCCAAACAGGAATTCAGCAATACAAAGAATGTCATGAATGTTTTGATCTTACCTCATACCAATGCCTTTCATATGTGTTAGTATTTCTAGCAATATATATTTTCAGTATAAAAGTTAAAGGGAGTTAGTTCAATAACTTGCTTGAACACAGCAGAACTGGGACCGAGTCATGTAAAATAGACTTAAGAACCTTTCTTGGCTCTGATAATATAGGGCAGTGGAAAACCTAGGAGTTAAAATGGGAAGGAAGGAATGCTGGGATTCAGAAAAGAATGGTACTTGCACAAGAATGAGCTACTAAAGTATCTAGCAATGCCTCGGAAACCTAAGTGTTGTGGGTGGTCTGAATGGAGCTATCGGAATGTAGAGAGAAGTATAGTGTGGCAGTCTCTGGAGAACCAGGATACAGCTACTCATTCTGGGAGGTCTTTAGACATGATATATGAACATTTAAGGCAAACACGTCTTAGGCATCTTTATAGCAGTGTCCTTTCCAGGAAACAGCATGCTATTCTCACTAGATAATGTGCTAAACATGTTATCTAGTCTAAGCTTTTAATGGACGAAATTAAGAACAAAGGGGACACATACAAAGTCATTGAAATAGCAGGGCTGTTATATTGATACAATTTGTGTTAATCCAATGCCTCTCTGCTGGAGTTTCACATAATTTCTCTTGTAGCTTCCTTAACATAAGCAGATACCTTCTTACATGCAAAGAACAGTAAAGATCACCAAGTTTCTGAGTTAGATTGAGGAATCTGAGGCTTTCAGGATATGATCTGATCCTTCAACATCAAAGATCAGGCTACAAAGGATAACTCAAGGCTCATCTCTGCTTTTCAAAGTCACCAGCCCCAACCCCACACAGCAACATGCTCAATTTTTGACTTAAGCCAGAGGAGTAATTTTGTTCTCTAAATTCTTCAGTCAGAATACACTGTGACCACTGTTGGAAAAGCCCAGAGACCTATTGGATAAAGTATCTGAAGCCTACCCTGTTGAGTTCTTACTGCTGGAGATATCTCCTGCCTACTAAACAACAACCACTTCATGGGTTAATTTCTTGTTCCTCAGCATCTTGCTGAACAGTGCTTTATTAAGAGGAATTTACTCTTCAATTTCCTGTAGTGATTTCAAATTCCCAAGGTTATTGCTATGCCTTACTTTATAACAACAATTACACACCATTCCCCGAGGTTGTAAAAGATTTGGAAATTTATTCTCAGCGGAGTCTTTGGATGCCACCAGCTTGCAACAGGATTAACTCTCATTGGAAACTCCAGTGTGAGATCTGAGATATAGAGGAGAAAATGGAGCTAAACAAGAAATGAGTCCTTTAAATGTCCTGCCCTGGTCTTAACACTCAAGGCGTGCCTTAAAAGAGGGGATCATGGGAGTGTAACAGTCTAAAAACCACTGGTTTTCTCTGCAGAGAGCAGTTTTGTGTTTGCAGGAGGTAAGTTTCTTTCCTTCAACCTCTAATCACATTGTCACAAAACTCACCTTGCAAGAGAGTTGTGTTTAAATCCCAGTGTTTTCATACGGAGTAACCGCTGAGGGGCTTTTCATCTTCAGGGCTTGTTAGTAGAGGCCTTCGACTGTGGTTGTTTTAGAATATTCTAGCAATTCACTTGGAGCAGTGTCTAGGAAAATCGTATATGCACAAATCAGAGGCTGAGAAGACCCTGAAGCATAATTTCTATTACAAAGGGGGAGAAATGGAAGTGGAGGCCAAGAGATGTGCTCACTCTACATATTTCTCTCGCTGGATACACACCCACAGTCCCCCTACACACACACACACACACACACACACACACACACACACAGTATTCTTCATAGAAATGTAGTGTACTGACTCACTTTTTCATTTTGTTTGCTTCTTTTCAGGTTTATTATTTTCAATTCTGTTTGACTCATGTAACTCCCCAGCTTTGGAGCACCCAAATGCAAGCCAAGTGTACATTCATGGTTTTCAGATTAGTTTTTCCTGGTTAATAGTAAAACACCATGATATGCAGTCCTAAATTAAGATGACAATGGGAATAAGACAACCCTTTTGAAGGACTTATGGGTGGCATCTGCATTGGACATATGACAAAATGGAGCATCCACAAATTGTAACCTATGTACTTTCCCCAGTCACCAGATTCAGCAACAACTGGAAGTGACCCATGTGGTTATGACTCAAAGTGTCTCTGTCTGTCTCAATCATTGTCAACAATGTCCTGTCTCATTTTTGCTATAAAATAGTAGAAGCATCTATAAGTAGAAGAAGTTGGTGTTCCATGTCAATATTTTATAAGGACAGTCATATGATGCTTTATATTTCTCCTCTTTATACTAGAAGTATGAAAGCTCAAAGTGAAAGCAAGGTGAGGGGTGTGAATGATGTTTCTTGTTGGGATGTAGCAGAAGACCTATCAATACTTGAAAACTATATTGTGATTTAAAGGCCAAAAGGTTCATTGTATTTATTGAGCAAATTGTATTTGAGTATTACTTGGCACACAGTATGTGTCCTGATCTTATTTTTCAACTACAGAGATCCAAATTTGAGAAAGGCAGATGGAAGGCAAATGGTGCACAATCAAGCTGTAGTGACCTAGGAGGATTCCTGAAAAAAAAAAGTGTAGGAGAAGAGAAATTAGCGTCTAATGAGCTTGATATATGCCCCAGGAGCTGTGCTGGGTGCCTTATTGGCAACCTATTTTCATGTATGTAGCTGACTTAAAGCATGTGACTTTTTATTTTATAATTTTTATTTAAGTTCATTTTACATGCCAATCCTAGTTCCCTCTCTCTCCTACCCATTACCCCCACCTTCCATCCACACCACCCTTCATCTACTCCTCAGAAAGGGTTAGGCTTCCCATGGGAAGTCAACAAAGTCTGTTACATCACTTGAGGCAGGGCCAAGAACATCCTGCTATACCTAGGCTGAGCAAGGTATTCCTCCAAAGAGAATGGGCTCCAAAACGTCAGTTCAAGCTCTAGGGATAAATCCTGACCCCACTGTCAGTGGCTTTTGATATAGACAAGTTTAACCTAATTGGGAAGCTACTGAAAAGTGTTACTGCTCATAAATGGATTTGAGGTTAGAAAAACCAGGTTCATAGAACCCAAAGTCTATTATTTTCTATTAGTCTACCTGGAATGTAAATTGTTGAAAGATTTATACTAGATAACATGTAATCTTGGCTTGGAAGATGGATCTATGGGTAAACTACTTGTTGTACAAGCATAAGAACCTGGGTCTGGATTCACAACACCTACATAAAGTTTTGGACGCAGAGGTATGAACCTAGTGAAGGGAAGGAGGATAGTGGAAAAAGAAACAACCCTAGAGCAGAGATTACTGGCAAACTAGACTAGTTCAAACAGTAAGAGGGCATCAATGAATAGATAGACAGTGATAGAGGAGAACAGGAAACATGAACTTTTGGACTCCATGTACAAACACAAGGACACATGAACCAACATTCATATGCATGCCTATAAAACTAGGCAATACACACTGTGTGCTTAAAATGTTCTTAAATTCCCCTGAAGGTAAAAATCAATTTTATGAAGACTAACTAATCTAAGCAGTCCAGAAGACTTTACCGATTTATAAGAAGTTCTTACTGATTTATAGGGCATCACAGCATAGTGATTACAAAGGTAGGCTTTGAAATCCATTCTTGTGATTTTGAATATTCTTGCAGCTAAATTCATCCTGGTAAGCTTGCTATTTTATATTTCTTTTTTATTGTTCAAATTATATATAAAGTCATTTAATTGTGTATATTTATATATTGTATAATTTAACATATAATTACATTTGCATATTCATAGTACACACACATATATGTATTATGTAGTTATTTACCTCCTGTTGCCCTAACTCCACAATGTTAAGTATTTCCCTTAACACATTGTCTTCCCAAGCACATCATCAATGTCTCCTCGTTCTCCCTAGCTTTCTCCTACTTCCTTTCTTTTCTTTGATTTTTTGATGACCACTAAGGCCCATTAGTTCTGCCCGTATCTTCATAAATGTAGGGTTATCTGCTGGAACATGGGAAATATACAAATAGCCACAGCCTCAAACAGAATGATTATTTATCTCCCAGCATCTTCAGGAAGGGGCGATGCCTAGAGAGTACATTGCCCATCTATGTCATAATTTTGGCACACTTGATCTTGCACAAGTCTTGCAGGTAATCACAGCTGATGTGGGCTCATGGGTGTGATGGCCAAGGTATGTCTAGAAAGTACATATCACAGCCCTCTTCGCTATTCTTGAGACCTCCCAGTATTTTTTCCTCCTCTTCCAAGATGTTCCTTGAGCTTTGATTATGGTAGAGAATCTATAAAGCCTATAAAGTCCCAATACAGGTTGGGAACAGATCCTCATCCTCAGCACGTTGACCATTTTATGTGTCTTTATATCGACCGCTACCAACTGTAAAAAAAAGTTTCCCTGACTTCAGAAAATCAGTTTCTACATGTTATTATCCAATCTCATTAGGAAAATTTGGGCAATTTTGGAAATATTCAATGAATGTATCTTTATTTTATAAAAATAATGGCATATTCTTTAACTAAGGGCAGAACTCAGCATGCCCAGCAGTAAATGAACTAGCAACTGTGACTCTGTAAGGCTGGAGAGGGCAAGGTCGTGGGAAGCTGTGCCTCACAAAAGGAGAGAGACCTGTGTGGAGGACTTCCTGTCAGAAATCTCAGACCCCCATACAGAGATGCACCATTCAAATCTTACCCCACAAAGTGGTAAGTGAATAAGCACCTGAAACCCATTCTCAACTGTTACTTGCAATTCCCTGTAGCTCATTGTCAGAACTGAAAAAAAAATATTAGGTAGAAAGAATGTCTTTCATGTGTTTGTCCCCCTTCAAGTATATTGCCGTAAGAGAAACAAGAGAAAATGGGTCACAAACACATCTACAAATGGGGATGATGGCTCATATCTACTCCAGAGACTTGTGGTGAGGAATTTATAACTCAAAACATGAGAAATGATCAGATTGGCTGTAAACTTGCCACAAAATCAGAGCTGTGTGACATCAAGGATGACCTTTCATAATATCTTCATTTGTTAATTAAGACATAAGTTTTGGAAAATATGTATTTGTTCAAAATTACACAAAGGAAGATCAAGTTAAGACTACAACTCAGTCATCTTACTTAATAGCTATATATCCACCTCTGAAGAAATAGTTATAGATCCAAATATGAAAAAAATAGCCTATCTAAAAGAAAGGATTCATACTGTGTATGGGAAGAGCCAATATTAGTCTAAAATGGCAAATGAAATGGCTTCCATGACCTTTGAGTTGATCTCTCTGGGTGTTTAGAAGGCTCTGGCACTTCCAGGACATGCTCTGTCACAGTCTGTATTCTGTGCAGTGGACCATTCCTTTCTCATCTAGTTGTCACTCTATCCGCATCATTTTTCCTCATGAGTTCTGTGTGAATGAGAACCAGTCTTGTTCATCTCCAGTACTACTAATAAAAATGAAAACAAGGACTTCTGACTATAATGCCAAACCATTGGGAACAGATTCTTTTGGGTTGTGGTGGTTTGAATAAGAATGATGCCATAGGCTCATACATTTTAATCCTTGATCACCATGGATTGGCACTGTTGGAAGGTGTGACCTTGTTGAAGTAGGTGTGACCTTGTTGAAGGTAATGTATCACCGGGTGTGGGCTTTGAGATTTCATAAGCCAAGTCAGGCCCAGTGATTCTTTTTTCCTACCATCTGTATATCTAGATGTAGAACCTCAGTTCGTCTCTAGCCCTATGTCTGCCGATGAGCTTAACTGAGCTACATTGGAAATTCAATAATTGCAATTCCAAGTAATAATCAGTATTTCCCTCTAAGAATACTAATAAGCATATGCTAATAAATCAATAAATGGTCACAGGATAGAAACAAAAATTAAGATACACCCTAAAAACATTACAGAAAGATGTTATAATTTCTTATAATTTACAAGGCACCGGGTTTCTGCAAACACTTGTGACAACAATGTATATAATGATGAAAAACCAGTAATATGTATCCAGGAAGTGAGGAATGGAGGACCTCAGACTCCACCAACAAAAGCCAGTGATATCAAGTACTAGGAACTGCTTTTTAAGATGTCCTGCCTCAGTACTGTCTTACAAAGAACTGTAGAACAAATTGTATTCCTGTTGAATTACAGATGCAGAATAGGAAGAGAAAGACACCTCAAAAAATGGCATGGCTTTAAGGAGTTTCAATGTCATTTCTTCTGGATGTTTGTGAACATGCATTTAAATGAGCTTTCTTGGCATGCTTTCATGCAGGGCCCACCAAGGTGCTGATTCATTTACAACGCATCTAGTGTGCAGTGTCAGATTTGAATACTTAAAACAGGCTCACTGAGACTCCTAATTATACATGTGATGGGGAAAATGTAATCTATTACAATCTAAGTCGTCTCTGTTCTGTATTAAGCAACCTTGGCTGCTAAGATTTTGCTTTTGGAGTTTCATTGTCTGAATTTGAACTCTTGTGACAGATCTCTCTCAGAAAATTAGCTGAGAATGTTTTTGGAGAATGACACAGAAAAGATAGTGGAATGAGGAGATTCTGTAGACATTATTTAGAGTATAATTTGTAGTAAGAGGCGAGGAGCAGGTGGACCACAGTCCCGTCCTGCCCGGCTCCCTTCCGTCCGGTGCAGGGCCCCTTGTTCTGTCCTGCCTGGCTAGTTTACACCCAAAATAATTACACAGAGACTGTATTCATTTAAAACACTGCCTGGCCCATTATATCTAGTCTCTTCTTGGCTAACTCTCACATCTTGATTTAACCCATTTCTATTAATCTGTGTTGACCACAGGGTCATGGCTTACCGGGAAAGATTCAGCATGTTTGACCTGGCAGCTTCATGGTGGGCAGCTCTCTGTCTTCTTCCCAGCATTCTGTTCTCTTTTATCTGTCTATCTAGGTCCTGCCCTATCAAAAAGCCAAGGCAGTTTTCTTTATTTAACCAATGAAGTAACACATAGAAAGAAGGACCTCCTACATCATTTTTTTCTTTTCTGTTTAAACAAAACAGAAAGGCTTTCACTTTAACATAGTAAAATTACATATAACAAAACAGTTATCAAGCAAGAATTATAGTTACAATATTTATATTATTTTATCTTTTATTATAACAAAGGAAAACTATAATAACTATTTATTTTTTAACTCCATCAAATACTCCAGAAGGATATAATATTACCTAAGTAAACAAGAAGTAAGCAACTTCCAAAACTCTAGAAATGACAGGACATCTCACTGCCTGGATAGTCACCCAAAGTTTCTCTAGAGGCCTACAGTATTTAGTAGACTTTTCCATGAAGCAGGAAATTTTAAAGACAGTTCAGTCACTTTCTTTTGTGTCCTGCAGAATGTCTCACATACTCTTTTATGAAGCAGGAACTCCAAAAGATCATCTCACCTTTAGGCAAGTTCAGCAGTCCTCTCTCTGTGGGTTCTTCATGTCCAGTTTATGTAACAGTCTAGGCAAGAGCAGTTTCTTGCCTAAATGGTTAGCAAACTCCATAAGGAGCCTCTTTGATGCCCATCTTTCTCTTGAAGTTGATTGGTGCTGCCAGGAGCAGACGTGTCTCATTGTCATGAAAAGTCCCAAGTTATTAAAACATTAAATACCATATTTTGTAGTCTTTGAAAGATATGAATAATGCCTATTTAACTAAAATATATCTCTATATATCTAGAAAATCTAACTAACATGACTACAAGCTTGACTATTATCGATGATTATCCATTAACAACCTATATTTTCTAATTATACATTATATTTTTAAATGAACTATACAATCACAATACATTAATCAAGATCAGAAATACATATACATATAACAAAATTGACCTTAAATTCATATCAATAAAGCAAAATTTATACCAATGTAAATTATCCATCTCTGTATCATATCCCCCTTTAAATGTAAAAGAATATTTATAAACAATATTTGGGAATATAGGTGTAGTTTTTTCTCTCCAAACTTCTTCCTGCTGTATGGAGGCGCTGTCAATTGGGTCTTTCATGGTGTATTCTGTATACCAGGTTCATCTCAGTCGGCAGTTGAGTGAAGTAGTTTTCTGAAGGTGTTCACAGTGACCTTTCAGGAGGGCGTGGTCTATGAAACCATATTATTGGTCTGGAAGCAATCCACGGGTTCTCATCTTATAATTTCTTTTTGAAATACTCTAGAAAGTGTTAGGAAGCTTGACTTCTAAACAAGGATAGTTACAGAATAGAAGCATACAGAGCATCAATATTCACATTTAAATAATTTCTAAGATACTATTTTATACTATTGTTATATTTTGATATTTTAGAATTGATACATAAATTACATTAGTGCACCAAAATATTAGTGCACACAAAATACCCAGCCTTATAAGTATGTATGCATGTGTATTTGTGTGATTGTGCTTATGTATATAATATATATAAAATATTGTATTATACCTAATGAGTAGTATATGAGAGAGTAGCAGTGTTTTACAGCCAGCACTAAAATCTGTCTTGTAGATTATTAAGAAAATATGTGATCATTTACTTACTGACCATATCAAGCACTAAGTTCCACACACAAATTGAAAACTTCCCCTTATGAGTATGAGGTATGATCCCAGTACCAAGATGCACACATAATTAACAAAATATTGAGGGTCTTCCTTAATCCAGTGATTCTCGTGACCAGCTGAAACTGGCAATAGAATACAGTTAGGTCAGGTTTTGCTAATTATTTGACTCCCTTTAGACTTTGACAGTCAAGGTTTGGCTTTTGAATCAGCAGTATCCATATCACAAGAGGGATGATGAGGATTGTAACATCTCAGATCTCATTCTCACTTGCAGAATTCAGATTTATAGTTTAACAAAATCCCAGGTGATTTTTATACATGTTAAGTTTTGAGACACACTAGTCTAAGTCATTTCAATCTATTCTTGGACAGAGACAGAGAAATATCTTTCATAAGAAACGTTTTCCATTTGCCCTGTCTGGTTATTTAATATGCAGGTAATACTCTCTTTCCTGAGTGCCAACATCTTGAAGTACATTTTATGATTGGGCTATGGAAAAAACGTTGACTATAAATTAGCATTTCCAGTACCACTAATAAATTTTGGTATCAATTCATACATATAGCGATAACTTTCAAGAAAAAAGGTATATTATGTTTCTTCATTTTAGGATTTTTAAATTATTTAAAAAATGCAAAGTCAATGTAAAATATACCACCATAACTATTTAAGTGTGCAGTTCTGTGGTTTTAGGCAACATCACATTGTTGCAGAGGAAATATCCACAATGTTTTTTTATCTTGAACAACTAAATTTCCACATCACACCTTTTTCTCATTATTATTTACTGTATAAAAAGAAGTAAATTGCCTTGTGAGAAGAACTCAGTAATTCTGGTGATAGGCTAGAGGTGTCTTCCAAAAATTTGTACATAGGTGATGGCCTTGATTTATAGTCTTGTGAAACATTATATTGCATGTCAAATACCATTTAAAGCGAGTAACATTGTGTTTGCTTGCTATGCCATCATAGAAAACAAGTAAGTTATTGCATTGAAACATAAAATCTGTGGGAATATATTTATCCAAAATAACTCCACTGTTATCTCATTCAACTTAGGTGCTAGTTGGATAATGCGAAAGTGATAGAACAGCCTTCCTCTGTTATTTGTGTTGCTGTCATTATTGACTCATGAGACATTTTAAACATCTTATAAATAATTGAAGTCATCTTAAAATTTCACATACTGTTTAGATATCATAACGTTCACTTACTTTGGATAATATGTTTATCTTGAGAAACCGAATTTTTTCACTTTGTAGCAAATAAAGCCATGGTCTCTGCATAAACTGCTCTTCGTTAAGGAGTAATTGTCATCTTTGTTGTTCAAGAAACTTCAAATATCTGAGCTCAATTTGACTTCACATACTTTTCGCAAATGCAGGTACACAATCGTAAAATTTAAATATCAATCAATGATTTTTTTCTTTGTCTCCATCTTCCGGTGTAAGTTTTTGAGAAAGGTTAGTAATTCCTGCCACAGTACTGACAGAAAACTGATACCAATTTCGTCGAAGTGTAACTGCGGCACAAATACTCTCCTCTAGTTTCACAAATTATTTTAATACTGGTTTATGAAGTGCATTATGAACATGAGGGTTGGCTCTTGTAGCACATGCTTTCAGTGCTTTCTTATTTTGAGGACCATCATTAGGGATGACATTTTTGCTCTTTGTGTGTGTGTGAGAGAGAGACGATGTGGTCTGCAAGTCCTTCCTGGATCTCTTGAAATACTATATGGTTCGGAAGGTCATACTCCTCTTCCTTTTCAAGAGACAGAGGAACTATGAGTCCTTGTGGATCTCCCCATGCAACCACTCCAGAATGAAAAATTGAAAATTTTAGAATTTCTTTCAGAAATATAAACTTCCATAATTTTATGTAAAATACAAAATATGATGAAGCACTATCATGTCAATGCAGTTTGTAATTTGGAACAAGTCCAATTACCATGTGCATTGTATACTCTATTAGTAAATTAAGAAAATGTTCACTCAGTTTCTGTGGAAGTAGAAAATATGTTCATTAACAGTTTAATTGGGAAAAGCTTTTTTCAATGGAACTTGAGAAATAAGGTAAAAGTACCCTTATTACAAAATGTTGTTATTGATAAAATTATTAAAATTCCTATGAGGTTGATGGGACTAGTATTTATTCAAGTTAAAAGAAACTTGAGAGAGATAAAGAGCTTAATAATGTCCCCATATCTCATGACTAGGACATGTTAGGCAGACATAGACCTGGGTTATGTAACCCAGAGATCTGAGTTCCAGGTTTAGTTCTATTTTATTATGTTTGCTTTTTGTATAACACTATTCTGTTGTCTTTTTCTCCTGTGTCACAATTATAAACACATGTGGAAATTATTTTACTGTGTCAGTCAAAATGTCATCTTAGACCCTTGAAACCTTCCACGAAATGATAGCAGAGAGGAACCAGAACAGAACGCATATAAGCAGGAGTCCAACATCTCATTCTTGAGGGGGTTTAATAAAAGAGGCATGGATCAGGATGGGTTCACTTTATAGTAAAGACTTAACTTTATGATTTCCTTCATGACATGTGCATGTGGGAGAGCATCCTTTAAATATCGACTTTTGTTGATACATATGGTACTAAGCCTTTGATCTGTTTATTTTCTTTTAACTAATTGCTGAAAAAAAGAGATGAAAACTTTCCATTAATAATACTGTATTAGCTATTATTTGTTGCTGTAATAATAACATGACTAAAAGCAATCTACAGAGTTTATTTGGGCATAGAGCTGCAGACATATAATCCACAATGGTGGGAAAACATGGCAGCAAGGTAGCAGGTGACTGGAACAGGAAACTGAGAGATTACATCACCTTTACCTGCAAATACAACAGAAGCAGATTGTGGAGACAGGGAAGGGATGAGGTTGTGAATCCTCAAAACTCACTCCTAGTGACATACTTCCTCCAGCAAGGCAAGAAGAACTATTCAAATAGCTTTAACAACTAGAGACCAGTTCTCAAATACCCGAGCCTATGGGGAACAATTACCTCTCAAAGCACCACAAGTATCATAAGACAGACAAAACAAAGAATACTAAAAAGAATGATCATCGTCATGCTAGTGTGGTTGCTCCAAGAAAATGGAGATAAAGTGTTGTAAAAGGCACAAGGCAGACCTCGGCAGGCCCAAGGGCCACATGGCAGGTGAGAGCCCATGGCAGGGGAGACACAGACAAGCCATGCAGGTAGTGCTTATGTGGGAATTTTATTGAGATAAAGTGAGCGGGGGAGGGAAGCGAGAAAGAGAAATATAGAAAGAGGAAGAGGAAGAAGAGGCAAGGACCAGCCTGCCTCTTCTGAAGAGCAGTGGGAAAAAGAGAGACAGGGAGTGGGCGGAGCTTGTCTCCTAAAGGGACCTTTGCACCTGCGTGCAGCTTATGTAGTGACATAGCAGCCATGGGTCCCTGGGCTTGCCAGGGTACTGCCTAGGATCATCCTGCCAGAATAATGCCTGAATCCAAACATATAAGATTTGGGGACACTGATATATGTGGGACTTAGAAAAACTAAAGAGAACAAATTATTCTCAACTCAAAGAAAATTATTGCATAGACTCATAAATCTATTGTATTTTAGCATAAATCTCGAAACAAAAATAACTCAATTCTGCATATTTAACTTATTGACGATACCAATTTTAAGAATTAAAGCTTTTCTCATTATAAAATATTCATTTAATGATGCTAACTAACGTGATTTAGGAAAACCAACTGATGAAAAACATTATTTTAATCACTTAAAATGAAACCATATTTAGCACATTTCTTAGTTAAATATCACAATACTGGATTTTGTAAGATAATTCTATGTGAACTTGGTTCTTTATGAAAGTAGATGGTAATATGATTAATCACACAGATCATTTCCTGTTTCTGAACCTTAAATATCCCAAAGCTAGTTTACTGTACACCTAGAATGTAACTTCCCTCTCCCAGGCAACAAATGCCATCTTGATAGTAGCACTGTAAAGTGCATCTCCACCATCTTGACATCTGGCAATGTTAACTCTTTCCTTTGTCTGCCATGAGCGATCATCCAGTTTACAGTGGAGCAAAGCTTTCACATGGTCTTTAGCCTTTAATGCTGGTTAAAAAAATTAATAATGCATTTCAAGACATGGATTGTGGTGATAAATATTTTAAGCATCACGAATATATCATGACCAAGATCCCCAAGTCAGTGAAAATGGATAGCAAACCTGCAACCTCCATGATCACTCTTTGAAAAGATGACCTAAGAAAAACCATTGTGCCCCCCAGTTCTTCTCTTTGCCCAGTTTCAAGTTCCTCACGTTTCTAGGTCAAAGTTGTTTTGCATTCTCTTAAATTCAACCCCCTCTAAGAACTTTTCAAGAACATACTAGGTAAAGGGTGGGGCATCACCTGTGGTCCGCAGATGCTAGTCATCAATTGTATTTTCTCCTTCACCCTTTCATTATGCTCATAGGACACCACAACATTTATGCTTCTATATGTAAATTATTCATGGTTTATCTTTAATAATGTCTTAGCTGAAACCAAACACAAGAATATACACAAGAATACTGATACACATATATACATTCATAAATAAATAGTTATAAATGTTATTTGAAGTTAATATATATTTGGTTTCCTACATATAGGCTAGATTTTTTAAATGTGCTGCATTGTAATTGATTAGGTGAATATTTCCCTGGTACCATCTTGTATTATGGTAGATATGGGTACATATCATTAAGGAATATTCCGTATTGGTTTATTGACCAGTCATTCACAGTATAGTTTGCAAATTTATCTCTTTGAAGTGAAAAGAATAGACTATGACAGAAGATTATGTAATTGTGCAATGCATCTTCCAAGATGTTTGTGTAACTTGTGTAAACCAACATGGTACTTTGTTGTAAACACCATGGAACTTCATATCCACCTCATTTCACACACACACATACACACACACACACACACACACATGCACACAAATGGACAAGGAAGTCACCTGATGGCCCGTGAGTGTTGAGGGATATTTGATCACATTGTGAACCCCAAGACTGAATTATTTGCTGGAAACCCCTGCCTCTAGCTATGGTGTAACTCAGCTCTAGCACACACTTTTAATCCAAGAGTTTTTGCTCCAATATTGTAAACAGGATTGAATTAAATTAACCAGAAGTCAAGAGACAGAGCAACCAGAAGTTGATTAAAAAAAAAAAGCCACAGAGAGTGAGAGAAAGTCAGGAGGGGGCACAGGCGGGATGTAAAAGGGAGAGATATCTGTCAGAGGGGGTTTTTCTTTGTTTCAGACATTTAAGAGAAAGCTCTCTCTTCTCTCTTTCTGGGACTACAGCGGAGGAGGAAGTGGCTGGGTGCTTTCTCTACCTCTTGGAGCTAGTAGATTTTTACCCCACCATTTGGTTCCTGAATCTTTATTGATAAAATAGAACAATTGAGAAGGATTAGTTTAAAAGTGACACAAGAGTATGTGGTCCAAACCAAGTCAATCAGGCTTTGTGTATGTGCTGATATTTAGGAGCGTATTTGTTTCAACCATGGTAGTAATGTTCTTGGGGATTATGAAAAATTATCCTCCAGCTTGAGCTTGAATAAGAGAAGAGAATGATGAAGATATTCCAGAGACGCAGAAATAAAAGAGACCTCAGGTTTATTAAGGGAATCTCCACTCCTGGCTTCAGCGCTTTGCTCAAACGCCTGCCTTTGGGTTTTGTGAGACAGTCACTTCATCCTCACATATAAGTGCTCAAACACACACCTTGTTATTTGCTTAAACTTCTTTGAAACCAGGTTGCTACTTTCAAACAAAAATGTTAGGTGGGAATTAAATTTGACTTTTACTTTTCAGACCTTGATGATGATAGAATGTGGCTTGGTATTTGTAAGTAAAGATTCTGTGTAGAAAGCATTCAGAAATTGGATCATTAAAAAATATATATAGGCTTGCTAGCAAAGTAGTGAAACATCTAGGAAAGATAATGTCAACATTAATCCATTTATATTGTTTTGTAGCTTAAAAGAAAATACCTAAAATCTTCATTCTAACCCTAGGGGTTCAAAATAATTTTTTCAATATAGAAGAAAATCCTATGGCTTAAGGATGTTAAGTGGATCTTATACTGGCATAGCTGCCACTGTCTGAAGCCTGAAAGAGAGAGAAACTCAATACATATTAAGTAAATACCGAGTATTTATCTGTGTATAGTGATGGGTCCCTATGCTCTTTTGGGGATGCTGTACTTAAAGGGCTTAGTGGTTGGTCACTTAATGATTGGTGAACTAATATGCCCTCATTCCAGGAAAGCGTTTAGAAAGAATTTTGTGGTAAATATCTATCTGAAAGCCAATGATCAAGCAGTGAATGGCAATGAAATGAAAAATAGAGAAATGTGCATTTCCAGTTATTTGGTATAAGGTCTTACATGCGTGAAAAAAATAACAAAATATATACGGCCAACAGTGTCAAACAAGCAAATGGGAGTAGAAACAAACAAAATTATCATACTTCAAACAGATGTGTTTTCCAGGCACACAATAATAAATATAAATTCTGATAACCCAGTCAAAGTTTCTGAAATGTTTATTGCACATGCTTAGCTCTCTCCTTATGCCCATCTGCAATTCAGAGTTAGCCAGGAAGTGCTTGCACCCATGCTGTGAGCCCAAATGTTCACGCGCTTACCTTGCTTTTCATAAGAAGCGTGTGAACATCTGTGTGCATGACAGAGTGCAGGGAGGGCTTTCTTGGCAATGTTCCTTTGGCTCCAAGCATCCATGTGAGCATTGTGGAAGCCTCCTTTTTGATGTCTGGTCCCCCTGTGATTCAACCAGTCATTCACTTGTTTATGTGAAGCATATGAGAAGAAAGTAGAAAAGACCTGGTATGTCAGACAAGCAGAGCATAGAGTGGGTCTTTAAGTATTCCAAAGAAAAAGGTTAGTGGCAAAATAAAGGGCAAAAGACAAGTGAGAAAAACAAAAGAAAGCATACACACATTATGCACACCATGAAAAAAATGAGCTAGGAAATATTACAAGATCTAGGCTATATTCCAAGTAGCAAACATGTAGTGAGGGACAGAACTGAATTTTGTTGCTCCCAAAAGGAAACAAATAACAACAGAACTGTATTAGAAATACTGTATGGTGTTTGCATGTGTATTATAATTTATATCTGGAATGTTTCCCACTATATAAGGTGTCAAGAGCTTGGGTGACATACCATGGCATTGTTAGGGGATAATGGAAGCATTATGAAGTCTGGTCTAGTAAAGTTAAGTTACTTTATTGGGCATATATTCTTTTGTTTTGTTTTGTTTGTCTTTTTTTCCCTTTTTTATTGATATTTATTGAGCTCTACATTTTTCTCTGTTCCCCTCCCTGTCTCTCACCTCCCCACTTCAATCCTACTCCAAGGTTCCCATGCCTCCAATTTACTCAGGAGATCTTGTCTTTTTCTACTTTCTACTTCCCATGTAGATTAGATCTATGTATGTCTCTCTTAGTATCTGCATTGTTGTCTAAGTTCTCTGGGATTGTGGTTTGTAGGCTGGTATTTTTGCTTTATGGTTTTCTATGCTTTTATTTAAAAACCACCTATGAGTGAGTACATGTAATAAATGCCTTTCTCTGTCTGGGTTACCTCACTGAAAATAATGTTTTCTAGCTCCATCCATTTTTCTGCAAAATTCAAGATGTTGTTATTTTTTTCTGCTGTGTAGTACTCCATTGTGTAAATGTACCACATTTTCCTTATCCATTCTTCAGTCAAGGGGCATTTAGGTTGTTTCCAGGTTCTGGCTATGACAAACAAAGCTGCTATGAACATAGTTGAGCACATGTCCTTGTGGCACAATTGAGCATCCTTTGGATATATACCCAAAAGTGGTATTACTGGGTCTTGAGGAAGGTTGTTTCCTATTCTGAGAAATCACCACACTGACATCCATAGGGGTTGTACCAGCTTGCATTACCACCAGCAATGCAGAAATGCTCCCTTTTCCCTACAACTTCTCCAGCATAAGCTGTCATCAGTGTTTTTGATCTTGGCCATTCTTACAGGTGTAAGATGGAATCTCAGAGTTGTTTGGATTTGCATTTCTCTGATGACTAAGGATGTTGAACATTTCCTTAAGTGTCTTTCAGCCATTTTAGATTCCTCTGTTGAGAGCTCTCTGTTTAGGTCTGTACTTCATTTTTTAATTGGATTATGTGATCTTTTTATGTCCAATTTCTTGAGTTCATTGTATATTTTGGAGATCAGACCTGTCTGATGTGAGGTTATTGAAGCTCTTTTCCCGTTCTGTAGGCTGTCATTTTGTCTTATTTACTGTGTCCTTTGCTTTACAGAAGCTTTTCAGTTTCAGGAGGTCCCATTTATTAATTATTTCTCTCAGTGTCTGTGCTGCTGGGGTTGTATTTAGGAAGGGGTTCCCTGTGCCAATGCATTCAAGTGTACTTCCCACTTTCTCTTCTATTAGGTTCAGTATGGCTGGCTTTATGTTGAGGTCTTTGATCCGTTTGGACTTGAGTTTTGTGCATGGTGATAGATATGGGTCTATTTTCATTTCTCTACATGTTGATATCCAGTTATGGGCATATATTCTTGGACAGGCAATTGGACCCTGACACTATCTTGTTTGTCTCTACTGCTCAAATCCCACAAGGTAAACAGTTTTACCCCCACTACCTACTCTCCATGATATACTTTCTACCAAAGGCCCAAAGGTGATTGGGCCCTTGATTGTAACCTCTGCAACTGTTGGGCAAAATCAATCTTCCCTCTCTCCATGATGTTTATCGTAGGTTTTGCCACAATGATGAATAACTTACTAACACTACTGTATGTGTGTGTGCGTGTGTGTCTGTGTGTTCTTTTCTTTGCAATCAGACTATCTCACAAAGCAGCAGGGGCTTTGATTATAAGAAATATAATGGTAGCACTGCAGAATATTCCCAAAGAGCCATCATGCTGGCCACCTATGCCTACAAAGTGGGAAGAGCTGAGGTCATTTTCGGCAGCAAGAGAGCGTGTCTTTGTGCAAACATAGTTTCTGTCTCAGTTGATTTTTAATGGGCAATACCTTCTACTTAAAATGTTTCTCTCAAACAAAACTCTCTATATATTTGAAACTAATACTTTAATGTATACTAGAAAATAAAATTAAGTGGGAGTTTTCAAAAGTATGATATGTCCTAGGGGACATGTAATACAGCATAACTATGAAATATCTGTCAGTTAAAATTAGTCCATTCCCATAGGTTTGCAATGCTTTGCACTTACTTTGTGGGGTTTATCAAGGTCTACATTATATAATAGACAAAAAGGAAAATCATGTTTGTTGAGAGACCATACCTTGTCATGCCATGTTATTTCTTATATTGTCCTTCTTAAGACACCAGCTTAAAGAGAGCCTTCTGGCACAGATTTGATCATAGAATCGGTCAAGGAATACTGTGCAACAGGGCAAATTCAAGTTCAGCTTGGTTATTTAGTGAGACCCTGTCTCACTAAGACAGGGCTGTTGCTTAGTGATAGGACACTTGCCTAGCATGTGTGAGATGCTTGGTTCAAGGTCCAGTATCACATTTGAAAGTGTTTGTTTTAAGATACAAAATCCCTACTTCATATTGCTGTTGCCAGGCTCTCTACCCTAATTGACTGAATTTGCTCTTAATTATTACTTTTAAAATAGATTTATTTTTTATTTTATATGTGTGGGAGTTTTGTCTGTGTGTATGCTTATGTACATACACCCATGCCTGGTGTCTGTGGAGATCAGAAGAGGAAACTGGATCTCCTGAAACTGGAATTCCAGGTAATTGTAAGCTGCCATGTTGTTGTGGACAGTATAACTTGGGTGATATAATATTACCCAAGTAAACAGGAAGTACATTGTAAGCAACTTCCAAAACTCTAGAATTGACAGACACATCTCTCTGCCTGGACAGTCACTCAAAGTTCTTCTGTACAGTTGAACCATCCAATCTTCGGTCTACAGGCCCATAGTGTCCAGCAGACTTTTCCATGAAGCAGGAAATTTCAAAGACAGTTCCACCTATATTGGCTGTTTGTCAGTCATTTTCTTCTTTGTCCGGCCGAATGTCTGGCAGACTCTTTTGTGAAGCAGGAACCCCGAAGGATCATCTCACCTTTAGGCAAGTTCAGCAGTCATTTCTCTATGGATCCTACATGTCCAGTTCAGCAGTCTAGGAAACAATAGTTTCTTGCCTAAATGGCTAGCAAACTCCATAAGGAACCTCTTCGATGCCCATCTTCCTCTTGAAATAATTGGTGCTGCCAGGAACAGATGTGTCTCATTGTCATAAAAAGTCCTAAGTTATTAAAACATTTTAAATGCCATATTCTGAACCTCTCTGATAGATTTGAAGAATACCTGTAGATCTGAAATACATCTTTGTACATCTAGAAAATCTAACTAACATGACTACAATCTTGACTATTATAGATGACTCTCTATTAAGCTATGTTTCTTAATTATACATTACATTTTAAATGAGCTATACAAATACAATACCTTAATCAAGAGCACAATTATACATATAACAAAACTGATCTTATATTTGTATCAATAAACCAAGATCCATACCCATGCAATATTTGGGAATATGGGCATAGTTTCTCCAAACAGCTTCCTGCTGTTTATTGGGCAAGTATTTTCTTTGTGGGAGTATTCACAGCAACCTTTCAGGGTAGCTTTTTCCATCAAGCCATATTGCTCTGGAAGCAATCCATAGGTTCCCATCTTCTGTGGAAACAAAAGAAGAACCTCTTTTCCAAAGCAACATATCCTTAGACAAAATTTTGGTATCAAGATACCTTTATAACATACATACTGGTTTAACTTATCAACCCATACAATGAAATGTCTCTCTGTACTTAGCTCCTTCAAAGTCAAAAAATTCAAAGAAAATACAATAATATACATAATCCAGACTTTCTGTGAATTTTCCATCTTTATGTGGCTTATTCCTTTTTGTACTCCTTTTAATCTATGACTATCTGTACTCTGTCTCTTTAAAGACTTTACCTTTTTTAAAAACCATTAACTTTCTTTTATGACTCTCTATACTCTTTCTTCTCTCTCCCAAGCCTATGTACATTTATCTAACTCTGTGACTCATTTAGTTTTTTTTTTATGTCTGAATCTGTCCTTATTGCATTATCTGTAATTCTCTACTGTCTTGAAGAGCTTTTAAAAGGGTAAGCAGCTTGGTTGCAACTGCTCTGGATGTTGGCTCTGCCTTCTCCACTTTCAAAATTGTGGATGTACCATCGATGCTTGCTCTGGGGCCACCAGGTGAGAGCTGTACTCAGCACTTTAACTCTGAGAATGAGTGTGCACCACATAAACTCTTTTTATCTGAGTAATAGCTGAATATGCCCTGCAGCACACTGTGAAGCCTGGAAACCTCTCTGTGTATGGCGGCAGGAATCCACCATGCTCTCCTGTTTATGGAAGCCTAGCAGTCCTGATCCTGCTGCCTTCCCAGACTAGGGTGGGGGAGGGCGCTGAGTTGGTCGCAGCTACTTTCCTCCTGACCCTGAGTGGGCAAACAACCCCTCTGGGCCCACAAATTCAATTCAAATGCTCCATAGCTGGAGTTTGTGCTGGCAGCATGGTTCAGGAAGCTGCCTTTTTAAAAATGTGCGAAAACCTCCCTTAAGGAAGCTGCAGCATGCCACCAGCAAAAAAAAAAAAAAAAAAAAAAAAAAAAAAGGCTAAGAGGCTAAACTTTGCTTTTCTGTGTCTAGAGTTCCTTTTTAAGCTTTTTTAGGTTTTACATGAATTTAGTCCACTATGTTGGCATGACACAAAACACAAAAACTTCCTTCTTTAATTTTATTTTTTCACATATTTACTCATATAAATAAAAAAATTACCTAATACAGAGGGAGGCACAAGATGTTACTTTTTAAAATAAAATGTTTTGTGTGTTTGTCTGTGTGGAAGTATGTGTCATGTGTACAGGTGCAAGCAGAGGCCAAAAAAGGACACTGGATCCCCAGGAGCTGGAGTTACATAGGTGGCTGTGAACTACCTTATATGGATGCTGGAAACTGAACTTGGGTCTCCTGGAAGAGCAATAATAAATTCTCAACCACCAAAACATATATCCTGCTCATTTAGTTCTTATTCCGTAACTCTTGGCATTTTGACTTGAGCTTTGTGCCCATTTCTATGTGTGATTATATGTATGTACGTATGAACATCCAGGGAGAAATAGCTAGTATTTTTCTCAGTTGCAAAGACCTACTGAATTGAGTAGGTGTGTAGTGGAGTCTTAGCACTAAACTGCACTAAACACATATCATGTAGTTGTTCCATTTTCAAGGTTAAAATACAGATAATCTTTATAAACTTTATTACAAATGAAATGCAACATCGAGCTTTGGACTGTGATCAAGACATTTTGGGGAGAGTCTCTGAAAGTTCATGGAGGAAATAATTATGCTGCAGTCAATCCTTTTGTCAAGAATAGTTTATACTCTATCTTTTCAAAGAATGAATAAAGTTTTTAAATAATAGACTTATTACTTCTCTAAATAAGAAAGGAAGTGTCTGTTTTGTAGTCACTAAATGTGTTCTAAAATCAGTACCTATCCCTCAGTTTGTGCTTCTTCCTAGGCTAAGGCTATTACAGCAATGCCATGCATAGAATATACAAGGGTTGCTAGTTTCTTGCATAAAATCTAGCCATTCAAAGACCTCACTTGAATTTCTCTTCTGTTCTGGGAATAAATAAACATCAACCTTAATGATATAGTAGCTCACACTCACGTCAGAAGACATATATACTAAAGAAGATTAATGGTTATCTACATACATATTGGAGTTGGAGGAGTAAAAGGGTCAGACATCAAGTGTTTAGGCAAGCACATTGTGTTGCCCAAACTTTCTAAATTAGAAGTGCATTTACTACATCTGAAGGTTGCAAACAGAATCTAAATCTATGTGACTTCAATACAGATGATGTTCTTTGCCTCCCATGGAATGCTGTCACAGTACAAGACCAGGCAACTTTCCAGAACAAGAAGACCTATTGGATTGCTATGCCATCATTGGGCTGGGTGTCTATTGGGAAATGAAACTCTAATGGTTAATAAAGACAGGGCATCCGGTTGCTGCAGTATTTAGCAAGGCTGCTCAGCAACTGATGTCCCATCAGCAAGGTCCTAAGCAAGGAAAAGTGTGAATGCAGTAGGAGAGAAGTAGGAGAAGCAGAGATGGTTCCTTGTCTTCGAGAATAATGCACTCCAGTTATGCAGTGGTGTGAGGTAGGGGAGGAGAGAGGGAGAGAAAGAGAAAGAGAAAGAGAAAGAGAGAGAGACAACAAGCAGATGACTAACTGAATGAAAAGATAGTCACTAAAACTTATAACAATCTTTTTGTTAAATCTTTGTTTTGTTAAATTGTTAAACCTTCATTAAATTTTCAATATAAAAATGTTGCTAGATAAACAATATGCCCTGAGTCATCTAGAAAGTGACACACTGGGACATACTGTTTTTCCATTTCTTCCATGGTGTGATTTTAGGTGTGATGAGCCTCCTGCTGTAAGGACATACGGAAGTGGAGCGTTCTACTGTTTAGGAGCTGCATTGTTTAATGGAGGACACAGGAAGTACTGGGACAGTCAAGGACAACGTCCTGCACAAAACAAGATTTGAAGTGACTTGTGCACGCAGGGGAGGCGGCAGCTGTAGTACGGGGTTTCGAGGCCAGACAGCTCCCATTGCAGCTCCATCACTGACACTTTCTTCCGTGTGACCTCGGCAAGCTAATTAACTTTCGACTTTTTTTTTTTTTGTGTGTGGCTCAGATGTCCTAACTGTGAAATGTAGATGACTGTTGGGCTCAGATTCATAAAGCATCTAGAACAGTCCCTGGCAACCGTCCACTTTCAGCAATGGATGACATCTTTGTTAATGTTTAAAGGGAGAGCCAGCTCTGGGAGTGTGTTGGTTTATTCATACATTCAGGATTTTAGTATTTACTGAAAGTCTCCATGAAGGCTAGAAGAACACTGTCTATATTAGCTTAGTCCATACCCTAATCTGTGTTCTGCAGGAGCATCACAGAACAATGCTGAACCATGACTGTCACCACCCAAGTCACTGATCTGTCTTAGCGACACTAAACCTGAGACATTATGTACCACCTGGTGTGGTGCAATCTGAAAGCCACAGCACCACCTGTGAAGCATTCGAGCCAAAATTGTTTACTCTGAGTCTAATGAAGCTTTTAGCAATACTTTACAGCCTCGGGCCCACACAGTAGACACAGCGGATGGATGGGCACATGAATGGCACTTTAGGAAACAATTAGCCACATGAGGAGTGTGGAGCGCCCCTCAAGATAGTTAACTGAGTGTGTCCAGGAAAATTTAGAAAATGAACAAATAAAAGATGGAATATTTGAAATTACAACTAGCTGAAACACAGTTAAGGAATTCAGATGCAATAATGGCCCCTTTCTCATTACACAAGTAGAAAACATTTTGGAGGCAATTTGGAAAGTCCTTAAGGTTGCATTATATCCAAAAGGACGATTAATGATTTTAGGTTTACTATTAATGTGTTTATGTGGTATAGTAGTGATAGGATATACATTTTATTTTTCTGCAAAGGGGAAGCCTTGAATGAAATATGTGTTTTGCTTGAGTTTTGTTTTAATTATTTTTTTTTCTCAAGAGAACTAAGTTGCTAAAAGCAAAATTGGTGCCAGATTTGAGAAGCAACTGGGGCTATTTTGGAATTAATCTTCTTCTGTCCCTTCCTTGTGACCCCACAGAAATCCCACTGAGGGGTTCTGTGGACCTTTATAGGAGGCAGTGTCTTATCTGTAACAACATTTGATTGGAGAATCTCAAGTGCTTTACCTGTAGAGGAGCTTATCGCAGTGTAGGAGGCAGAAGAGAGATAAGGAAAATAGGAAGAAGACCAGGAGGCAGAAGGGGTAAGAAGGAGGGGGGTGGAGAAGTGAGGGGACAAAAATAAAATTTAAGAACTAAATGCTAGCTAGTATGACTAGAGAGGCAGGGGGCACTAGGGGAACATAAACCAAGTAACAAAAAGAATAAGAGATCTCAACTACAGGTTTCTAACACTTAACTATTTGCAGGAGAATCTGAATTTGCAGAGATAGAAAACAAAATAAAATAACATGCCATAGACTAAAGGCAGAGGTCTGTGTGTATTATGTAACATGGCACTATGAAGCGTGTGCTATCCTAACTACCTTGAAACTCAGGTACAGTGTGGTTGAAGACATTGCTCAAGGTCACAGTTTTTCAGCACAGTTCAAAGTCCAGGCAGTCTGCTTCCAGAAGTTGAACTTGAAGTCAGTTTTGTCACGTGAGGAACTGTGAAACTCATAACCTATAACTAGGGAGTATAACAAACTGTGGTTTAAATTTGGGTGCACATATAATTTTGTGTGTCTAATTCAACTGCTCCCCATGACTGTCCTCATGAGCCTGGAGGCTAGGCTGTATGACAGTCTACCCTTCCTAGGGCAGAAGACGAGGTGGATGTGCAAGGTTGCAATGCTGATTAACCAAGGTTGGTCTCATTAGAAGCCCAAGAGGAGAAGCAACTTCCTCATTCATAAATCTGTTCAGTGCTCAAGCCAAGATTCAGAAGGTATTTCTTGAAACTTGCCCTTTTATCAGAACAGGTAGCTACAGTCAGAACTGCTTACTTCAGCTGGCACGGCAATCTACAATCGTCTGTCCTTTTCTTAAGTTGCATTTGCCACACGTTTTGTCACTAGAGAAGTAACTATTCTACAAGGTAAAGAAAAGTTATATGATGGTGGCAATGGTAGTATTGTACTGTGCTGAAATGTCCTTTGAAATATAGTTAAAATGGCCCATGCATGTATTAGATGCATTTACCATGGTAAAAACTCATAGTCTAATAACAAGAACATAAGGGGAGTTATGGGACAACAAAGTATTAAGTAATGTCAATAGTTGAATCAGAGTCTACCACAAGTCTTCCAGTTTGGTCTTGTGTGCAGCCAGTAGCGCTGTACAAAGATTCTATGTCGAAATAGCTGTTTCTTTCCTGCATTACTATTGGGCATCCCCACCAAAATATACAGCACAAATTATATCAGTATCAAAATTAATTATTTAATATCAATTAACTTAATATTAAATTTTATGAAGTATACTTCCAGGCATGTGAATGGGCCTATCTATATATACTATCAAATCACCTGTATTTCAAATTGCTGTTCAGCCTTCAAACCTCTGCTTAGAATATTCAAACTCTTTCATAGAAAACCAGACACTTTTGTGGTTTCTTGCTCTCGGTGTAGACATTCTCAACCTTCCCTGAACCTTTGTTCATGTATTGCTCTCATCTTAATATATTTTAAATTATGTGCTGAAGTGCTTGCTTTAATGATTATATTCAGAGTTCATTGAGAATGCGGAGCAGTGACTTTCTTCTCTACATTTCTAATGGGTAGAATATTATACCTTGCAGAAATTTTCCTAGTGAGTGACTGAAAGGCAAAGACATCCGAGACTGGACATCAACTGCCTTCTTTTGGGTCTGGCTCTGGCCCTCTCTGTAAGACTCATGCCCCTTAGATTAGCCCGTCACTGTCAGTGGGAATTGCCTGTGACATCTAATAAACCAAGCATCCTGCTCTGTCTTCACATAGTGCTGCCTTTGAATATGTAAAAATGTCACAAAAGACAGGCTGCCCTTCTGCAAGACAATGATGAAGTGCATAATTAATGATTCAATTTTCTCTAACACAACAATACTCTGTTCCTTTCTGTAGCGAGTAAATGAGGATTATACACTGTGTACAGACAGTGGGCTGGGTCTCCAGTTCTTAACCTGCTGTACCTCACCTCTGGTCTGCTATGGAGGGAATGAAGACCTTGACTTCTCTGCCTTCCTTCCTTCCTTCCCTCCCTCTCTCCCTCCCTTCCTTCCTCCTTCCCTCCCTTCTTCCCTCCTTCCCTCCCTCCCTTTCTCCTTCTCTCCCTTCCTCCCTCCTTTCCTCTCTCCTTCCTTCCCTCCCTCCCTTGTTCCTTTCTTCAAAATAGATTAATACAGACATTACTCTGGCTAGAGAGGTCATAGGCACTAAGGAATCATTTACTACTATTAATCTGTTAAATACACATAGAATTAAACGCCTCCTAATGATTTACAGTTATGCCTATAGATTAGTTCAGTTCTCAACCCTCTTCAGAGAACTGCTTTTGTTTGTTTGTTTTCTGTTTTTGTTTTCAGTAGAAGGTGTTTAACACAGAGACTCATAACTGGTCAAGATGTAGAGTACCAGAGACTGTGAAATGTTCGGCCCTAAATGGGACATCATTCCCCTCCTCGCAGGGTTCAGATATCATTGTAGAAGATGGAGATGAAAGGTTGGAAGAGCCAGAGAAGGGGGCTGGCTGAAGGGAAATAGGATTTTCCTGACACAACAGGGCCATTGCATGTATGAAGATCACAACAGTCGTGATACCATGCAGAGGTCTTGGAGAAACTCAAGTCAGACAAAATCTCAGTATTCGGGGGAAGGTAGACATGAAGTGCCACCCCTACCTAAGGAACTGTTGGCTGTTGATAGTTGCTGCGAGAGGGAAGCTCACTCTGTGTGTGTAGCCCCTGGTAGGTCTGTCGTGCTTCAGTGGAAGGCAGCGCTGTTGAGAGTATATGGGAAGTACAGATTGTGCTTGATGTTTTTAAAAAAAGAGACATAAGTTGGGTGGGTATGGAAGCGAGCATTGGTCTGGGAGAGCTGGGGAGAGGGTAGGTAGTATGATAGAAACACATTGTCTGAAATTCTCAAATAACTAATTAAAATGAAAAGTACCACATACCAAATATTGTCAAATACTACCCTGCACAGTATATTTTTCTACCAAATCATCCTTTAAAGACTTGGCTTTTTAAATTCCATATTTGAGGAGTGCCATGGAGCTTCTGGCTTGCAGAATCTTTGCTCAAATGCTGCCTTTTCTTTGTCCATGTGACACTGGCTTTGAGGTCAGTAGGTTTGTTATGTGGTGGAAAGAACAGAGGGCTGCTTGGTCATATTGATGATAACCTTAATACTTTTCAGTATTATGACTAAAACACAGGTAAGAAGTCAAATGTAGACCCAAATAATATAAAAATATTAAAAAGTTACTTAGATATGCATGCTGCTAGTAAACAAATTCTGCCTACATCTTTTCACCCATTAAGTGGAGATGATACCAGTTTTTGTTCTTGGAATGCTATAGACTGAGTAATAGGCAGGAGGACTGGAAACTAAAGACATGTGAAAGAAACTATGGTGAGGAGAAAATAATATTGGAATCTATTAGAAAAGGTTTGGTTCTCACATCGTTGTGAGCTTGCCTGACTTCTGTCTTCCTTCTTTCACCTCTTCTTCCCTCCCTTCCTTGTTGCTTTCCTTCTTTTGTTATTGTTCTGGATTATCAAGTAATTTTTTTACATACACTTTGTATAGTATACAGTAAATGAAAAGTTAGAGTTTAGGCATTCGAACTAACTTATACCATTATTTTTTCCTCTTTGCATTTTGAAACAGGATCTGCCTATGCAGTCAGGAATGATCTCCAACATTCTACCCTGCAGCCTCAACTTTCCAGAGCACTGGGGTTGCTGGGTCTGCACACCGTCACCCATCACACCCTGGTCTAGCTTTAAATTGTGTGACATTTCACATGGCTGAGGGAAATGTGTACCATCTCTTTGAATCTCACTTTCCTTCCCTTTCAACTTACATATTTTATTCAGGTTGGGTGAGAACTTTGACCTGAGAGGCAGATGATGAGCAAGTTGTAACAGGATGGCTATGATAAGAAGAAGGGTTGTCATTTGTACCTCAAAGATCCCAGGCATGCTACTTGGGGAAGTTAGCAGGTGTGTTGGCCTTACTCAGACTGGGACAACTTTAGCAGGAGGAGGTGAGAGACAGAAAAATATCCTAGGGAGTTAAATAATTAAGAACACAAAATCGCTTCTATTTACAGTAAGTCTTTCTTCTCATCTAATAAGATGAAAAAAATTAAACACACAAACAAAAACCTACCATATATGAAATGAAAGACTATCAGGCAGCTCTTTTTTATTCATTCAGCATATAAGGGTGAAAGATAAATGCAATTAAACTGTCAATAGAGCTCAGCTTACATTTGGCCTTTCAATATATCCCTGGCTGTGCTATGTCCCTCTGCAGCATTGATTGGGTATTGTTAACCTTTATCTATTGCATGTTTACATTTCCCTATTAGGGCCTAACATCAATATCAGGCTTTTAGGAAGGACAGAGGCAACCAAAAAGGAGATACCAAGAAAAGGTCAAAAATTTCTGAGTTGAGGGGTGCCAGTCCTAATCTGGCCTGGAAGATGCTCTGGCTGTGAGAACAAGGCCGAGGCCCAGAGGCAAGCAAACGTGGTATCTGAATTTGGAGAGGATGGAAGACAGGCAGCAATTAGGTACAGGCAGCAGGGGAACCTCCCATGAGAGGCAAGGAGAACATCCCAGGCAGAGATGAGCTAAGTGGCAGTAGAAGGTACTGAGCAGAGTGTGGGATGGACAGGCAGTCCCTGGAAGAAGGTAAGGTAAGCAGGGCCTTCTCCTGCCTCACAGCTCAACTCTGGTACCTTCCTCCCATGCTTGCTGTGTTCTGCAAGACTCAAATTCACAGTTCCACTCTCCAGGTCAGGAACTCCAGCCACAGCAGGATAAATACCTTGTGTAGGCCTTATAGAGGTAAAGCTACCTTTGGGATTATTGATTTTAAAACCTTGTATCAGCCTCTGAGAAACCTGCCCAGAGCCTGCATATATCCTCAGACACAGAGTACGTTTGACAGACAATTCATCAAGAGTTAAAGTAAAACAAAATGTAGTAGTTATTCCACTAGTGAGCCTCCTTATCCCTTTTCCATCACTCCTATATTCAAGCTCACAGTTCCGGGGCCCTCTTGCATTAACAGCAGATCTTTGACCATATGATAGCTGTGAGGGGAAGTTGTCTTCGTCTGCTTGCTAATACTCACACTACTCATAAATCCCGGAGGTAGAGTGGAAAGGGTCATGGAAAAACACCCTACCATTGACTAGCAGTGAGATCTGGGCAAGGAAAAACACCCTGACCCTGACTTGATCCCAGGACCAGGGCTTGAAATCACACCAATCCCTGAGCTTGCCCCAGAGTCAAGCTCTAGAATTCCACCAATCCCTGAGCACAGAATCCCACCAATCCCTGATGTTCCTGCACTCAAAATGCCATCAATCACTGAGCACAAAATACCACAATCCCTGAGCTTGTCCCAGAGTCAGCCCTCAAATATCCACCAATCCCAAGCCACCCTGGAAAGTTCCACCCTCCCCCTACCCCAAGAAATCCTATGTAAGGACTATACCCTGTTAAGTTTGTTGCTGTTTCTCAGCTGAGGCAACTACCCTCCTGGATTCTTTCTTCCTGATAAATCTCTTGAGTGTTGTTTGTTGTGTGGTGTGACATTTTTGCCAGACAGCGTCCAGCTGTAACAACTTTCACAGGATCAGAACGGAGCATTAACTGTAACACTTTTGCTGGGGAAACTTTCCTCTAGTGGAACAGAGCTGTAAAACTTCCGTGGACCTGAGCAAAGCAGAGCAGAGCCATAACAACTTCACTGGGGAAAACGTTTTCTCCTGGAGCAGAGTTGTTACTCACTTGCATTGAGGAAATCTTTCCCTGGAGCAGGGCTGTAAGCTGTTGCTACACTTATGGTGACTTTGTGATATTCTTGGCTCCTGACTGCCAGGATACCTTTCCATCCTGGCTATAATGTTGATACTGAGACCTGAGAGGAAATGGTGGAGAGAATCATCTTGAATTTCACTTTGTGGACCTTGTCTAGCAAGAAGTATAAACAAAGAATTGTGATAATTCCTCAGAAGATACCAGGAATTTTCTTAGAGGCCATGTCATCCCTAGTTCAGCCTCTGTGACCCCATGTTTGATATAGATTGTGTGAGCCCAGAGATGTTAGCTGTAATGTCCATTGTGCCAGCTGCACAAACAGAGACAAACAAGGCCTGGTGCACAGGTTCACGTCTTGCTGATATGCTAGACTTATTTCAAAAATAGGATACAGTTTGTTCTTGGGAGAATCATACCTGGACAAAAACTAATAGTGATCCAAACAAACAAATCTTAAGAGATATAGACAGTTCAGTGTCTTGAGCAAGGATAACAAACAGTTCATGTAGCAAGCCTTCAGCAATTTCTGTGAAACAAATTTACACTGATCCTCATTTTCCTTATCTATATAGTGAAAGAGATGACTCTGCCCTGCCATACACACTATTTTCTAAATCTCATGTAATAAGAAAGGAAAATTTACAAAGGAAATTCTGAATACAGCTTTTAAAGGCATTGACAAATATCAATAGGTAAGTGTCCTCGAACTAATCATCTTGCCGACTGCCGAAACGAAATGACACTAGGTAATTTTAAAACTCTATTTCTCATTCAGCATCATTGGGAGAGTAATAGGCTTTCTTTAATGATCTTTGTCAAGATATCTGCTGACATTTGCTGGTGAGGTGGTGCCTTTGAACACACCAAGCCTCTCTCTGGCTGGTCATGTCACACCCACCAGGATGTGTCTTCAAGAATGAACTTGGCCACTCACTTATGAGTGAGTACATATGATATTTGTCTTTCTGGGTCTGGGTTATCTCACTCCTTGATATGATATTTTCTAGATCCATCCATTTGCTTGCAAATTTCAAGATGTCATTATCTTTTTCTGCTGTGTAGTACTCCATTGTATAAATGTACCACATTTTCTTTATCCATTCTTCAGTCAAGGGGCATTTACATTGTTTCCAAGTTCTGGCTATGACAAAAAAAAATGCTGCTATAAATGTAATTGAGCAAAAGTCCTCGTGGTATGATCAAGCATCCTTTGGGTAGATACCCAAAAGTGGTATTGCTGGATCTTGAGGAAAGTTGTTTTCTAATTTTCTGTGGCTTTTAGACATAAAGCAAAGAAAATCAGCCTACATTTAGCAATCCCAGAGAACCTAGACAACAATGAGAACCCTAAGAGAGACATACATGGATCTAATCTACATTGGAAGTAGAAAAAGACAAGATCTCCTGAGTAAATTGGGATCTTAGAGACCATAGGAGAGGGTTGAAGGGGAGGAGAAAGAAAGGGAGGGGAGCAGAGAAAATGTATAGCTCAATAAAATCAATTAAAAAAATAATAAAAAAGAATCTGGCAGGCAGAAAGCTGTCTCTTTGCCCATATATGGCTGTGAAAGAATCCTACACTGAGCCTTTGGTGGAGAAATCTGCATTTCAATGGTCCCATCTCCAGGTCTCCTAAGTGTGTTTCTACTTGCCAGGCCATGTGTTCTGACATGTGCTCAGTCACATGTTTTTAGTGGGTAAATTGCTTGTGGACTCCCCAGCCCCATTAATGGTGGGCTTGTTCATGGGAGTTAAACAACAACAACAACAACAAAGAAAACAAAAAAAGGAAAAGAAAAGAAAGAAAATCTCTTTCTCAAGTCCTCCCCTTATATGGGAAAATCCTAACCCTTCACATGGTTGCATATTTCAAGTTGGCAGAAATGTGCTACAGCTTGGTGACAGGTTTCTTCTTGATTGCATGAAGAATAAAGGAGACTTTTATGGATGTTCTTATTCATAACTGACGTTGTGCTTAAATGTCTCAGAAACAGGTGGGTGGAAGATGCTTGTGACTGCTGGATACTACAGAAAGATCTGACTTCTAAATGCTTCTTGGGTTCTGAAAAGCCACATTTATTTACCTTTCTTTCAGTTAAGTCCCTGTCTCTGATGAAAATGCAAATATTCCCAAATGCATAAATAGCATAAAATGTGTTGGTCAGTAGTGTTTAGTGCTCGGCTGGCCATAAGATCACTTTGGCTTCTCCCAGTAGAAAGCAACCTGCCATTAGTTATTGTTTTAGAATATGGTGCATATCAGGACTATGAGAAAGGGAAAGAGAGCAGAGCAGAAATGGAGAATAGTGGGAGAAACTACCATGGGCCTATGGATGGAGTGCCCTGGGGTAAAGGAAGGGCATCACTGAATGTTTCTCGGGCAGATTATATTAAGTGCTAGATACTGGGCAGATAACCCATCCATCCATTCATCAAGCCATCAGTCAACCATCTAGTATACTTGAGATATATTGATCACTAAGATTCTGTCTGAGCAAAACCAATTTTCCTGTCTGGTGTAGGAGGTCCTTCTGTATTTGTGTTGCTTTCATTGGTTAATAAAGAAACTGCTTTGGGCCTGTTGATATGGCAGAACTTAGACAGGCAGGGAAGACAGAACTGAATGCTGGGAGAAAGAAGGGCAAAGTCAGAGAGATGCCATGCATCTGCCAGAGACAGATGCTGGGAATTTTATGCAGTAAGCCACTGCCATGTAGTGATACACAGATTAATAGAAATGGGTTAAACTCAGATGTAAGAGTTAGCCAATAAGAAGTTAGAGCTAATGGGCCATGCAGTGTTTTAATTAATACTGTTTCTGCGGGTTATTTTGGGGCTAAGCTAGCCAGGCAGCCAAGACGAACAAGCAGGCCCTCCTCCTACAGATTGACACCAACATGATGGACTAAATCCACTTAAAAACCTGAGAGAGAGCTTAATTTTAAACACAAAAATCAGAGTTTAACACAGCTTTTCACTGTTTGCTGGCAGCATGCCACACCTTCTTTAAGGGAGGTTTTCCTGACTCAGCCAGAGCAAAAGAAAAAAACAGCACAGTTTTAAAATGTCAGCTTTCTGGGCTAAGCTGCTAGAGTGACCTCTGGCTCTTGTGGGAGAGACAGAATTTGGATGGGGTTGTGAGCAGACTGCTGTAGCTTGCTTAAGGAAAGTATCAGAGACCAGCTCAGTGCTCTCTGCCTGTGCAGGTGGAAAGGATCAGGTCTGCTAGGCCTGCATAAACAGGAGAGCATGGCAGATTTCTGCCACTATACACAGAGATGTTTCCAGGCTATGCAGTGCTCTGTGTGGCAGATTTGGCTGTAACTCAGACAAAAAGGGTTTATGTGCTGCTCGCTCCTTCTCGGGGTTGTTGAGCGTGGCTCCTGCCTCGTGGCCCCAGAGCTAGCACTGATGGTGCTTCCACCATTTTAAAATTGGAGAGAGGTGGAACCAACATTCAGAACAGCTGCAACCAAGCTGCTTAGCATTTTAAAAGCTCTTCAAGACAGTAGAGAATTACAGACAATGCAATAGGACAGATTCAGACATAAAGGACCTCTAAATGGATCACAGTGTTGGATAAACGTACATAGTCTTGGAAGGCAGAATAAAGAGAATATAGAGAGTCATAAAATAAAGTTAATGCTTAAAAAATGGTAAAGTCTTTAAAGACATAAAGTACAGATAATCATAGATTAAAGGGAGTAAGGAAAAATAAGCCACATAAAGATGCAATATACACAGGGAATCTGGATTATATATATTATTGTGTTTTCTTTGAATTTTTTGACTGTGAAGGAGCTAAGTACAGAGAGACATTTCATTGTATGGACTGCTAAGCTAAACCAGCATGTATTTTGTAAAGGTATCTTGACTTTAGAATTTGAGTCTAAAGACATGTTGCTTGGGAAAAGAGGTTTTTTGTTTGTTTCCACAGAAGATGAGAACCTGTGGAATACTTTCAGACAAATATGGTTTGCTAAACCATAACTCCCTGTAAGGTTGCCATGAACACCCTCAAAAAATTATTTTGCCCAACTGCAGACTGAGATGAACCTAGCACATAGGATATACCATAAAAACCTGATTAACAGCACCCCCAAATAGCAGGAAGTAGTATGGACAGAACTACTCCCATATTCCCAAATATTGTTTATAATTGTTTGTTTACATTTAAAGGGGGATATGATATAGATATGAATAATTTGCATTGGTATGGATCTTGGTTTATTGATACAAATTTAAGGTCAATTTTGTTATACCATATATGTATATTTCTGCCCTTGATTAAGGTATTGTGTTTGTGTAGTTCATTTAAAAAATGTAATGTATAATTAAGAAATATAGGTTAATAGATAGTTATCTATAATAGTCAAGTTTGTAGTCATGTTAGTTAAGTTTTCTAGATGTATAGAGATATATTTCAGTTTGATAGGTGTTCTTCAAATCTTTCAGAGACTTTCAGAATATGGTATTTAAAATGTTTAAGAATTTAAGACTTTTCATGACAATGAGACACATCTGCTCCTGGCAGCACCAAGCTACTTCAAAAGGAAGATGGGCATTGAAGAAGCTCCTTATGGAATTGGTTAGCCATATGTGCAAGAAACTGCTCTTGCCTGGACTACTTCACTAGACATACAGGACCCACAGAGAAATGACTGCTGAACTTGCCTAAAGGTGAGGCAATCCTTTGGGGTTCCTGCTTCATGAAAGAGTCTGTGAGACATTCTGCAGGACACAGAAGAAACTGAACTGTCTTTGAAATTTCCTGCTTCAGGGAAAAGTCTGCTGGATACTATGGGCCTGTAGGCTGAAGATGGATGCCCCAATGGTACAGAAGAACTTTGGGTGACTGTCCAGGCAGCGAGATGTCTCTGTCAATTCTAGAATTTTGGAAGTTGCTTACAATGCACTTCCTGTTTACTTAGGTAATACTATATCCTTCTAGAGTCTTTGATGGAGTTAAAAAATTTATAGTTATAGTTTTCCTTAGTTATGATAAAAGATAAAGTAGATATAAATATTATAACTGTAATTCTTGCTTGATAACTGTTTTGTTATATGTAATTTTACTATATTGAAGTTAAAACCTTCCCTTTTATTTAAACAGAAAAGGGGAGATGATGTGGGATTCCCCTCTGTATGCTGGGAATACCACTGATTAATATAGAAACTGCTTTGGACCTATAGCAAGGCAGAGCTTAGCTAGGCTGGTAAAACTAAACTGAATGCTGGGAGAGAGAAGGCAGAGTCAGGGAGAAGCCATATAGCAATGCTGGAGACAGATGTCAGAACTTTAGCTGGTAAGCCACAGCCATGTGGCAATACACAGATTAATGGAGATGGGTTAAGTTAATATGTAACAATTAGCCAATAAGAAGCTAGAGCTAGTTGGCCAAGCAGTGATTTAATTAATATAGTTTCTGTTTGATTATTTTGGGTCTGAGCTGCCGAGCAGCTGGGAAACAAACAAGTGGTCTCCTAACAACATACATACAAGTAGCATTACACTGATTGAGCAGGTTGTAATAATGTATTTATAATTATATACACACACACACACATACACACACACACCCATATATGTAACAAAGATGAAAAAAGAAACTATGACTTTGAAAGAGAGCAAAGGAAAGATATATGGGAGAGCTTAGATGGAAGAGGAAATTGTGCAATTATATTATAATCTCAAAAAATGAGCAAATAACTTTAAACAATTGGAAATCATTACCAATAGTATAGATGTATCCTTAAGAGTACATGGCTTGGATACTTTTCCCAGCAGCTATGGAATATTCAGGGTGAGTTCTATTATTTTATTTGATTTATATTTTACACTCATCCTATATTGTAAAGATCTAACACATTTTTTATATAAATAAAGCAATATACAGAGAAGTTGGCATTCATAAGTGATGTACCAAGAACAATCACAATTCTTTTATCAGCAAAATCCCTTTATTTGCCCCTGAAATGATTCAATCAGAGAGCCAAAAGTAAAGGGAATCCAAATTTGAACCTGACCCTTGTGGGAATTAATTCAGCTAATAACCTTTTGGGTACCGGCCCATTAAGTACTATGTGTACACTGATAAGCACAGACAGGAAGTGTGCTGCTCTCTTGGGTGGTGGTAGGAGTTCTGTTCACAACTCCTAGTGCCCACAGAGCAGAGGACCATCCCAACTCTCAACCTTCATTGTGTGAGTGTTCCCCAAATTAATATTCGTTATCCTTTATTCTGGGCTCTCATGGGCTTCCTTACACCTACAGACTCTAAGCATAGAGTGAATCTCTTCACATTCTCTGTTATGAGGATGGAGTGAGAACGGGGGTCTGCGTCTGATGGGCTGAGAGGATGAGCCATGAAGGGTGTTTTGATGACCATTCTTGAGTCCCAATGACAAGTCATGAAGTGGAAAACATGCACAGCGCTTATCAGGCAGCTTTTGTGCTGTGTTCTTTAAACAAAGGCCACAGCAAAACCACATTTTCAAAATGTCACAGATTCCCCAAACACCCTTCATCTGGTACGAGCCTTGCTATTTTCCTTTCTTCACAAAGCAGATTGCCTGATTGGGGTTGCCTCCCTTGTTCCCACATCCTTTTTAGCTAAAGAGGCCATGGGAACTGCCCTTTTAAAGTCTTTGAGACAGGATTGGAAGGAGATGTTATTTCCATCTTTACCCAGAAGGCATTGATTCAATAATGGGTTAAATAATGTCTGTCCTGCCCCATGAGCTACTCTGGGATGGGCAAGGGAGTCTGTATATTGACAAGGTTTTGCTGAGTTTAGGAGTTTTTTCCCCCCAGACATTTTAGGAATAGCATTTCTCTCTTGGCTGTCAAGAAGTACATCTCAAGAGAACAAAGAACACAGAATTGCTGTAAGAGGATTTGTGAGTCTTAAGGGAAGAAAATCTGACCTTCCTCTCTTGGGGTTTAGAGGGAGCCTCATCTTTGTAAGTAGTCCCACCCTGATTGGTGTGAAGGAAGTGGGATCATTAAGTCAGTTCCCGCTGACAGTGGCTGTTGATTGCTACACTGGTCTTTATGAGACTTCCTGGCTGACTTATCTGTGTGCGCGTGTGTTCTCTCCAAACCCAGCAGTTTGCCAAAGGTACAACTTTATAAATCACAAATAAGTAAACAGAAGAGTTTCATCCAGAAAGCTGAGTAAGCAGAGTTAAAGTTTCAGTGCAGGTCACAGGAGGTGATAGGAGAGGCTGCAGGTTTGCGGGGCTCTGGTCCACCCTCATCATTACAGGTGCAATGATGCTCAAGAAATACTGCTCAAGAAAAGGATATTGGATTAGTTCAATTTTGTCCTTTTGCACACCCCCTGACTTTTCTGTTCTTGTATTTCATCATTGAAATATTGCAAACAGAAGATATGAGAACACGGGACTTGCTTGGGTACTCCCTAAGCCTGACAGAATCTTCCTGATCTTGGACACAACTAATAAATAGTTGTCATAAATCATGGAAAGTGGGTTCATACTGGAGAACCAGATAAAGGTCAGGGTTAAGGTGTCTTTATGAAATTATAGGAAGCATAGCTCTGCTTTTTTTTTGCCTGCCTGACATGGTTAAGCTGAATGTTACCATTTGCCTAGCCTTTTTTATCAAAAGTAATATAATGGACCAATCATATACAGTACAGAAGCTCATGTAAGGGTCAGCTTGTACATGGACATTCATGAGGTAAATGGCTGAAATAAAATCACTCCCTATGATTTTTAGAGCATTGGTCTTTCTTAATTCACAAAGAAATAGTACAATCAGCATCACAACTAGCTGTTGACTGTGCTTTTGAAGAATGTAAAAAGCAAAGACTAAGAGGTACACAGTCATTTTGTGAATCCATTTCCAGGTACATGTACTTGAGAAAGCAAGATACAGAGATTGGCAATTTGCTCAAAGAGAAGTGGATTGGATATTCAGAGGATAAACCATGAGTAAAGCTGCTTGCCTCCCTTCTCAGGATCTAATGAAAACACCTTGCCTGAGTGTTTACTACTAGATTCATCTCTTAATGCAGAATTAGAAAACAAGATGCTTCCTAGGTTAAGTCAATGTTTGCAGAATCCTGAAGTACAAATACACTCTGATTCATAATGCACTGAATTTATCTAGCTCTTTTATTTTGAAGAGCCCTGCCAAGTAACCAAGGTTTCTCTTTAATCCCCACTCCACACTACTGAGACTAGGTGACTACCAGTGACTACAGCATAGAACACTAAGCCAGTCAAAATGTTCAGAGAACCATGCTTTCCCCCAATACCACAGCAAAGTCACCTGGATGGGGTTCCAGGAATGCAACCACTCTCCTCTTTCTGCCTTTGTTTATAGGAAACACTTAATTCAAGTCTCCAAAGAGTATATCCTGAGAAGTTCTTCTGTCCCATCATATCTTTTAAACATATAAAAATCAGAATTTTCAAATATTACTTTTTGTCTTAATTTATTTTCTATTGTTGTAATAAACATCATTAAAAGGAACTTGGGGAGAAAAGGGTTTATTTGTTTACAGATTACAGTTCATAATCTCAGGGTGCAAAGCAGGACCATGGAGCTGGAACTGTAGCTGGGACCGTGGAGGAATGTTGCTTACTGACTTACTTCCAGAGGTTGTTCAGTTTGACTACTTAGACAACCCAGGCCCACCTGAAACAAAACAAAACAACAACAACAAAAACCCCACAAGTTTGCCCACCCATAAGCCAATCTGATAGAGACATTTTCTCAGTTGAGGTTCCACTTTCCTAGATGATCCCAGTTCATGTTGGGTTGACAAAATTTAAAACCACCGAGTACACTATATAAACAAACAAAAATTGTATCATTTCCTGAAGTGCCTTATTAAATTTGTATATCATTTCTACAACAAAGAAGGAAAACACCCTATTAGTGGTCTTTGTCTCGCAGGGAAATGACAAGTACATGTCTACCAACGAAAATTTCGGCACGTTCCTTCCACCACCACCTAAAAGATTTTTAACAAAAATTGAAGATGTTCAAACTGTTATACTTTGAAACTTACAATAAAAAACCTTACAATAAAAAATAAATAGAAACATTTGGCCAGAACTCAGGAGAGATGGTACAATGTTGGCCATATGTGGCAGAAAATTCACAGAGAATTCGTTGTAACAAGCAATCATATGCTTTCATTGAGCAAGAGACAGAAAGGAAACATTTTTACTTATCTATATCAAAATCAGCATGGCTGTAAGCTTTGTCGCCGTAGGTAGATATTACTATTCTCGTTGATTTCCATCCGAAGTCCAGGCTGCTGTCGCTCCTGTCTTGATTGTAATGGCCATCTAACCAACCTGCAGCTTTCCATTCTGTCCTTTCTCAACTTATTCTCTAAGAAGCTGGGATTGTCTTTTAGAACTCAAATACAATCATTATTTTTTTTAAAAAAAACCTCTTCGTGAATCTGCTGCTTGCTTTTGAGTTTGGGCCAAAGTGTTGTTAAGGGCGGCCTTTGCTGCTTAGGGTCTAGTTGTCTCATAGTAAGGTTCCTGTGAGGCCTAAGCCATCTGGTGATGTAGTGCATCTTCATCAAATATAGGCCCTATACTCAAATGGATTCAAAAGTATTGCCCTGGGAGTAATCCGATCAGTTGGATATCCTTCAGATGTACAAATGCAAAATGCTCTAGTTTGAGACTTCACAAATTTATTTCTCTTTTAACTTTGGTGTCAAGGATCTATACCACATTGGTTAATGCCTGTGTTGAGTAATTAGCAAAGCATAGCTAAGCCGAGAGTAATCTCTAACTTGCCAGTTCAAAATTTATCATAATTCTAATGATTAGTTACTTTTGAAGTTGCTTTGAACAAATACATGACAAAAGTAATTTTAATATGAGGAATTGTTTTTGGGTCATAGTTTAAGCATTAGTATGTATCATGCTAGAAATGGCACAGCAGGGTTCGGGACTAACAGAGCATACAGACTCCTTCAATCTTCTTTGAGCCAGGAAGCAGTGACAGAGGAATGCCAGTGTAGACTTGGCTTTCTTGTTCTCTTTTCATCCTTTCCAGGCAGCTCTTACCTTCTTAGTTAAGCTTTTCTAGAAACATCCTCTAAAACATGGCCACTGTTTTGTTTCATGAGTGGTTCCAAACCTACCCCACCCATGTTGACAATGAAGACTAAATAACCTTCTCAATGTTTTTTTTTGGGGGGGGGGCGTTTTTGAGACAGGGTTTCTCCCAAGCTTTGTAGCCTATCCTGGACTCACTCTGCAGACCAGGCTGGCCTCAAACTAACAAAGATCCAGCTGTCTCAGCCACCTGAGTGCTGGGATTAAAGACATGTGCCACCACCACCTGGTGTCAATGATTATAAAAGGACATATATAGCAATTGTATAAACAAACAAATTTAAAAAACCATTTGTAAGACACAAGGAATGTGGTTACTTAGGAATTTAAATATAATGCTCTTGAGAGTATAGATTAGTGCCCAATGTCTTAGTAGATACTTTGAAAACATCAGTAGTGTTAAAGAAGTTGGACCCAATAGTCCTAATATAATAAGCCTATTCTATGTAAACATTATAATCACAAATGCATATAAAACTTTATTTATTATTATTTATTTATTATTACATTCAATGTGATCATTTTATATTGAGTGAAAATGCAAAATCAGAGAAGTGTCAAACAATAGGAGGCTGTTTCAAGGAAATTATAGCACAACACTGTGAATGTCAATAAAATGTCTCTAAATAAGATAGGAAACTTTATGGTACAAATGCCAAATGAAATATGAAGAAGGCAACATTATGTATCACTAAGAACTACCACAGAAAATATTTGGAAGGAAATATATCAATTTGTCTATATCTATTTTTAGAGTATATTATACATAGCTTTGACTTTCTCTTATTGATCTTCTATAATCTAATTTTTCAACTTTCATACCAGTCATGTCCTAACTACAAAATTCAGAGTGTAAAAAAAAGCAAATAAATCAAATAGAACACACACACACACACACACACACACACACACACACACACACGGAGAGCTAAAGAGACAGAGACAGATACAGAGGCACAGACAGAGACAGAGAAAGAAATTGCTAAGCAAATGAGGAAAATGGGACGTTTGACTTCTTGCCTTTAAAGTTTGTATTTTTCTTTTTTGAGACAGGGTTTCTCTGTAGCTTTGGAGCCTGTCCTGGAACTAGCTCTGTAGATTAGGCTGGTCACAAACTCACAGAGATCCGCCTGCCTCTGCCTCACAAGTGCTGGGATTAAAGGTGTGCGCTGCCACTACCTCCCAGCCAAAGCTTGTACTTGTTTATTTATTAATTGAATAATTATCAGTGGACCACTCTGCTCTATTTGCTGCCTATGCCAGTGTCTCACTATGGACTTAGATGCATGCTGAATCTAGTTCTGAACTTTCCAACACTTTTCTAACAGCCTCTTAGTGAAACATAGAAATAGGCAGGATTTATGTGTCAGATATATCTACTGTTTAAATTCTTACCTGTAATGGCAGCTTCTTCTCCAATAATCAATATAGCCTGCTGGGTTCTGAAGGAGTCAGAGAAGACTGGGGAAGGCACAGTTCTACTTAACTAGAGTGTGTTCTGCTACATTGTGTGCAGCATGCAGACGACAGAATCAAGCAGCAGGGCATAGCAGGTACTATGCACTCAATAATTACAAGGTTCTTATAGGCTGAGATGTTCTGGGAGTTGGCTTAGCTTGTTAGAGTACTCACTGTGCAAGTTTCAGGATTTGAGTACAGATATTCGGAACACATGTAATGGGCAAAGCTGTGACTAGCCTTATCAGCCCACTGTTGTATGGGACAGACAGGAGGATCACTGGGGCTTGCTGGCTGCCAGCCTAGTTCCAGGTTCCATGGGCTGTCCTGTCTTAAGGGAATACATTGAAAGATGACAGAGTCAGACACTTGTTATCCCCCACCAGCTTATCTAGACTCATAGGTTATTGAAACTTCATGCTTTACATGAATGCAAGCAACACATACACAATAGGAAATAATTGAGAAAGAAAAGAAAGTATTAATTTTGTAACTAGGTTGTCAGAAATGAAGATACTTTGAAGATATATTGTGTCTATCAGAGGATTGAAATCATGGATCCCAAACAAATGGGGAGTTTTTCTCACAATTGTCACGACAGGAGCATGAAATGACCCCAGACACATGGGGAACATTTTTCTGGAAAGATATTTCAGTTTCAATAATTTATCAGATCACCTGACAGGATGAGACCAAAACCCAGATAACGATAAGTCACTGATGGGCCTGGTGCACCATGGCTAGGAAGGCTTAGATGTGCATATCCCTGAACCTTTATTTCTTCCTTCTCCCCTCTTCAGGGCCCTGAAGATGGACCTGAGGTATGTGCTAGCTCTTTCTGTCCCTCTTCCCAACTTGGCCATGCTGAATAAACCTTTTTCTTTTTTCCATTTTAAATTTGACTCTTTCAGTTGGATTATTGAAAACAAGTGACTGGACCTGGCTTGGGGAGTAGGTTGTACCCCCAAATTAAAATAAAAACGTATTATACAGTTACAAGAGAGGTAGGAGCAGAGTAAGGTTCGAATTTGGAGTTTTTAACTCCAGGTCCAAATAGTCATCAAGTTCGGACGTTTCTATGCTGCCCATACTTGATACTATGGCTGTCATTAAAGATTAACAATGCCTTGGGTCCAAAGGCCAATTTGTTCCCTGGTCTCAAAAGACTGTAATGGGCAATAAAAATGCTGTCAGAAACTGGCCATCTCTGGATCTGTTAATTAGCTGCCCTTTAACCACCGTCAGCCTTACCTTTAATACACACTCCAAATTGGTGGTATTGCATAATATTTTCAAGTCAGCTTCTGTGGCTATTTTTATACTGGTCATGATCAAATACAACTTTGTACACAGAAGCACTCTTACTACTGAGATACACAGTCCACTTTTAGTACCATCCTTTGTTAAAAACAACAACAACAACAAAAAACGGAAGCTAACAACATTAAGTAACCAAATGAGTGATAGATTTGAGTCCATATACCGAAGAGCCCTATTCGAGAGCCCTTGCTTTCAAAAGGTTGTAGCTTAGCAACTAGTTCCACTGTAACTCCCTGGTTCTGCTAAGTGTCATTAGAATTTGGAAAACTCATAATTGATGTTGTCCAAGCCCATTATCTTTATGACCTCTGGTTAAAAGTGCTGTCTTCAGGAATTGGATGTAGATTTGATCCCCAGGAATTTATTATGTGATAGGGACATCACATCAACTTTCAATCTCTAGATACCACATTTTCAAACAGGTTGTATATATTTTAAATTTGTCTTTTTAGACTATGCATGCCTGTCTGAATATGTGAATAGGTACCTGAACATGTCAGGAGAGGGTGTCAGATCTTCTGGGCTGACGCTGGACGAGGTTGTGAACCATCTGATATGGGTACTGGGGTCTAAACTTTGATCACCTGGAAGAATAGCAAACACTTATAACCCTTGAGCCATCTTTCCACCTCCAAGATATGGTTATATTAACAAAACTCACACTGGGGTACAAAAATAATACTAAGAGTAGCATCTAGAAGTACTTAATAAATGAGTATTGAAACAATCATTTCCTTTATTTATTAAAGCTATTTTATTAGTTAAAATTGATTGGAACAGTAATGCTGATATTAAACTATCATTGCATTCACTTATTATGGTTGTTCTTATTGGGAAAGCTTCTATTGCTGTCAAGTAGAATTTCTCTAGTAATAGCCTCTCTGACCCGCCTTACCTTTTAGAAGACACCCTGGATGATGTGGGCTTATGCAGAAGTCCCTAAGAATATTCTCACTTGTTTACTCATGGCCACGCAGCAGGCAGCCCGAGCAATCTCAGCATTATCAATATGGATTTTGAAATCACCCTCAGCTAATAGCCCAAATTAATAGCCTCAGGGTGACTCCAGAGCAATTGAGAAAGAAAATCCATAACTTCACTAAAGATGCCAACGGCTGTTCGGGAAAAGAGGTCTTTATTAATTAACAGCTGTGAGCACTGTAAAAACTGGTGCACAGAGGGCACAGAGAAAGACACAGTTAAAATTAGCCAAACACAAGAATCTCATGAGGCTCTCCAGGTGAGGAGGAGAGGGAGACAAACCATGTTCTATGCCAGCTCCTAGACAAGCCTTTGCTTTTAGCATCAGCTATAAACTTTGGAAACACTGAGGTTTGGGACATGTGAAAAATCTTCATGGTCTCTTGTTTTGTTGTAAAAGCATTCAGCTATAGTGGCCTCCTTTCCTGAGGTCCCTTTTGGATATTTTTCAAGGTAGGGGATTTCGTGTCAAGTCAATTCACATAAAGAGGACTGAGGATGTAAACACAATAGTCATTATCCTTCTACAGCCTGTCCCAGGTGCTATGAAGGAAAGGGCCTGGTGCCTAGAAGACTTACTTCTATTTCAGAGGGATAAAGGAATATATGCTTTGGAAAAATCAGAGGGCACAGCATACAGTAATTATGGCAGGAGGCAAAAGAGCATAGCTTGAGACCAGAGGCTCTAGCTTCGTGAGGTGCTTAGTCATATCTCATGTGAATGAATGTAGGCACAGCATTTTACCACCCTGTATTTCCTCTCCATGAAATTAGAACCATCTACCTCGACAAGGTAGTATGAGGATTCTGAGAAGGTAGTATGAGGATTCTTAAACTAATGTGCATTATATACTTTGTGCTGCTATTCACATTTTAATTATATTTTCTTTTCCTACATTCTTCTCCAAATAAAATAAAGTATATCAATATGTCACCAATAAAATAAAGTCTAGATGTTTTTACCTCTTTTCATGACCTTTCTTCTGAACTCCAAATCAGTCTACTGCAGAACTTCTTCCCAATGTCTACTAGACATTCTCAAACTTACTATGTGTAGAAATGGCCTATGAGTCTCCTATAACTGGATCCATCACAAGTGATGGCTAAAGTCCTCAAATACTGGGGTCTTCTTTATTCTTGTCCTCATATAAGTCTGTCAACAAGCCTTGGTGGCTGCATCTTCATTTATATCCAGCCCTCCAACACCAGTGCTCTAGACAATGTTAACATCATTTTCAAGTGGCCATGACTCTCATTTCCAAGCTAGCCACCCTTCTCTATGATCCCTGCTTAGTATTACTCTGTCTCAGCCAGGTCAAGTCTAGTTCTGACCCAGAGTCCAGAGGGAGCCTGTGTAAACAGGTGAAAATAAGGCTCAACTGAAAACGTTTTGATCATTTTCCATCTCTCTCAAGAACAAGGCGAAGTTCCTGATATGCTATCTGAACGATGGCTCTGAATCGCCTTTCAAGCCTCATGCTTTCTGCCTTCCCTCCTCTTCACTCTACCCCAGAAACACTGGCCTTGATGCTGTTTTTCCAGACAAGTATGCTTCTGCCTCAAGTACTTGGCTCTTGCTTAAATGCCTTTTAGAATTTTCTTCCCAAGTAAGGGTAGGAAAAATTCTAGGGTATTGTTCCAATATAATTTATACTACTCTCAAAATTTCATGCTCACACACACCAGCCTAACCTTTTACTCATTAGCCCCTTGCTTTGATTACACACTCCCCTGTTTTCTTTTCTCTATAGCATCTATCACCACCCAATACACTGCATATTATGTATTTTATCACCTCTCTGGGATACAGATGGATGAAAACAATTAGGACTTTATGCATTTTGATCCCTACTGTAATCTGCAAAATGCACAATGGAAGTTGATATCTAGCAGGACGACAGCAAATGTGTTAAAATAATATGTGGATAATCCTTTCTTAAATGGGAGTTGGCTTCCAGAATTTTCTTATGAGACATAATTTTGGGTTCAAGCAATGTTATCTTTGGAAATCCTAGCATATGAATAAAGAGATCTAGAGAATATGATAAAATGTATTCTTATTTATGTCACATCATAACAAAAATATGTATTAGTATACATGTAATTTTGTTCACCTGGCTTACTTTTTTCTTTTTGGTTTTTCGAGACAGGGTTTCCCTGAGGCTTTGGAGCCTGGTCTTGTAGACCAGGTTGGCCTCGAACTCACAGAGATCTGCCTGCCTCTGCCTCCTGAGTGCTGGGATTAAAGGCGTGTACCACCACTGCCTGGCTCTGGCTTACTTTTTAATCTATCATTTACCTATCTATCAATCAATAATCTCTATTGTGAAAAAACACTGAACCAAATCAATTTAGGGAAGGAAGGGTTTATTTAGTCTCAAAGCTCAAAGGTTTACTTGATTACAGTGGAGATGGCATTTAGATAGGAGTATGAGGCACAAAGACAGGTCACATTGTGTATAAACTCAGGAAGTAGAGAGACATGAATGCTGTGGTTTTCACACCTCAGCCAACCAATTCTAAAACACCCAACAGACTTATACAGCGGCTTGTTTCCTTGGTGATTTTTGATCCTGGCAATCTGAAATCAGTAGTAACCATCATAAATATTTGCAAAATTACATCTTCCACAGAGTGACTAAGAGCCCAGACTCTGAGAACGTAAATGACTTGTGAGGATAGCAAGCAGCTACCCAAATTCAGATCTATCAAATGAAATAAAATACAGTATATATGCAAGCTATAATTTATAGAATATAGTCAAAGAGAATGGAAGACCATCTGTCTAAGAATCAGAGTGAAAGTGTCATTTTTGATAAACATAAATTTTTTTAGTATTATCTGTTGTTGCTTATAATTTAATGCAGAAATACTTTCACAGAAACTCAAAAGTCCTACTATGCAATAGCAGGTGCTAGTGAGTTACTCAGCCTCTATACCAAGGTAACACATCCCAACACAATCAGCAACATCCCAACACAATCAGCAAATTAAATTTTCCTCCTGGAAACCTGCTGTTCAGACAACTAGCTGATGAATGATCACTAAGGATTTTCACAGGCTATGGAAGATACAGCGTAGATCAAACAGGTGAGAAGCTTATCTCAGTCAAGCCATCTACCAGCCATACTATGGTGTTGTCATCCCTTGGGAAGGTAGTTATGTCATCGATAGGAATGTCTCTTCCAGGGACAGAGGGTAGCAGTAGAATGTAGTTCTGCCTTAGCCAATACTAACTTTATCATTGCCTGGAGGAGTGTGGCCTTGGTCATAAGGCAAAGTTAGAAAGACAGAAGGCTGGGAACTTGAGGGGCCTTGGGTCTGTGAGTGAGCAACTGTAAACCTACTATAGAGAGGCAAGACTGTAATTATCTGGGTCTCCAGAACCCCCCAACACTCATTATTATAGCATTAACTTGGCTTATAAAACATAGCAAAAAAGAGAACTGTTAAGAATTTGGAAACAAAGACCACACACCTTAAAAGATCAGGACCCAGTGAGAGACAGCAGTTTGTGACTGACCCTAGGAACGCATTGCTTTTGAGACTTTGAAGATGCTACATAGAGGTGAGATCAGGAGTATATGAGCTAATATTCATAAAGAGCATCTCCTGCCATGTAATAGTCTCCTCATACAAGTTACTTACTGAGGAAATCTTCAAATAATCTCAATATGTTCTTCCTCCTGTGTACAGTCCTCTTTGCCCCATAAATGTTATGTTCTGTGAATTTCTACCACCTTGCCCTGGCCCACTTGTACCCCTCTGCTTAGATGTCTCTGTTCAGTCATGTTCTCTAAGCAACTGCTCTTTGATCTGATATCAAGCTTCTTGCTTCCACAGATCCCCGATCAGACAAAGGGAAGGGAGAAAACACAGAGTGAAGGAACAGCCTTGGCAAAGTCAATCTCATTTGCTGGTTTGAAAATATCCCTTGATCTTGGTGCTTTTCCTGACAGTTTCAGAATAACACACTTCCCCCATCCTATGGACTGTTGTCAGGGAAGTTTATCTCTGTCTCTGTCTCTCTGTTTCTGTGTTCTAAAATAATAAGCTATTTTAAGATTGTGTAGTATATTTCTCTCTAATAGACCATATAGATAGGTTTTACACCTTCCTTATTTGTGGTCATATGGCTATACACACTTAAGGCTCTGGCTCATGAAATAGTCTTAATAAATAATTAACTTCAGTGTCTAACATGCAGTATGTAGATTTGTGCATAACTTCTGAGCCTAAGAGTGTGATGAAACCATGAGTATTAAAACAGATGAGTCCTAGTTTGATTACAGATGGAGATCAACCTAGGCTTTTTACTAGTCTTGCTTGTTGTCATTGTATAGATATGGAATATCACCTGAAATGGTCATGACTTATGACTTGGTCCCCTGCTTGTGTCTTCAAAACTGAAAAGTGATTGAGTCCTGATTGTTTTTAAAGACTTATGTATGTATGTGTGTTTATGCAATGTGTGTGAGAGTGCCTGTGCACACGTGTGCATGCGTGTGTGTGTGTGTGTGTGTGTGTGCATGTGCACACATTCCCTTGGAGACCAGAAAAGGGTATCAGAGCTCCTGCCACTGAAGTTATAGCTTTGTGAACTACATAAAAGGAGTGTTCAGACCCAAACTTATGCCATCTGGAAGAGCAACAAGTACTCTTAACTGCCAATCTCTCTGGCTACCAAGGAACCTAAGAGTTCTTACATAAAAGATGAATTTGATGAACTAAAAACTTTGATGGAGTTTGGGTCTCATTGCAGAAAGTCTATTGCTGAGGGGAAGGCTTTTAAAAAGAATCTTGTTCCTGTCCCTCACTCCTGTCTTTCTCCCTGTTCCTGGCCCCCAAGAAGTGAGTAGCTTTTGTCATGTGCACCTGCTCCAGGGATATTCAGCTTTTAATGGCTCTAAAAAATCATGCAGAAATTTCTGAAAGCGTGAGTCAAAGATAGCACTTTCTTGCTTAAGTTATTTTTATAGATATTTTTTTGTCGCCAAGATGAAAATGGTAACAAATACAATTGCTTCTCAGCATATTCAATCTCAGTTCTTTTGTGATGAAGAGTATCCTTTCAACTCCCATTCTCTCTGTTCCTGTACTATTGTTTGTCATTCATCAGTAAAAGATATGAGGTGTTTTTGTCCTCAGTGTTTGTCCCATGTCTTGTTCATCACTTATCCAGTTACCGAAACTCCTTATTTATTTAAAGTTCAGGTTATTTTGACATCATTGTTTTCTATAAATTTCCTATAAGTGACTCATATTTAAAAGTAAGAGAGCCAGTGATTCATGAATACCCGCATTCTCTTCGGAAAAAGAGGCAGGGAACAAACTACAAATTCAAGACAACTTTAGTTTACACAGTGTGTTTCAGGTTAGCTGGGGTTATATAGCAAGATCCTGTCTTAAAAAGCACACAAAGAAAACAAAATGAAGTCAAAAATCAAGAACACTGATGATATAGTTTGAGATGGTTCCTTTAGAAGAAAAATGATCTTTTAAAGAAATATTCTGATATTTCTTTAAAACAATATCGTGTGTTAAGGTTACCAGTGAGTGTGGGATATTTGTATTACACAGGTTAGCCTTCCAAATATGGGTATATAAAATAGCTCACTGCACTGAGGTATTGAGTTTCTGAAGCATTCGAAAATAACCCCTAATTTATTTGCCGTTGTCTACAGCCTAATAAGATTATGCTCTCTCTTCACTTTTCTTTTTATCACTGTCTATCATAAAGGGTTGTATTAATTAACCGATAAATACAGATAGATGGTTTTATCCTGTGGCCGTGAAGAGTGCTTTAAAATAAAGAATGAAAATGATAAAGCAGTCTAGTAATTTGCCATAATTACATCAGTGAAATATTACATTGAATTACCCATGGCAGTAATGCATGGATCAGGACCTGCCCATGAAAGCCTCTTAGTGGAGGAGAACAAAGGGCAAGAAAGACCACGGTGCAAGGCTGTATTAAGGCTGCTGGCCACTGGCATGGACAACTGGAAAAACAGCAAATGAAGTTGGAGGATCCCGGAAAAGTCTTCCCAATTAGGAGGTGTCCTTACTTTCTCTGGAAAGCCTGCCTGGTTTAGGAGCTCCATCACAGTTTAATTAGAGTCTGCAGCTGGTGTGAAAACAAAGGAGAAAAAAGAAAATAGGGCAGTTCCCAAACTAATGAATGTCTGAGATCTCATTTTAAACTTTTCTCTCTGCTGTGAAAGAAACATACCTTGTCAGTTGTGCTCCTGTTCACAGTGATGGAAGCCTCAGAGGAGGAATGTTCTGACATAAGAAGAAGAAAGCCTTGTATTCGGGTTGCTCTCCCCTCACTGCTATGATCTTGCTCAGTTATAACTACTGGTTTTGTTTCTTTGCCTATATTTTAAACAATTGGCAAAATATGACTGTGCAAACTGAGCAACTTTGGAGTTTACTTTCTGAAGATCTCATATCAAAAGAATTAACCTTTGCCATCAGCATTAGAGGTAGATCCAGGCTTTGCCAGCAGTGAGGATCAGGGTCTCTAGGGAAACAGAAACTATAGGGTCATTAACATAATCTGGGGCCTGCATTTCTTCTTTTTCAAAAAAATCCTGTCTTTATTTTCAAAATCTTTAGTTTGCTGAGGCACACCTGTATTATGAAGGGTGATGTGGGATGTCCTTCTGTATATGTGTTGCTTTGCTTGGTTGATAAATAAAGCTGCTTCTGTCAGTGGCTTAGCAGAGCAAAGTCAGGTGGGAAATCCGAACAGAGATATAGAGATTGTAGGTGGAGTCAAGGAGACACCATGCAGCTGCCAAATAAGAAAGACGCCAGAACAGAACATTACTCTGTAAACCCCAGCCTTGTGGCGATACACAGATTAATAGAAATGGGTTAATTTAAGATGTAAGAGTTAGTTAATAAGAAGTCTGAGCTAATAAGTCAAACAGTGTTGCAATTAATATAGTTTCGTATGATTGTTCGGGTCTCGGCTGCTGGGAGCAAAAGAGCAGTCTCCTTCTACAAAATGGCGCCCATACATTTGGGGCTAATGCACATAATCAACCACACACAGTTTGGGTCCCAGTGCTTCCATGCCCATTTGGGGTTATGTGAAAAGTAGCTGAGTGCAAGGATGCCGCTCAGCACCCTCCGACCTGGGCAAGCAACTGGGCAAGGTTGGGTCTGCTAGGTGTGCACAGGCAGGAAAGCATGGTGAATTCTTGCTGCCATCCATGCACATATTTCCAGGCCACTCAGTGTGCTGCATGGCAGATCTAGCTTTTGCTCAGACAAAAAGGGTTTATGTGCTGCATGGTGCTATCCAGAGTTGAGGTGATGAGCTCAGCTACCACTCAGCAGTCCCAGAGCTGGCGATAAACGTACCTCCACCGTATTAAAAGGCCTAGAGAAGGGAAACCAGCATCCAGGGCTGCTGCAACCCACTGCTTCCCATTTTAAAATGCTTCTTGGCAGAAAAAGGTTTTAGATACAAAATAGGACAGATTCAGATATACAAGACATCTAAACGAGGTACAGTGTGTTTAAAAGTGTATGTAGGCTTGGGGGAGAGAGGGAAAAGAGTATAGACAGAAGAGATAGGACCCAGTGCCATTATCATTGGCTTCTCAGTCAGCCCTCGTTGGCAGCCACATTCAGAGATTCTGGTTTGATCATATGCTCATTCAGTCCTTGTCCAGCTGGATTTGGTGAGCTCGCATTAGATCAGGCACACTGTCTCAGTTGGTGGACCAGCCCCTCGCGGTCCTGACTTCCTTGCTCCAGGGCAGGGTACCCTGCCTCCTCTTAAGGAAGCAGGGGGAGGGAGGAGGGGTAGTGGGAGAGCAGGAGGGGACTGGAAGAAGGGGAGGAAGTGTAAATTTTTGAATGAAAAATAAAAGAATATGAAAAAAGAGTATAGACAGTTATAAAAAGATGTAAAGTCTTTAAAGAGACAGTAAAAGCAATATAAAAGCATACAGACAGACATATATCAAAGGAGTAAAAGCAAGAAAAAAAGCCATGTAAAGATGGAAAATACACAGAGAGTGTGGATTATGTATATTATTGTGTTTTCTTTAAATTTTTGACTGTGAATGAGCTAAGTACAGAGAGACATTTCATTGTACAGGTTGCTAAGCTAAACCAACATATATATTTTAAAGATATCTTGACTTCAAAATTTGAGTCTATGAATATGTTGCTTTGGAAAAGAGGTTCTACTTTTGTTTCCACAGAAGATGAAAACCTGTGGATTTCTTCCAGGCTAATGTGGTTTGATGGAACAAGACTCCCTGAAAGTTGTTCATGAACCCTAAAAATACTTTGTCCAACAAAAATCCAGAAAGCAGTTTGGAGAAAACTATGCCCAAATTCCAAAAATGATTGTTTATCAATGTTTGTTTTCATTTAAATGGGATATGATACAGAAATGAACACTTTACATTGGTATGAACTTTGCTATACTGATACAAATTTAAGATCAAATTTGTTATATGTATATTTCTACTCTTGCTTAAAGTATTATATTTATACAGCTGATTTAAAAATGTATTGTTCAATTAAAATTACAGATTAATAATCATTTATAATAGTCAAACTTGTAGACACGTTAAGTTTTTTAGATATATATATATATTTCAGTTAGATAGATAATCTTCAACACTTCAAAGACCTGCAGAATATTGCATTTAAATTGTTTTGTTTACTTAGGACTTTTCCTGACAATGAGACACACCTGCTCTTGACAGCACCAGTCTACTTCAAGAGGATGATGGGCATTGGAGAAGCTCCTTACAGAGTTGGTTAGCCATTCAGGCAAGAAACTGCTCTTGCCTGAACTCCTTGATAGTATGCTATAAGAACTGGACATGCAGGATCCACAGAAAAATGACTGCTGAACTTGCCTAAAGAAGATGAAACAGTCCTTCATGGTTCCTGCTTCATAAAAGAGTCAGCCAGACATTCTGTAGGACACAAAAGAAAGTGACTGACAAACTGCCAATATAGGCGAGGAAAGTCTTTCAAATTTCCTTCTTCATGGAAAAGTCTGCTGAGTACTATAGGCCTGTAGGATTAATATGGATGCCTTAACATTAAAGAAGAACTTTGGGTGGCTGTCCAGGAAGTGAGATGTCTCTGTCAATTTTAGAGTTTTGGAAGTTGCTTACAATTCACTTCCTGTTTACTTAGGTAATATTATATCCTTCTGGAGATTTTTGATGGAGTTGAAGAAAGATAGTAGTAATTATAAAACATAAATTAGATATGAAATTTCAGACTCACAAAGAAATATTGTAGCTGCAATTCTTGCTTGATACGTGTTTTGTTATATGTAATTTACTATGCTAAAGTTAAAATCTTTCTTTTTAATTAGACAGAAAAGAGGAGATGATGTAGGATGTCCTTCTGTATATGTGTTCCTTTTATTGATTGATAAATAAAGCTGTTTCAGCTAATGGTTTAGCAGAGTAAAATCAGGTGGGAAATCTGAATGAACACACACATATACACACACGTATATATGTACATATATATATATACATATACATACATACACACACACACACACACACACACACACACACACACACACACACACACATATATATATATATATATATATATAGAGAGAGAGAGAGTAGGCAGAGACAAGGAGATGCCATGTAGCTGCAAAGGAGAAAGATTCCAGAACAGAACCTTACCCAGTAAGCCGCAGCCTCATTGTGATACACAGATTAATATAAATGGGTTAATTTAAGATATAAGACTTAATTAATAAGAAGTCTGAGCTAATAGGTTAAACAGTGTTACAATTAATATAGTTTCTGGGTGATTATTCAGGTCTGGGCTGCTGGTAAACAAAAGAGCAGTCTCCTTCTACAGAAGGTATATTCAGAGTCTATTTATTTAAATGCTAATCACAGAGGAAAATATTGCTTTATAGCATTAGGTAGTCTAGTATCTTATAATTGGTCTAGATAAGATGACACATTAAAATTAGCTGCCATAGTTACTACTTTTAAGAATAATTTGTGTACCCCATGCTGACCCCACCAGGCTACAATGGATATTTACAGTCCAATTTTCATACAGCCAATCCTGGTTAAAGTCCATGGGCTATAAAACAAACCCAAAGTCATGAATTTGGGAAAGGGATCAATACAGTTTGGTAAAGTTTGAATGGGTTATTAGGGATGGGAGGGATATAAAGGATGGTGGAGGAGGGACTACATATATGAAATTTTCAAAGCACAAAATCGATTAAAAAGAGGAATGTAATAGTATTTCATAACTCTTTATGATTGCTAGGAACAAAGAATTCATGTAAGTTTCTCTGCAACCCCATGGGAAAGAATACATAATTATTCTCATTTTATGGATGAGGAAACTAGCATATGGGAAAGTGAAATAACTCTCATGTTTACAAATAGTAAGGCACAGATATGAAGCTTCCACCCAGGGTGTCTAGATCTAGTGTCTGAAGTTTTATAAATATCACAGTATTATGAATTTGAATAATTCAATTGCTTAGACCTTTGCTCCTTTACGGAAATACTTATATAGTAGTAGATAAAGTGTGGTGGGTTTAGGGGGAGGATTACATCAGAAGATTAATATAGAGATCACAGTATATTACCAAATAGATGATAGATACTGGATGAAATTTATCTTTCTTCCACCTTGTTTAAGTTGCTTTCATTTGCATTGTTTTGCATTTAGAAGTTCCTTCACCTCAGAAATCCTCACTAAAATAGATGTAGAAATGAATGATTTTTCTTCTGTTGACAAGTAAGAAACCAAGGCACAGTGTGACTATAAGATATAATCTTTTCCCATCCATTTGCATGCAAAATTCAAGATGTCATTGTTTTTTACTGCTGCTTAGTACTCTAATGTGTATATATTCCACACTTTCTTGATCCATTCTTCCATTGAGAGGCACCTCAGTTGTTTCCCAGTTCTGGCTATTACAAATAATGCTGCTATGAACATAGTTGCATAAATGCTTTTGTAGTATGATTGGGCATCTCTTGGGTATATTCCCAAGAGTGGTATTGCTGGATCCTGAAGAAGGTGATTCCCAATTTCCTGAGAAACCGCCACACTGATTTCCAAAGTGGTTGCACAAGTTTGCATTCCCACCAGCAATGGATGAGTGTTCCCGTTACACCACATCCTCTCCAGCATAGGCTATCATTGGTGTTTTTGATTTTAGCCATTCTGAAAGGTGTAAGATGGTATCTCAGAGTTGTTTTGATTTGTATTTCCCTGATCTCTAAGGAAGTTGAGCATGATCTTAGGTATCTTTTGGCCATTCAAACTTCTTCTGTTGAGAATTCTCGATTCAGATCATTACCCCATTTTTTAATTGGGTAATTTAGAATTTTAATGTCTAGTTTCTTGAGTTCTTTGTATATTTTGGAGATCAGACCTTTGTCCGATGTGGGGTTAGTGAAGATCTTCTCCCATTCAGTAGGATGCCTTTTTGTCTTAATGACTGTGTCCTTTGCTTTACAGAAGCTTCTCAGTTTCAGGAGGTCCTATTTATTCATTATTGCTCTTATTGTCTGTGCCACTGGGGTTTTACATAAGAAGTGATCTCCTGTGCCCATGTTTTGCAGGGTACTTCCCACTTTCTCTTCTATCAGGTTAAGTGTGGTCGGATTAATATTAAGGTCTTTAATCCATTTGGATTTGAGTTTTGTGCATGGAGATAAGTAAGGATCTATTTTCATTCTCCTACAGGTTGACATCCAGTTATGCCAGCACCATTTGTTAAAGATGCTTTCATTCTTCCATTGTATACTTTTAGCTTCTTCGTCAAATATGAGGTGTTCATAGGTTTGTGGATTAATATCCGGATCTTATATTCGATTCCATTGGTCAACGTCTCTGTTTTTATGCCAATACCAAGCTGTTTTCATTACTGTAGCTCTGTAATAGAGTTTGAAGTCAGGGATGGTAATGCCACCTGATGTTCCTTTATTGTATAGGATTGTTTTGGCTATCCTGGGCTTTTTGCTTTTTCATATAAACTTAGTTATTGTTCTCTCAAGTTCTGTGAAGAACTTTGTTGGGATTTTGATGGGGATTGCATTGAATCTGTAGATTGCCTTTGGTAGAATTGCCATTTTTACTATATTGATCCTACCAATCCAGGAGCATGGGCGATCCTTCCATTTTCTGGTATCCTCTTCAATTTCTTTCTTCAAGGTCTTAAAGTTCTTGTCAAATAGATCTTTTACTTCCTTGGTTAGTGTTACCCCAAGATACTTTATGCTATTTGTGGCTATCTTGAAAGGTGATGTTTCTCTGATTTCCCTCTCTGTTTCTTTATCCTTTGTGTATAGGAGGGCTAGGTAACCCAAACCCAAAAAGACGATTATGGTATGTATTCACTCATTAGTGGACCCTAGCCATAAAACAAAGGACACTAAGCTTATAGTTCACAAGCCCAGAGAAGCCAAATAGCAAGGCGAACCCAAAGAAAATCATATATAGATCTTCTTGGAAATTGGAACCAAACATGATTGCCTGGCAAAAGGTGGGAATACGAGGGTGGGGATAGAGGTGGGGGGAGGGGAGTGGGGGGAGGGCAGAGGGGGAAGGAGAAGGGAAGGACTGGGGAGAGCTTGGGGGAGTGGGAGGG
>PVIU01000083.1:118621-493767 GCA_004026605.1 Ondatra zibethicus | reverse complement strand
ACTCACCCATGGCTATTAGTACTCGCCCATGGCTATTAGTACTCGCCCATGGCTATTAGTACTCGCCCATGGCTATTAGGACTCACCCATGGCTATTAGTACTCACCCATGGCTATTAGTACTCACTGATGGCTATTAGTACTCACTGATGGCTATTAGTACTCACTGATGGCTATTAGTACTCGCCCATGGCTATTAGTACTCACCCATGGCTATTAGTAGTAGCTCATGGCTATTAGTACTCACTGATGGCTATTAGTACTCACCCATGGCTATTAGTAGTAGCTCATGGCTATTAGTACTCCCCCATGGCTATTAATACTTGCCCATGGCTATTAGTACTCGCCCATGGCTATTAGGACTCACCCATGGCTATTAGTACTCACCATGGCTATGAGTACTCACCCATGGCTATTAGTACTCACCATGGCTATTAGTACTCACTCATGGCTATTAGTAGTAGCTCATGACTATTAGTACTCACCCATGGCTATTAGTACTCTCTCATGGCTATTAGTACTCACCCATGGCTATTAGTACTCTCTCATGGCTATTAGAACTCCCCCATGGCTATTAGTAGTAGCTCATGGCTATTAGTACTCGCCCATGGCTATGAGTACTCGCCCATGGCTATTAGTACTCGCCCATGGCTATTAGTAGTCGCCCATGGCTATTAATACTTTTTTATGGCTGATATGTCACCTGATATTGGTTTATTGGATATTGGTAGGTTTCTGGGAACCATTCATAGATTACTGTTTCGAGTCCTAAACTATTTAGTTGGTGACAGTTTGCTGGTTTGAAATAGGTTTTGAGATACTCAAAATATCTGTTGTTTGATACTTGAAGCCAAGGAAACAAGTGTAAGGCCAGACTCTTCATGATTAAGAAATGTTTGTATTTTTATATCTACCTGGGGTACTTTATTTGTTTAAACTGTCCCTAAACATGCAGTATATTCATCACCATCAAAATCACCTTTTCCATTTCTTCTTACACACACACACACACACACACACACACACACACACACACACACACACACACACACACACACTGTGTTCTCTGAAGAAAATAAGGTAATGATAATTGGCAGATGATGTGCGTGTCCTCCATGGGATTTTTTTTTAACCCAGTCTTGCAGCTATTGTTTGTCTTGTCTTGGGGATTTGACCTATACTCTATAGAACTGGAGATTTAAAAAGCCCTCCTTTCATGTAAAGGATTGTCCCTGTCTCTAATAGTAATTAATTAGGATTTATAGTCTTTCATGAGGTGCTCCTAAAGTTAATACATTTTCTGTTTCTGTAGAATGAGTATCCGCAATAGTTTGGGACTTCATTTGTCTTGTTTTCTGTATCCATAGGTATTTTTGTAAGAAGCTGGGATACATGAATCCTGTAGCACTAGACAAGTCCCAATTTTGAATGACTTCTTTGAATTATAGTTTTATATCCTGAGATGTAGGTTATATCCTTGCATCTTTTAATCATCTAGCTAAATATCAATCTGATAAATCCAGTACAATGCCTTCAGACTCTGAAGATCAAGAAACTTCCGACTTATTATAATGACATGGCATAAGCTTATTATTACAGGATAAAGACTAAGAACTAACTGAAATTAGTTGTCAGAAAAATATAGTCTCCTATCAACAGTGCCAAAATTAGGACCATGAGTGTTTGAGAGTTACTCTTCGGGGTTCAAGTCAACAGGAATAGCTAGATATCCAGTAGTCCAGTATTTATGAATAATTTATAACAGTATTTGTATCTCTTGGGCGAAAAGAATTTAATTTTATCTAAAATTGTATTGGACAGAGAAAACTGTATTTAGCAGATTTTTAGTCTGCTATTTGCCTGCATCCACCTTCAAATTCTTCTTGAGTGTACTATCTCTATTTGATACATGATGAAAAATTAGTTTGAGCTAGGTATACACTGAGATACTTAGTCCATTGAAAGACTGCTTCTTCAGAAAGCATTTAGCTTTGTAGATGGTCTGATAAAAAAATGGGATGCTTAGCTTTGTCCCCAAGTAAGACTTAAAAATAGTTTTGTTGCTGTTGCTGTTGTTACTGATGTTTTTAGACTCCTGAGATATTTTATAGGAGTTAGCACATTGGAAGAAATATGCTCTATGGAAATGTATAAGTTGTAGTTTTCTCTGTTGTGAGTTGCCCCAACACTTAGCTATAAACAGCAATCACTGAGTACATAGTCCTGTAGATGGGCAGTAGGGAGCCTCAAGCAGACATTCACTGGTCTAAAATTTAGGAAGGATGTAGATAACTTTTATGATGTAGATAACATTTGGAATGTAGATAACTGAGTATATCTGAGAGGAAGTTGCCAATAGTATGATCCTATATTGTTATTTACTTGGTCCAAAAGGCAAATGTTAAGTGCTTTTTATTTAATTGATCTAAAATTTGATATTTCATCATTATCATCTGCAAAACTGCCATGAGTAGAATATGGATCTTCTTTCTACCCAAGATAGAGAATATTTGTATTTCATTTGTCCACTATCTATTCATTCCATAAATTTATTGAATAGTTAAAGAAGTCATGTTATGCTCTTTTGGGCCCTAGGCAGACCTACCAGTGAGCCAGAGTTTACATTTGAAATTATATGGTCCAACTTGGGAGCCAATGACTACATGATATTATTGAAATCTTAAAGTATACTACTTAGCAGTGGAAATGTGGCCCTATTGGGTTTGCAATGTATTGCAAGAGAAAATACAAACTGGATACGTATACTCATGATGAAAGTAAGAATTTAAAATACCTCACTAAACTTTCAATGGTTTTGTATTAAAATGCTAATATTTTAGATAGGCTGGAGTTGGCTGAATATAATGTAATAGCCATGTTGACGTAAACATATTAAAATTAAAGGCCTGCTACTCATGCTGTGTGTCTTCCAGGCAGAACAGTTCTAGAAGTTGAGAGACAAGAATAAATGATATTTTAATACATGAATGGACAATAAATTCTAGTGATAGATTAGAGAACATCACATTGGGTGGCTACAGGGGAACTCACTTGATTCTTGACTTGATTTATATGAAGGCCTCAATAATACAAAGACTGTGTGAGAACTGTCTCCTAGGCAGAGAAATATCAAGCCCAAAGCCCTGATGTGGTGAATAAGTTTGAAGGATACGAGACATAGGAGGAAATAAGTGAACATAATGGGTATTTCTGTACACTACCACGAGAAAGGTGGCATTGAATTCACACATTTATGGTTGGCAGAGTCAAAATCACATGTCTTTTTCTTTTTCAACTTCAGAAGACTCTAAATGAGGTCACTCATATTTGAAAAAAGTATAAGGGGATCTTAGTATTGTAGCTGTAATAACTTGGTGAGTTATCCCCTTTTGCCTCAGGTTTGTTATGAGCAATAGCAATAATAGTATTATCTCTAGCTGATTGCAATTTAGTGCAATAACATATGTACATATGTTCTAAGTGATCGCTATGCCATTCTTCCTAGTGTATTCCATATCATCAGAGAGATAGGTTCTTATTCCTTAAGTTGACTATATAAATTTCTGTAGAGTATCATGTGTGTGGTCTCAGCTTCCTCAAATCCTGTTTTAAGAATGCCATGCATTTATTTCTACTTTTTAATTTAAATGACCTTTATCTAAAGTTAATTATGTATGATATGCATTTCCTTAGAAAAATGGGCATATTGAGTGTGCTATGGAAGGCAATAGGTTAAGGAGTAGTTACAGTCCATTTTTTCGCAGAGTTAGTACCCAAGCAAATATCATGTAAGTCACCTTACATCATTTTATTAGACGGTGATAGATGTTGGCAGGAAGACAAGAGGAAGAGAAGGAGAAGAGGAGGAGGAAGGAAGGCAAAAGGGGGAGAGAGAGAGAGGAGAGAGAGAGAGAAAGAGAAAGAAAAGGCCTCTCATTACTTTCTTCATTTTGTATTGTGTTGGCAACAGGATTCCCTGAGTTAACATTTCTTGATTTTTAGTGAGTGTAGGTTTATAGGATTTATGATATAATTACTTTCCATAGGCCAAATATATTGTTATGGACTTCTCTTTCATTATTTAAAAGCTTATGACATATGTATTTTATTATATATTGCTTTAAATCATTTTAAAAATAGTTTAAGTCTAAATTAAATAAAAATATAAAACATTGTTTCTATGAGAAATTGCATTCCAAGTTTCACAGATCCAAGTTATAAAAGAATTTTTGGAACATGGCCCATTTATAAATTCAAGAATTTCTCATATATTTGGGGGAGTGGGAATTCTTAAATATCTTATTAAAAGTTCTCCTTGGAGAGCATATTTCCTAAAAAGAAGGGTAAAATTTAGAACTGTTTACTTTTGACAGGATCTCACTATAGTCCCGGATAACTTGGAAGTCATTATGTAGCCAGAACTTGCAGCAATTCTCCTGTCTCAGTTTCTTCTCACATGCTGTGATTTCAAGCCTGAACCGCTATGCCTTCTTGGGGTGAGGATATAGTATGCCATTAATAAAAAAATAATAATCTATTGTTTCTGCAAATCAGACATCTATCTTCAGCATGAGATTATGCTTTGCCATAGGTTTTGAGTTCCCTGGAACTGGGAGTTACAGACAGTTGTGAGCTGCCATGTGGGTGCTGGAAGTTGAATCCAGGTTCTCTGGAAGAACAGTCAGTGCTCCTAACCTGCTAAGCCATCTCTCCAGCCCCATCTTCTTAAAATTTATTCCTTTAATTTTCTTTGAAGACCTGTTTTGTTCTCTTATATGAAAACTAACTGAAGTGTCTATGAATGAAGAATGGTACCAGATTTTTGTAGTCCAGAATCTTACATAATAAACCTGTTATGGAGGGAGAATTGTATCCTGAACTTACTGGGAGCCATTGAAACATCCTTGACAGAGATATATTTGATTTATAGTTTACATGATCATATTTGTTTGATAAAGCAACCTGTGCACATGTTTGAAAGATGAATTTGTTTGTAGTGATTAGGAAATGAAAGCAAGAGAGCCTGTATTTAACAGCACCAAATAAGAAATATTTTTTGTATTAACTAGAAAAAGAGAGCTTGGGGAAATGGGCCAAATTAAAAAAAATGCCAAGAAGCCTGAGAGAATTTGATATAATTTATTCCAACTTGGGCAATGAAGTAAATATACTGCTGTTCACAGAGAGTAGGGATTAGTATTGTAAGAGTTGATGTGACTTAATAAATCAGTAGGTGGAAACTGAGATACCTGTGGAGTAGCAGGATTGTTCACAGATTTACTGGTCTAAAACTCAAGAACGGAGCCACATTTGGGAGACTTAAGTTATTGGTAATCATTGAAGGTATGGATATAGATAAGATTACCTGCAAGGGTATGTACATGGAAAAGACAGTTGACAATAGAGACTGGGGGAATAGTAGCTTCAAATGGAACAATAGTGAGAGGGAGGTGATATAAGCGAGACTGAGTATGTGGGGAAAAAATCCAAGGAACAAGATGTTGAGAGGGGAACATCTAATGACTGAGTGGTTTGTAATGTTGAAGGTTACAAAAAGTTAGGTAGCATAAAGAATAAAAGCAATAATTTGGAATTTTACATTGGTATATTGTATCAGGAGCTCTCTTGGGAACAAGTATAGCTGAACAGAAGTGGTGAAAACCGAGTCACAGCATAAAAATTGGATGGGGGTAAAGAGCGGGACACGATGAATTTAGACTTGGAGTTCTGAAGGGGAGGAACAAGAATGGCTATTGTGGGGGGATGCAGAAAGGAGTCAGGTTTGCTTTAATATTGAAGTTTATGACTCTAATTTCATCATGAGCAGCTCTACAAGCTCAAAGTAGATATTTGATGACAAGAAGCCCCTGATGTGCGAGGGGAAACGGGGTTCGGAGCTGAAAGTCTAGGTGGCAGGGTTGGTGTCTTCCCATTGTAACTGTGTTGAAACTTTAGACAGGCTCATAACAATAGGGTAATTTATATGTGCCCTTCATCAATTAGTAATCTTCATTTATTACCAATGGGAGTTTTAAGAAATGATTAATTTTCATTATGGTCTCAAGAAGAAGAATGTCTATAGTCATGGCCTTCATAAAGTCTCCAGAGTTTCATTTTCCTTTTACTCATTCTTCAGATGTTATGGCTCATTAAGACAAGTTCTCCATTAATTGGTTCAAAGTTATGCTTACTGTCAGGGACATGATGATGAACCAAACCAAGTGCCTGCCCTTAGGATGATACTGCATTTGGAAGTAGTGAATCTCAAGGTCCTTTCTATAGCTTCTGCTGATAGTGGCACCAGCAGCCTGCATACTTACGGGGGTGGGCACAGTGACATAGCCCTCGGTCCATCTTTCTGTTTGGAGTGATGCTAATTAAAACCAGCATCATCTTCTCCATGGCATAGACTTTTAAGTACTAGTTTTGTGAAACAATCCTATGAATTCCTCTTGTGGATTAAAACTTAGTTGCAGGGGACACAGCATTGACAGAAGTTTCTGTCCCACCCAGTCCTGCAGTTATTCAGTCCCAAAGAAATCACACAGAGGTCTACATTAATTATAACTGGATTGGTCCATTAGCTCAAGCTTCTTAGTAACTCTTATAACTTTTATTAGCCCATTATTCTTGTCTATAGCCATGTAGCTTGGTACCTTATTTGGTGAGGCAGTTACATCTTGCTTCCTCTTCCTGCCTGGTTGCCCCACCTATACTTCCTTCCTGGCTACTGGCCAATCAGCATTTTATTAAAAATAATACAAGTGACAGGGTACAGAGCATTGTCCCACAGCACTCCCCCCTTTTAAAGTAAGAACTCTGAATCTAATATCCTTTGTTTAGCTTTTGTCCTGACCATTATCCATAACAACTTGTAACCAATATTTTAAACAAAGGAAAATATCCATACTTCAATTTTTGAGAATGTGGGTGTAGTTTTCTAGGCGTCTTCCTGCTGATTGTGGGCACTAATAATCTTATGGGGACCTAAAGAAAATTTAGAATTATGATCAAGTCCTGACTGGAGTATCCTGTGAGGCCTGATCATCTCAGGCAGCAGCCTTGAATCTATTTTCTATGTAGAACTCAGACATCTTGGCCATCTGCTACTACCAGGGATTTCTCGGGGGGGGGGGGGTCTTCCTTGATCAAACCTGATTTTTCTTAACCTGGAATGAATCCACAACCTCTCATTTCCTGTGAAAACAAAAGCAAAAAAACCCTCGTCTCCAAAGTAACATACCTTTTGACTTCAGTTTTGAAGTTAAGGTATTTTGAAAATGCCTACCTGGGATTAATTCAACAGCATTTATAAACAAATATTTTTAGCAGCTGTTGCTCCTCCTTCAGCATTCAAACAATTCAAAGAGAACATAATAACATACAGTATCCAGACTCTCTGTGTATTTTTCATCTTTACATGGCTTTATTTCAACCTCTATTTTTTTATTTTTATTTTTAATTTTTGGCATTTTGAGATAGGGTTTCTCTGTGTATCTTTGGCTGTCCTGGAACTCCCCCTGTAGATCAGGCTGTTCTTGAACTCACAGAGATCTGCCTGCCTCTGCCTCCCAAGTGCTGGGATTAAAAGTGTGTGCCACCACACCTTGAGCTCACAGAGATCTGTCTGCCTCTGCCTCCCAAGTGTTGGGATTAAAGGTGTGTGCTACCACACCTTGAACTCAGTTGGTAGAGCATGAGACTCTTAATCTCAGGGTCATGGATTTGTGCCCCACATTGGGCATCAGTGAAGGCAGAAGTTACAAAATAATCCCACACCAGTTCAGAATTATGAATAATAAAGGGTTATTTATTTTGGGGAAACTTACAGATTACTGTCCTAGATAACAGTGCTCTGCATGAACAGGAATAGAGTCTAGCAGCCTGAAGTGAGAGCCAGAAGCAACAGAGTGAGCACATGCTTTACAGCTGCATTTATAGTATAAGAGACTATGCCCAAGTGGGCTGGTATCTTAAAGGCTATTGGCTGAAGGAGTGGAATGTGATCTCACAGCAACACAGGGAGGAGACTTCTTGAGTTAGCTCTTCATCACTGAGTAATAAAATATCTGAGAAAATCAAGAGACGAAAAGGCTGTTTCATCAAATATTTTCCAATGTTTAGCCAGTGGTTGCCTAACCCATTTGCTCAGGACCTGTGATGGTAGAGTACACCATGGTGAGAGGGCTTGATGGAAAAGTGTTACTTGCTTCATGGAGATTGGACAGCAAAGAAAAACAGGAAGTGACAAGGTCCCAATATATCCTCTAATGGCAGTGCTTCCTAACCTTTCCAATGCTACAACCCTTTAATATAATTCCTCGTGTTGTGGTGACCCCCAAGCATAAAATTATTTTCATTGCTACTTCATAACTGTAATTTTGCTGCTCGTAATGCATCATAATGCAAATATTTTTGGACGTAGAGGGTTGCCACAAGGGTCGAGACCCACAGGTTGGGAACTACTGCTCTAAAGGCTTGCCCCATAGATCTAACACTTTCTACTAGGCCTATCCTTTAAAGATCCCATGACTTCTAGCACTACAGGCTGGGGACCTAGATTTTAACATGGGAACCTCTGGGGAATGCTTCTAAGTCACCATTACTAAGACATAATTCAGGTATTCACCAATGTAGTACTCCTATGGCTGTCAGTGTCTTCCCCTTCCCACAACCACTAGCTGAGGATAAAGAAGTTATGTAATATTTTTCTTTCAAAGTATGTTATATTGGGAAAAAGCACAGCATTTGAGATTCGGAACATCTGGGGCCATCAGTAATCACTTATGTAGCTTACCAGCTGAGAACATATCATTTAACAGCTTCCACAGGATGAAGATAACAGCTGTCCTGCCTATCTGGTAAGTTCTAAGTTTTTTTTTGTTACTCCCTTTAACAAACCCAGTGAAGGAGACAGTTGTTTGTAGCTCAGATGTGTTGGGGGATGCTTTGGGGTGGTGTCAGACCTTAATGTACTTCGCATCTGTTCATGCCTAAAGCTTTGCCAGTTAGGGAAGACAGTAACTTCTTAATTTTGCTTAAGCAAAATTGAGATAGGTTCCTGTCCTTAGCATCAGAAAAGCAGCCCAAGTTACTGGTGGTTGGCTTCAGAACTCAGAAATGTGCTTCATTAGAGGCCAGAATCAGAGACTCGCAACTGCAAGGCACCATACAAGTCTCTCACAGAGTGCTCTCTGGGTCCACATCAGAGCCCAAACATGCTACTCACTCAATGCTTCTGACACTCACCGAGGGAGGTAACAGCAACATTGAAGTCACACTCGCCAGCTCTCCACAGGTTTGCCTCTCTAAATCTCAGCCCCAAGAAGATCCTCCAGCCCCCATGGGAACCACTGTGTGACCTTAGCATTAGGAAAAAGAGCGAGTCCCCAGTTATCATGATTCAAGACTGTCATTTGGGGACACAATGCATGTGCTCAAGTGCTGATGTTAAGGATTCTGCTTGGCCTGAGGCAGCAGAGAAGGAGTCTCAGGGATGTGAAATCAGACTTCCTTGTAGTAAATTAGCACTTAACAATCTTGCTCTTTGTCAGTTGAGAAGGACTCATCTGCCGCTGATGGATCATTTACGACACTAAATACCTTTGCAACCCTGGGTACTCTTGCAATGGACATTAATGATTGACAGTGGAAGGACAATCTGAGTTATACATTACTCAGTAATTAAAGTTTTCTTTTGCCCTGACCTCTGTGACTGGACACATATTACTTAGTCTTTCCTCATCTCCATTGTTTGAGCCTGGGAATGGCAATAATAACAGTCTTGGTATTTTTGAAAGAGCCTAGATTCAACATTAGGCAACTTGGCACTGACTTTGTATTAGGTACCTGGCAAAAAAATAACCAGCATGTAAAACATGATGAACAATAGTATTTGCCCTGAGCTTTTTGATAGATAGGAAGTCAGATCTGTCAAATAATGCATACTTTTTACCAACCTAATCTTAACATTTTTTTGTGCTTTTGAATGTCATCTTTTCCATTAACACTGAAACAAGAAAATATAGACATTTATTAAGAAAATATCATCCACGAAACCTGGTTTCTATAGAATTAAATGATAATTGTGCATGCATGCGCACATTGGGAATTGCTTCTGTTCATGCGTGTTTGATTTTTTTTTTAATGCTTTACTTAGGCTCATGGCTCATGTGAATACTTACCAAGCATCTACAACCCTTGATAGCAGTTTTTTTTTTATCCCCTTGATGTCTAAAACCATGTTCCCATGACAGGGATGAATTCCGTCCATCAGACACAAGCTATTTGGGCCATCTCACCTTATGTGTAGCAGGAGAGGTAAAGTGTATCTCTGAAACACTCTAGAGCAGGATGCAGAACTTCACTTTGAACCTGGGCAAGACCCTTCAACCCTGAGAGCATCAGTGTCTTCATTCTGAAATTACAAATTAATTGCACCCCCTTATGAGATTAAAGGAGATAATACATGGAAACAGATTACTGGGGTGCCTTCTGCAGTGTACTCACAGATGTCTACTGTGGTTATCACCTCTGACTCAGGGATAGAGAAAAGAGAGCCCATGTAGCTTTGTCAAAGTAAATGAATTGTACTGGTACCTAAGTTAAGTCAGTGTTTTTGTTTGTTTGTTTTTCAACAGCTGATCAATTTTATACATGTATACCTGCTTCCCCTGGGAACACTTGACTGTGTCAGGAGACATTTTTGGTTCTGACTTATGGGAATGGGATAAGGATGCTGATATTGGAACTAGCGGGGAGAGACAGAAGTGTTTATTTATATCCGTTCTGCAGTGCACAAGACACATCTGCTTCCCCCATCCTCCATCTTTCATTGAGTAGCTTCCCAATTCCAAATGTCGGTAGCGCCGGAGTCGAGAAAACTTTAAGTAAATGGAAAGGAATCCTTGTGCAGAGGAGCAGTGAACAAATGCCCACCAAGAAACCAGTTTCTCATGTATTTGTTGCCCCTCTGTCCCAGGTAGGACACCATCACCATCCAGGGTGGAGCTATTCACAGTTCACATTGCATTGCTGCCTACGTATGTTTATTTCATTCTGACAAGGGCCTGGAAAAGCAGGCTGGATTGACATAACCCCCTTCCATCTGCCCCCCCCCCCTGCCACTTTTCGCAGAGGAGGAGTTAGGCGGAAAGGTTGACTTTCTCACAGAAACAGATTGTAATTAAACCCAGATGTTCTGCCAAGCACAGCGCTTCTGCCATGCTCGTGTGCCCAGTGTTGCATTTCTGTGGGGGAATGCAGGAGGCATTTTAGACACGGTTCCTCCCCACAAATTCTTACTCAGTTGTTAGAGATCACACCCATGCACCGTTATTTATACCTATTGGGCCGTAATAGATGTGCCTCCCTCCCCCTCCCCGGAGCCGCACAGTGTTGCCGTGTAGCTAAACAGAAACCTGAGGATGTCTCTGCCTCCCGAATCTTCTGCAACATAAATGTAGTAACTCGTCTGCAAAACAAGGGTGCTACCCTTTCTTTACACTCTGTACTTTCTGAGCATATGCCGTCATGTTCCTTTTCCCCCTCCAGTCCTCCTACAGAGCCCAGATGGTGCCTGGCCTGCTCCATCAAACTTCGGGGCGCCTCTGCTTCTTTGTCATGCCCATCCTCGTTCAAACGATGGAGTGTGAGGAGCTGAGGTTTAACTGATAGGGTGTTTGACTTGAAGTCCAGATGTTAAAATATACAAAAATGCAACCGGTTCTGGCATGCGAACTCTGTTTCTCTCAGATCAGCGGCTATCAGCATGCCAGCGTCTGAGTTAGTCGTGGAGTTCTGGGAAGCACTGACTTTTAATTCAGATCTTAGGAAAGTTGTGGGAATATAGTTTAGCGGTCTGGGGAGGGGGCAGACAGGAAATGCCCAGTCACTGCAAAACTGCCTAAAGAACAATGTGCTTCCTTCCTTGCGCATGCTGTGTTTGTGCTGTCAAATTAGTCTGGTATTATTTTCACAAATGTGTAAGACTGACTTAAGCCCGCACTCAGTCATAAAGAAGTTTTAGTACCTAAGTTATTAAAAAAAAGGGCAGCCCAAACACCAGCTAATAATCTTCTCCACAGAAGAAATAAACAGATTTATGATTAATTTAGTTGATATTTATTATCAAAAAGTTATCAAAAGACTTTTAGAAAATTTTATGAGCTTTCTGATGATATCACTAAATTTGCTCAGACATTTTTATTCAAATGTATGCAATCATAAACAGCATGATTATTAGCATGTTGCATGAGTATTTGTGTCTATCATTTATCTATTATCTACCATCTATCTACCATCTGTTTATCCATCTATCATCCATCTATCTATCTATCTATCTATCTATCTATCTATCTATCTATCTATCTATCTATCATCTATCTCTCTTATAAGCTTATCAGCATAAAATTCTCTAACTGAGGTTTTGGTTTGTTCCCATGCTTATTTTTTTGTGGAACTATACCTTATAGAAAATCATTGAAAGTTCAATGATGCTTCACAGAGAAACAACTTGGAAAGATATAGACCCACACTGACTTTCTTCCTGCCTAAGTTCATAGAGGGAAGTAGAGTGTAAAACAGAGTCTTTCCTTGATTTATTTTTACTTGGGTGACTTTGGAAGTTACTCAGAACTTATGTCCTCCATAAAAGACAGAACCGAAAGCAGTGGAAGATGCAGCTTAAGCAGAAACTACAAATGGAACTATTTTCCCAAGTCTACCTCCAGCCCTTGGGGTGGGCTGTTAAGTCAAACTCAAAGCACATCTTTTATGTCTTACTGTTGTCAAGGCAGGGAGGATGTGCAAGGTGATTTGGCCTGTGCATCTTTCTTAATGTGGTTTCCCTGTTCAAACTACATTCATATGTTCCCAGTGTTTCAATGAGACCTCAATCTTTAACATGGTGTATGGAGCCCTTCTACTTTTGTCTCACTCTCCTGCCTCAGCTGATACTAGCAAAGCAGGTAACTGTATACAGGCAACTGAGAGCAGCTGCCCCATTAGATCCCTGTGCAATGACTGGCCTGTCCTAGGCACAGCACTTGGCATAAGTTGCTCCTTTTAAGCATTGAAGGGCATTGGGGAAGGTGGGGTTATCACCTTGTAGGCTGCAAAGAACAATGGTGACAGCCTCATTTGTCAGTTCGAGAAACCCAAGCTTGCTAGGTGGACTCCCTGAAACATTATAAACCAATTTTTGTAGACTGAATTGCTTTGGTAGGGCTTGCTTTTTATGGTGGTAAAGGGGACCACACTCTAGCATTTAACATTTGAGTTTAAATAAATGGCATGCTAATATAAAGAAATAAAATAATTTTCTTTTATGACTTCCTTGTGAGTGTGAGTTCATTGACTGAATAAATGTTTATCGAGAATCTACCAAGGTCCAAAATTATAATGAGTTGTGATTCACTTTCTCTGGGTTGTGAAATTCTATGGTAGGCTATTGGGACACAGAAAATTATGAATGACATGTTAAGAAAGTCAGGAGCAAAATATTGAATGAGAGACAAGCAAGGAGAGTTCCCACCTTGGGTAAACTGCTGGGAAAGGCCTGACTGAGAATGCAATGTTATTTAAGCTGAATTGAAATCTCATTCCCATTTTCCAGCATGATCCCATTGATTATTGTTTATAGGAATTATCAGACCTACCAAAACCCCGCCCCATGCTTCCTTGGCCACTAAATCTTCAAAAAATATTTAAACCAGTTTGAGAATGCTTGGAATGAAATTTTTCTGTGGAACATATATAACAATTCTTATGAATTTCTAGTGAGCCAATTTTATCTTTTGGTTCATTGGAGGAAATAAAAGGAAAAAGAGATGCCACTGGAATGGGTCTTCCAGGAAAAACTCAACATTTCAAATCTTCCCAGGTTTCAACAGTTGCTGAGAATTTCCGAGTGGATTTTGACTTCCAGACGTCACACGGGCAGAGCGCTCCTGAGCAGGGTTTGATTAAGTAAACTGAGACCTGTGTCTCATTCGAGCCACACCCACCCATGTTAGTCTTCAGCATATTTCATGGCCCATGCAGACAACAGTCCAGGGAAGGGCATAGTAAGTCCCACAGGCTGCGCTTACCCCTAGCCAGCCTTGCAGGTAAGGCTTCTTTTCTGGGCTTGCAAGAGGGTTCTGGCTCCCATGATGCAGCTGGGACACTGTGATTGTCACAGAGAGAGGCAGGGTTCTAAACACGAGTTGTGGATGGAAGATTTCCAAATAATTTGAGAAATATATGTAAACGTCTTCTTTTCTTAAATCTAAGTCTACGCTTCATTTAGGACTTTCACTGCCCGTTCTTTTGACGGAGTTAACATGTAGAAAGTAATGATTCTGGCCGGGCGGTGGTGGCGCACGCCTTTAAAACCAGCACTTGGGAGGCAGAGGCAGGCGGATCTCTGTGAGTTCTAGACCAGCCTGATCTACAAGAGCTAGTTCCAGGTCAGGCTCCAAAGCTACAGAGAAACCCTGTCTCGAAAAACCAAAAAAAAAAAAAAAAAAAAAAGAAAGTAATGATTCTTGTATGAAGGAGTAAGTGGTACAAGACTGAAGGTGGTTTGTAAAGTAAAAGCTTGCTTTGACAAATTGAAAGCGTATTTAATTCCAGAGTATATTGAATATAGAGAGGAAAGGGAAAGAGTTGTCACCAAGATGAATAAAGATCAATACCATCATATTTAAGGCTATATTAGTGAAATGTATAACCAAGCCATGAAATCAAATGGAAAAACAATGGACCTGATACTCTACACTTTCTATTAGAATCCTTTTTTTCCCTTTTTTTTCCCCAAAGTAGATCTATTTTGTACTCATACAACTTTTTCTGCCAGTAAGAGCCCCCTTTTAACAGGCTACTGAAATTGTAATGAAGAACGAAGTCAGTACATTGCTATCCTTTGTGTGAGTTATATAATATGCCTATTAGATCCCTATGAAGCCATACTTATCTAATTATAATGAGGCCACCTCCTTGAGGAACACGTTTGTGTTTCATTTAACTAATTAATGAAGACTGGAATAATTGATGGTGGATGTAACTGAAGTATACTAACCTTCTAGTCACCATTCATCAATTGTACTAATATGGATTAATTTGATAAAAACAATAGCTCTGCACAAATAATACACATTCCATATGACTAAAACCTCTAAAAGATTATTGTAGACAGTTAAAAACATCAGTCATTTCAAATAATTTCATGTATGTTTGGAACTCAGTGGTCTACTTCTAAGGGTAATAATGTGGTCTATGAGTCTGAATTCAGTTTATTCCCTTATAAATGCGGGAAGCTTTGCCCTCATTAGACACCAAGTAAGAACTTCACTGATGGTTACTCCCAGGATCTGAAATCCAAGCCGGTTGTAAAGCTGCATGCATCAGTGTGGTCGCACCAGTTGGCCGGCCAGGCCTGTGGGTGTCTGCGTGATGACAGGCCCGAGTAGGCGGAGTTTTAATAAAATTGGCTAGAGGAGAGGAAGACAGAAATAAGAAAAAAGGAACGAAAAAGCTTGTTATGAGTTATGGGCCTGCCTAGAGAAAGTAATAAAGTTGAGTTAGCTGGGAAGCAAGAAGGGGAGGTGGTGGCTCCATAGCCATCACAGGATTTCATAAGCATGATCTCACAGTTTATGTTTTGAAAACAATGGGAGAGCAGAAATGACTAGCCCCAATCTCTTGGTCTCAGGCCAAGTGTTCTCGGATGAAATTAGCCTTTTCCTTCCGCATTTAAAACTTTTCTTTTCCATTTTAATCCCCCTCCCCTTTTTTTTGCCTGCCTCACCCCCCTCTTTTCCTTCACTCCCCTCTCTCACTTTTTTCCCTCCCTCCTCTCCCCTCCCTTCATTTCCCTACCCTTATCTTCTCTCCCTGCCTGTCTGCCCTCCTCTCCCTCTCCTCCTCATCCCACCCCATCTCTAGCTCTTCCCCTAACTCTCTTCTCTTCCCATCTTCCTCCTTTCCTCTCTTAACAGGGGCCCCTTGTGTAGCCCAGGCTATCTTCAAGCTAGTGATTCAGCTCACATTTCTGCTATTATAATCACATCTACTTTTCCTAACCTCACACACAACAACCGTAGTTTATAAATATGTATTTAATTGAGGTCACAGAACCTCTAAGTAAAAACCAGCCCACTGCTAGAAAACCCAAATATTGTCTCTCAGATACTGCACATAATATCAAGCTCTCATGGTTAAAATTATGACCTTAACTCTGGTTTTCTTGAATTGTTCTTTTCTTTAGTAAAACCTCATCGATTTATGTAGCTACAACTTCCAAGAAGATCTTCCAGCATAGCACGTTGCTTTGTTACAAGTCTCATTTTGAGCTACTGGGTGTTTTTCAATCTGAGGAAAATGGAGTGGCTATAGATGACATCAATCTTTATGGTCTTTGGTCTTCATCTTGACGAAGGGGGAGGGGGAGAGCTATGTTGAGTTTCTGGAGCCGCCTTTCATTTCAGTACAAAGATAATGGCTAAGACTTTCTGAAGGGTCTGACTTAATGCTTTTTGAAAATGGACCAGAATGGGAGTCAAGGAGATTTTGCATCTGTTATTCATTGGGATGCACAGGACCACAATAGCTACATTATTGAAAGAGCTAAGCTCACCTGATGTGTGAGGTTCTTATCTGAATGGCTGTGGCTGTGGGGAAGGCAAATGCTGTTAAATACCCAACATTCAAACAGAAACAGTTTAACCAACATTACAAAGAAATGCAAAACCTTGAATCACGTGTAGTTCTTACAGGGAAATGAGCATGTAAAAATGAAGATTTTTTTTAACTTAAAAATCCTATTTTTAACAGAGAAACTTAGTAGGGGGAAAACAGAAGGTATTTTAAATGATTCTCCTTGTTTAATAAGGTAAAAACAAAAATAAAAGATAGCACTAAAGACTAATAGTCTACTTAATTCAGAATCTGAGACTCAGGTAATTTGCATGAACTTCCAATGCTTGGTTGCTCTCAAATAAACCCTGGCTTAAGGACAGGGCAAGTTAAAAGTTCATACATATGGTTTCTAGAACTAAGAACAATGGACACAAAGAACTGTGTTCTGTGTCATGGTAGATGAACCCGACTGTTAATTTTTTTTTTCCAGATCAGTTTACATAGTGTAATGCTACCTTTATTTTATCTACTGTTAAACTTAATTCACCCAACAGCAAGGGATCTGAACTGGTAACATCGTCTCGATAACAGATAAGACAGGGTCACATGGTGGGAATGGAGGCTTCCTTCGCTTTTTAAAAAGAAACGTTTTAAGCCAGATGCCGATTCGAAGTCATTTTTGGACATTACCAGCCTAAGGCATAGTTTATAGCTCAGTGATGACAAAGAGAAATTATTTCAAGCTGAGAAAGAGCTTCGCCTGTAAGATAAAGACAACTTCATTTGTGGATAAATTGCCCTATGGAGGGGATCTTATAACCATGTCAATTATTTTCCTAGTCATCAGATGTGTGCAACGTCTACATTGAGCTAGTGGAAGACGGGACCGTAAGGGCATCTGCGACAGAGCTGTGGGAGGATGCGCTGCCCATCCTTCAAAGCAAGAGCTTCGCAAGGGTCCGACTTCTCAGTACCTTTATGAACTAGGTAAGCAACTACGCCAGCTCTGTTTTCCCTTTGTGTTTTCATGGATCTAAGGTAAGATTGCTGCTCATGATTATCCTTGAGTGGGCACCGGTACCTGTGAATTTGAAATATCTCATTAAGTTTCCCCAAGAGGGACCATATCTGGTTCTGTGTTTTACATGATGTTTTAAGGAGGAAAAGGACCACATTATTTCACAATATCCCTTCCATATTGTGACTATTAGAATGGCCTTGCCCACAAATGTGCTTGCAAAGTTGTGTTTCTTGGTATGCACATACGTGAAGGTGTCTTTCATGTCCTCTCAGGACGTGCTGAGGGAGTGAGAGCAAACACTTTCAGTAGGGCAGTTCATGTGTCTTTGGCAAAGACCAATAGATACGTAGATGTAATCGTTTTGTTTGTGTGGAGGAGAGGATGTCTGCTACATGAGGAGAAGATGTTACAGACAACAGAAGAGTGAACTCTTCAGATATATAAATAGCTGGCAGGGTGTTTAGCTTAAAGGGAGAATCAACACACAGCTGACATAATTTTGGGTGACACTGTACAGCAGAAAGAAACATTGAGATAATCTGAACATTAGGTCATTGAAATATCTAATGACCACAGACTTTGTAGAGGATATTTTTTGCATGTCATGCATGTATCATTAGCTAAAAAATTAATTCACTAGAGTGCTTTTGGCTGTTAACTGTGATAACTTGGTTACTGAACTGCTCCTTCCCATTGCATCATGGGTTTCAGAGAGACATGACATAAGTATCACTTCTCTTTTCTCTGTAAAGCTGCTATGTAAAAGCATTGCTGAGGCTGTTTCCTTCTATAGTTAGTGTACTTGCTATAAAATTAATTACTATCATTACTTTACATTAATTTTAGAATATGGTATCAATATCTTCCTCAAGTTGATATAAGAATTAGGTAGTCTGTCTTATTTGCTCTGTTGCTTTGACGCACAGGAAACTCTAAGATAAATAATGACAAGCAACTAGAGTGGTCTCTACAGAATAAAATAGCTTTCTCATTTATATAAAAGCAATCAGATGAAGCATTATCAGACATTTGGGTTGCGCGAGTTGACATGGTCATGACAAGAGCATGTTGAATCCATACCTCACATGAGGATCAGACTTAGAATGGGTTTGCTTTCTGGGAAATTGACCAATGCCCTGGTAGCACAGTACTCCCTAGAGGCAGAATTAAGCTCCCATGGGTCTGGATCATGGCTCTCCTGCTTCTTAGCCTGGTTAGTTGTCACACACATCATTCTTGAACTGTGGTGTTCTATTTGTAAAGGAGGGAAAGGGCTTAGAGTAGAGCCCTGCCAAAGGAAGTCAATAAGTGATAATAAATAAACAATAATAAAGAAAGTTAATACTGACTATTGCTTTTTTATTGTAATTATTCACTAAAATATAAAGTAGTTAATAGTGTTAAAATTTGAAAGCAGATATTTCTAAATGATCCTCCAATGTATACAGAGATAATAATGGACATTTTATCTTTGACTAGTGAGATTTTATAAACATTTCACTGTGTACATTGAGCCACAGAAAGATTTAGCAGTTTATTTTCAACCTGTGGGATATGGAAGCCCAAGATATGTGTAAGATTTCATTCTACTATTAAGAATATTTTCATCAAAATGCTGAAACTAGGATTAGTATTTTCATAGATAAAATATTAGTAATCCAAGTTGACAAAAGCAGTATGATTAGCTAGTTATGATTAAGAAATACTCTACAGCCTCAATGTTCAGAAGGTTCAGAAGCTGACTTTTACAGATTGCATGTCTATAGGTAACTCCATCTACCAGTTTGCAGATAGGCTGTTTCCTTAAGATTTGCTTGCAACTAACTTGAGGTGTAGAAGGTCTTTCTGTCTATGTGTTCTTTCATTGGTTAATAAAGGAACTGCTTTGGTCCTATAGCAGAGCTGTAGGGGAACAGAGCTAGGCAGAGAAAGCTAAATGGAATGCTGGGGGGAAGAAGGCAGAAAGAGACACCATGGAGCTGCCAGAGTCAGACATGCCAAATCTTTGCCGATAAGCCACTGCCTCATGGTGATATACACATTAATAGAAATGGATTAAATTAATGTAAGAGTTAGCCAATAAGAAGTTAGAGCTAATGGGCCAAGCAGTGATTTAATTAATACAGTTTCTGTGTGATTATTTCGGTTCTGGGCGGCCGGGACAAACAAGCGGCCTCCTTCCTGTTACAAACTTGTTTGGAAGTCAGAGTGAATTTTCTGTATAAAAAATATTTTAAAAGTGTTGGTTTGTTTTCAGTTTATCCCCTTTTCACAAGCAATTTAATCCATAACAGTCAAGCTGAAGGGATGTGTTTTCAATAGAAGACAGAAAGCAATACTCTGGCAACACTTTTTAATTCTAAAGCTAATAAAATACATTTAAGAATGCAGAATATTTGTAATATATTCTAATTAAGTATTTCCCCTCATATAGTCTACCATCACAAAAGTTTGAAAGAGAAAGAATTCCATAATTTATTTTGGGTGGATTTAATTATGTGTGGGGAAGAAGGCTGAAGGGAACCTCTGTGGAGATCTTCAATGGAGAACCCCAGGCCTTTTCAATGATCCCGGAGGTTCAATTCAATGTATGCTTTTTAATAGAACCCAGCGTCACTGACACTTTGTGCTATATAGTTCTCTGAATACAAGGTTGACTACAACACTGTCTCAATGGGCTGAATGTGAAGTTCAGAGAGGGAACACATGCTTAACATCATTTAAGATTACCTGGGGAGAGAGTCTTAGTGAGGTATCACTTAGATCCTGTTGACTGGTGTGTGTGCTTTTGGAGCTCTATCTTGATAACCTTAACCGATATGGGAAGACTCAGCCTAGAAGTAGAAGGCACCGTTCTCTGGGGTTATGTCCTGGGCTGAATAACAAAGGAGAAAGTGAGCTGAATGCAAGCACGTATTTATCCCTCCTTTCTCGACTCTTGACTGTGGATGTGACTGGTTGCTTCAAGTTCCCGAGGCCTTGACTTCCCCACCGTGATCGTCTATAACCTGTAATCGTGAGCTAAAATAAGCCCTTTCTTGTAGGCAGAGTTTTCGGTTGGGACAAATCAGCTCTGTTCTGACAGCTGCTTCCCAAATAACCACTCAAAGCTGTAATATTAATTATAAATGCTCAGCCGATAGCTTAGGTTTGTTACTGACTAGCTCTTACAACTTAAATTTGCCCATATTTCTTATCTAAGCTCTACTATGTGGTTCATGGCTTGTCACCTCATTTTCTACACATCTTGTTTTCTCTGTGTCTGGCTTGTGATTCCTCTGATTCCACCATTCTTCTTCCCAGCATTCTTTCTGCCCCCAAAAGCCCACCTAGTTATCGGCCAATCCACTTTTTATTAGCAGTGAGGGGACCACATCTTCATCATGTACAGAAGGGTTCTTTTACAGTACTTTCTCCCTGAAGTTGCTTTGGTCGGGGTGTCTTATCACCATAGCAGGAAATGAAACTAGGTTAGCATGGGTGAAGTCATGAGTTTGATTCCCAGCAACAAAACATAAGAAAAGAATACCATCATTACACATGCAGACCAATGAACACCAAGTCCAACTTCAGAACACAGGGGAATCTAAACAGCTGCAGGGTAAACAGCAGAGAATTATATGACTTATCTTGTTAAGGAAGTATAGAGCCAGGTAGTCTAGGGCCGGTGAGGGTTCCAGGTTCATCTCTTTTGTTCTTCTGCTGCCTATAGCTTCTTTTTCAAGATCATTTGGTGATCCATGGGAAGTTCTGCAACTGTAGCCATTGAGTTTGGATTTGAAACAGCTGAAGACAGAGGAAAGAAAGAATGGACATACTCTGTGTGTGTGCGTGTGTGTGTGTATCTTGGTCAGAGGTTGATGGTGATAGGTATCTTCTTTAGTCATTCTATGCCTTATCATTTTTCCACATCTTATATTTTGAGACTTTATATTGAAACTAGAGCACATAGATTCAGCTAGAAGCTCTAGGGATATTTCTGTCTCTACCTGCTGGGGCTGGGATTACACAGGTAAGCACCACAGAAGGTAGCTATTATGTGAGTATTGGGGTTTGAACTCATTTTCATGTTTATGTAGCAAGTGCTTTACTGATAGTAACCTCTTTATCCTTACATCCTTCTCATTTTAAAGGAAAAGTGCAGGTCACACATAACTTCTGTTTCCCATTCATTTGCCTAGAGCTTAGGGAATCACTTGTGTAGGCAAGAAAGACAGGAAGATGACCTTTTAACTGCCTAGCAGTGTCTCTAGCTAAAATTCAGGATTCTATTTACTACAAAAGAATAAAAGAATAGATTTGTGGAATAGTCAATTCCATGTAGCAGCCATAAGGCAGTTACAACATAGAAATTGATTAACAGAAAGAAAGAATTATGAGACTGGTCACTTGGAGTGAAGGATGGTCGCTCACAAAGGACAACAAGAGAGCAAATGCCCTTCGAGGTGTGGAAATGTCTCCGTGAGAAAGACAGGGTCTGAAGGGGCCAGTGGTGCATCAGACACAAAACCCTCTGTAGCAGGTAACATTAAATGTCATTTACACTGAGGCTGAGCACAAAATATGAAAGCCTTTGAAAAGAACCTAAGATCCTCCCTGGAGATGTCCAAGTGCCCTGAAGGAGCTCAGATCCTTGGGTGGGAAAACGGATTTAAGAACATCGGAAGGAGCAGGCTACTCTCTTTCCTGCTGGGGACAGAATATTATGGTGGCAAGGGCTAAGGCTAGAGACAAGCTGCCTACTGCTGAATATTAACTTTGTCCTTTATTTGTGGCATGGGTTATTATGAAAAATAATTCATCTTTTTGAAATTCAGTCTATACTCATTTGCAAACAGGATAATCATACTCTACTTCTACTTATGAAGTGACTGGACATTTTCTGGCATATAGTTTATACTAATAAAGCAATTTAAAATCTAAAATTGTCACTCTCTTCACACAGCCAGTGGTTCAAAATATTATATAAAAATTTACCTCTTTATTCCCCATTTCCCTTTTCTGTCGTACTTACTGGGAATAAAAGAAGGTTCTCCAAAGGCTACATTTCATTAACCATACTAAAAAGGACCTTGCAGAGCCTAGTTTAGCAAGGATTCAGTTAGATGCTAAGCCAACATCTTCTGTTCTTCTTAGATTCTAACTTGTAGAAGGGTGGGTATTCCATGCTTCCCTGAAAAAAAAAAATGGGTGGGTATGAATTTGAGTTCAGCACTGCCACTTTCTTTGCATGCTGCTAAACTTTAACCTTGGTAAACTGCTGTTTCACACATCACAGGAAATAGCCTTGTCTGAGAGTAGTATGATAAGAACTAAATAATGTGATGGACACCCATTGCTTAGTTTTATGTTCAACACATGCTAAATGCCCAATAAGTCACGACCACAGTTATCCCTCGAATTGAAGACGTCATGATGCAGGGCAAAAGTTGGACTGTAGTGCCAGGTATCCCAGCCTTCTGAATGCCAATCATATAGGAACCCTGGGCATCAGTCTCCCCTGTATAAAGATGGATCCATAAGTCCAGTTTGTGGAGGTAAGAGGAGAAGGCAATGGGAGAAAGTCTGGTAACCAGGAAGTGAGTTCTTAAGCTGTGACTCCCTTACAGATTGTATGCTTCCAACCTCAACTCAACTTGAATCCAAATGCTTCCACTGATTTTGCTTTCCATTCTTCTTTCCTTTCTTACTTTTTCCTCAAGGTAAGGTCTCAAGGGGCTCACGTAGCTCAGGCTGCAGATGTTCTGTGTTGCCCTGGTTGCCCTTTCTCTTTCGTTTCTGCTTCTACCTCTCTAGCGCTGGGGTGATAGGCATGTGCCATCACACCCAGCACGGATCCTAATTTCCAAAAAACCCTGTTGTCATCTGCAAAGATCGAAACTGAGATTTGGCCAGGCCGAACGTCCGGTCTCTTGACTAAGTGGAAACAGCCATGTCCATGAAACGTTCTGTGAAAACTCAGTGCAGAGCTAGTAGAATGGACCAGCATGTGAAAGTCATGTTTCAACTTATTTCTTGGAATTTCTGGGCATAAGTGAGAATCTCCTAAATAATAACACATGTTAACATGGCCATAATCAATTATTTCAAAAAAGCCAGAAAGGGTCCCCTGAGACCCATTTATCCGAACTGGATGGAAAATTCCTAGGAAAGTCTAAGAACTGGGCCGATCAGCTCTGTAAATGCTTCAGCTCTTTGAGACCGAGGCCCATAGGTCTTGGTGCTGCACAACTACCAAACTCCTGATTGACATGAAACGTGGGGTCCGATGGTGGGTATGATGCTCCAATGCTGTAGGATAAATGATTACAGTTAGTTGATATGTCTTTTATGGAACTGTGTGTCCAGACACATGCATCTTGATGAAGAAGTGCCAGTAGGAGACTGTTGTCTGAGGCTTCTGTCCTGCCCAGTTCCTGCAGTCATTAAGTCCCAAAGAAATCACACAGAGGTCTACATCAGTTATAAACTGATTGGCCTAGTAGCTCAGACTTCTTATTAACTCTTATAACTTATATTAGCCCATTATTCTTGTCTATGTTAGCCATGTGGCTCAGTACCTTATTCGGCAAGGCAGTCGCAACTTGCTTCTTCTATGGCTGGGTCACGACTGCAGACTAGGACTTCCTTCTTCCCAGAATTCTCCTGTTCTCATTGACCCGCTTCTACTTCCTGTCTGATTGTCTTGCCTATACTTCCTGCCTGGCTACTGGCCAATCAGTGTTTATTTAAAATATAATTGATAGAATACAGACCATTGTCCCACACCAGCAGGCAATGTTCTTTACCTGGTAGACCTACACACACACTGGCCTCCAAGGAGAGCCTTGCGATTTTCAATTTTGCTTTTTGGCTTATTCTAATAGTTAATTTTTGGGTGGAAGGTTAATACCCTTATATTAAACTTCAACTCAATTTTGTAGTTTAAAGTAAAACTCTTGATCACTTCACAGAATTTTGTTCTAAGTAGCTTAAACAGGTTTCCCCCAATACCATACCTGTGAGTTATTTTGGCAAAGCTAAATTGAAACAAGGTTTTGTAATCCTTGCTTTCAAAGAGACAACTTCGAAGGCCTTGTATATTTTTGTGTAGAAACTGAGGCAAGTGGGATCTGACCAGCATAGTTGGACTTTAAATGACTCTTGTTAAAAACAAACCAACAAAATAAAAAAAAAAAAAAAACCCCAAAAGCAAAACACCAACGAAAACCAAGCAGCATGTTGAACTATCTTTGGAGTTCTTGTGCAACAGACAGGACAATGATAATATATGATACGCTGCTAAAACTGGGCAGAAACAGCTTGAGTAAGCCATTGTAAACCGCCAATGAAATAAAAAGGTAACAATTTCTACAAAAGGATCATTTCATTTGGGGGCCAAAATTATAGTTCTGCAAGGGTGTAAGAAGTTCACCAGATGGGAAGCTGCCTGAATTTGCAGCCATATATATCTTTCTCTTCTGAAAGAAAGAGGCATTTGTTTCCTGACATGTTATCAGGAAAATTGTTCATTTTTATTCTCCGTCTGTCACTCAAAGTTGTCACTACATTTAGTGGCTATTTATTCTGCACATCGTTCCTACCTCTAATAGTGCTGTCAGCCTGTCTGGCGTTCACATGCCAGCAACACATTTCTTTATACTTCAAATACAACTTCTGCAAAGTAACTTCCTCCTTCTGTTCTGTACTCCAACCCAGTAGTCCCTGGGAGAAGGTTCTCATCTGCTCACCCTCCTTTCTGTTTCTTGTTGCTTATTCAAAAATGCAAACTAGTGATAGCCCCTTGATGAGCTCTGTCTTGTTTTCAATTGCTTCTCAAGTTGATGTACTCAAGCATGTTGACACAGTTATGAGCAGCCATTTTGCCTTCCTTCAGACAGATGGCATCAAATTCAAATTTGAGTAGAGCAAAGGAAACGTGTAAGTTGACCTGTAACTCTTGACATCACAAATGGGCAGTGGTGGTGACACACACCTTTAATCTCAGCACTTGGGAGGCAGAGGCAGGTAGATCTCAGTGGGTCTAGACCAGCCTGGTCTAGAGAGTGAGTGCCAGGATAGCAAGGGCTGTTACACATAGAAACCCTGTCTCCAAAAACAAAAACAAAATGTTTCAATAGACTGAGCTCAACAGTAACTATTAAGAAACTGTGAAAGCAACTTTCATCACCCTTCATTTCATCACCCATCATCAAATTTCATTCCATATTGGCTTCAGTGCTAAGGTAACCACGCCCACAGCATAGGCTTAGCAGGAAAGGTTGAAATTCATCAAACGCATGATTAATTCACATTGCTTTCCCCAAAGCAAAGCAAAACAAAACTTAAAAAGATAAAAACTGAGTAAATAACAAAGCTAAACCCAGTTATTGAATGCCTCTTTTACTGGCAATATGATACAGAATAATAAATGCTTTTTAAACTTCTCTAGCCTGAAGAACATCTTGATGGTGGAGTGAAAATTGAAGTCATTACATACAATAGAGCTATTTACTGAGATTGTGCTGAAAAGATTTTCATTAAGATTCCTAATTTCAATGTTTAGAGTAACAATCTATTTACCAAGACAATATTAACCGACGTGAGAGGAAAAGAAAGATTTTGGCGTAATTATTTGAAGCAATCATGATAATCCTCCAAAATGTCCTACCTACATGAACTTAAAAGCAAAAAACAATTACCAGGTGGCTTTAGAAGTTTCACCTCCAAAAGAAACTTTAGCATTGGAGTTCATCTTTTTGGGGGATAAATGCATCATGATACATTCTTGTAGTAATTATTTTCTAGTTTATGATTACTGAATCTAGTCACAAAACATGCAGTCAAATAGGTCCAGAGAGGCTAAAAATCTATCCACAGAAAGACAATGCCTCCTGAAGAATTTATTTCTCCCCATATAAATGATGGCCACATTATTGTGATCCTGGAGAGAGCCTGTTACTGGGTAAGGAGACAAGGCCCAGGCCTGACTTGCCCAGTAAAAAGTCTCCTGGTAGCATTGTGTTTCAGTTTTTCACATACAAAGCCAATTACACCAGATACTCCCTTTGTTCCTTTCCAATTCAAGCACTTTATTTAACAATTTGGTAATTGATTTACATTGTACACAAACATGCGGGAGTTCAGAAACACGGTTTCAAAGTTGATCCTTTTTGATGCAGAGAAGAAACAAGTTACAGTTCACTGTATTAAGCTCATACGGTGAGAATAGGAGCATTACTAACCTTGGAAATAAACCTGTACTCTTCATTAGCTGTTGGAGTACTTCTGGAAACATTCGGGGTAACTATTCTTTCTGAGCCAGTTTTCAACCTTGTCCATGTTGACATTTGGGGATGAATATTTCTGTAGTATAGAGCTCTGTCCTGTGCATTTCATGCATACTAGTTCCTGTACCAATCTACAAGATATCAGTGCCATCCCTTTACCCTATAGTGATACAACTAAAAATATCTTCTCATTAATGGTGCCTAACTGGAAATTAATCTCTAAGAGAAATTAGTCTTCTTTGGGTTCCTATTCTGCCCTGTTCTGAAGATACCAGAGTTTTGATACACAAACATTTTTGAACCAGATATCCAAAGTCCATTGTTCTTGAATATAGTTCTATGAACAAAAATACTACCAGTAATATTAGCTATTATTATACTTTAATAAAGGTGGAATATATATTTACTTAGGTCAGGCATTACACAATCTAAGTTCCTGAATTTAGCATCAATGGAGTAAACTCCTGCATTATAGAAAAGATAATATTTCCATATTATATTGATATAATCTCTATGCCCAGGGGCTTTCTTTTCTAGCAGGGGAGATGTACAGTCCACGAGTGTAAAATGAGCAGCTGAATATTTACAAAGTTGGAGGGTGGTGAAGAGAGCCCACGTGATGAGACCAGAAATGGGGAAGAAGAGATCCTTGCTGTGGGAGGTGCCACAAGGCAGAGGCAGGAGGCTTGCTGTGGGTGTGGAAGAGCAGATGAAGCGAGGATGTAAAGCGATGGATGAATCGGAGGAAGATGGTGGGCGCAAAAATATCATCCCAGCAGGAGGAGTACATTCTGTGGATTTGATGAACAGCGTGGTGACTAGAATTAATAGCAATGTATGCTGGAAAATTGCTAAGTGAATGGAATTTAAATGTTCTTACCACACACACACACACACACACACACACACACACACACACAAATGTAAATGCCCCCCCCACATTGATGAGGACATGAGGTAATGACTATGTGCATCAGCTCAATTTAATCATTTTGAATGTATAAACATTTCAAAGTATTGCACTGTACCTTATAAATATATACACTTTTTATCTGTTAAATAAAAATTTTAATATGAAAAGTTAATTTTTTTTAGAAGACTGTATGAAGGCCTTGTAGAATCTTGACATTTCACTGAGGGTTTTAGGATAATTCCATGTGTAAGTGGCATGCAATCCTGCATCTTAAGAGGGGCAGTGAAATGAAAGGATGCTCCATTCCTATGGCAGGAGCTTTGAAGCTAGTGAATGAAGATTTGCAGTGTCCTCTTGCCTCCCAAGGTGACAGCCAAAGGGTGGTTTTATGTCTTTTCTCTTTCTGATTAAAAAGGTGACCAATACCAGCATGTAGAGTTACTCTTACCTTACACACAGCCATTTCCGAGACCAGGTCATTCGGGAGCGAGCTCTCCTGTTAAATGTTGCCTGTATTGCTGCAGAATGTTGACAGATCCACTTTCCCTGCCAGTTGAATACTAAAACAGCAAGGCCAGTGTTGCTCAGTGGCAGCAACCCCAGAGAATTCTGACCAGAGTGAGGATATTGGATTCACATGAACTTTGGGTTGAATCTGATGCCAAAGGGTACTATTTGGATGATCAATTATTATTTTTTCACCTGTAAAAAATGGAAATAAAGACAGCTTGGGTGGAATCAGAGATATAGTAGATATTTTAGAAATAATTAAATATATCATAAAAATTCATACCAGAAGGTCTAGGGCTTATTTCTTCTCCACTTCGCAGGGAGGGAGGGGAGTACCAGGTCTTGAACCCAGAGTTTCATATGCACTGGACAAGCATTCTGCCACAGAGCATTTCAGGTCATGTTTGTTTTTACTTTTTTTTTATATTTCAAGACAAGATCTCTCTAAGTTGCCCAGGGTAGCCTTGAATTCCCTCTGTGGAACAGGCAGTCCTTGAAAAATGAATTCTTCTGCCTCAACTTCCTAGGTGGCTGAGATTATAGATCTTTACTACCTGACTGGAATATCTTATATTTTAGTAAGGACTCTAGAATTGTAATTTTATTGTTATCCATGCTACAGTGCAAATGCTTTATCTTGGTCCCTTTAAACATATACTGTAATCCTCTTAAGGCTGCCTTTTGCATGTAAATATGAATGCATAAAATGGAAAACATTTTTACTAAAAGGGTAGAAGGAGGAAAGTATAAGTTGTGTAGTCCGTAGAAAGGGCTTAAGGTTGTTTTTGTTGAAAGCCAAATACCAGATAAAGAAAAGCATGAGCTGAGTTTCTGAAAAGGATTCTGGGAGGTCAAGCCAGATACCTGGAGTGTGGGTCATGGCCCATTGAAGACAATCCTTCCTGGGAGAGCATGTCGTATTTGAAAGAAGTCCACAGTGCTTTTGGTCCTTGGAGTACTAACTTCTCTGTTTGTTTTCCTATAACTCCTCATTCCTTATCCAGGGAAACAGGAAAAGGGATCACGAACAGTTCAAACACATCCTATCTCTTCCAACCTGGGAAAGGGGTAGAAGGGACCCGATCCAAACTGAGCTGAAGGATTGAGGTTGAAGGCTTGTTTCAGGGTTGTTCTTTCCCAGAGATTTCTCTAGGGAAAGAAAGAAGATGGATGGAGGAGCTGACTAGGCAGAAAGCCCTTTCAGCCAGAAACCTAAAGGAACGTGGTGAATCATATCTGCTAAGCCAAAACAACTCTGACCTCTGAGGAGGCCAAAGAAAGGAAAGCAGGGTATATGAAAGAGAATAGCCTGAATCCATAGGTCATAGAAGTCCCTGGCTTTTAGGAGACTGGATAGATGTTGTTTACTAGATCCAATGGAGTCTTCCCAAGCACTCCTTTCTATGGCAGTCTGCGGATCTCCATTTATCAGGGCAGCAATGAACGCCTTCTTGTAAAAGGCAAGTCTAATGGCAGTTTTAAGAGATACTCTCTTAAAACATTATGGAGTCTTTCAAACTCTATAATGACCCCAGACCCCTGGTCATCCTTAGCACCTTTCTGTTCTCATGAACTGTGCCTTAGCTGGTTTTTTGTTTTTGTTTTTGTTTCCCTAGATTCTTTGACTTTCTTCATTTCTTTCTATCTCTTGGCTTTTGTTCTGTCTCCAGGCTACTTGTCCAATGTATTCCTATAATCTGTTTCCATCATCCTCTTTGGTTCCTTTTCCTCTGTTCTCTGGGTCTTGGTTTACAGTCCTTCACATTATAAACCAATATTGGCCAAGGTTCAGTGTAACAGTGGAAGAGGGGCCTTGAGACATCAGAAGAAAATGTTTTGCAACTGAAACGGCCAGGGATGACTTTACTCTTTTAAATGTCCTTACACTATTATTATTTAGTTGAACCTATCAGCTAGCAGTGTGTACCTCCCTACTGTATGTGAAGTGTGTGGTCAGGGAGGGACTGGAACAGGGCACCAATGCAAAGGTCATGATGAAATGGAATTTTGTGGTTTGCCTGCATTAAAGAGCTCAGTCTAGGAAGTTGTTTGCATCCCACAAAAGGAGCAAGTAACAGCAAATGAAAGTGGGCAAAAGAGAGGGGACAATGTGCTCAGAGAAAAGGATGCACATCTGAAGTCATCTGAAGAGTGCTATCAAGTCCTCTAGAGAGCCTGCATAGGGATAGAGGAGGGCTCTCTAACACCAGTGTCCACCCTTTTAGAAATGGGCAGTGTCACTGGAGAGATGGGTCAACAGCTAAGAGCACTGACTGCTCTTCTAGAGGACCTGGGTTCAAGTCCCAGCACACACATGGCATCTCATAACTGTCTGTACCTCCTGTTCCAAGGGATCCAACACCCTCACACAGACATACATGCTAACCAACACCAGTGTACATAAAATAAATACATCTTTTTTTTTAAAAAAAATGGGCTGGAGAGATGGCTTAGCGGTTAAGAGCATTGGCTGTTCTTCTAGAGGTCTTGAGTTCAATTCCCATCATCCACAGGGTACCTCACAACTGTCTGTAACTCAAGTTCAAGTGGATCCAACATGCTCACACAGCCATGCATGCAGGTCAAACAGCAATGCATACAAAAAAATAAAAAAAACACACAAATGGGCAGTGTCTGTGGTTTGAAGTAGAAGAAATTCTCCCCATCAGTTCTTCTTCCCCCTGTTGACTTTCCTTGGATTTTGGGGATTATGCTAGCATCCTGGAGCTCAACCGATCAGGAGATGGGTTCCTTATCTACTTTAGTACCCAGATGTCATTCTGAAACTCGATGTTCACTACATATGGCATCCTATTATCACAGCAGACACTTTCCAGAGACCAAGCAGGACCACAAACGCCAGTTCAAGCATGGGCTTTGTCTGTGCTTTGGAAAGAACACAGCCTTTTCACTCTTTAATTCTTATCTATGCCTTGAGTTAAGTAAATGTTCTCTGACTTCCTTAAGATTGTTTGCCCAGAAATACAGTGGCATTACTGTATTATATGATAACTCATTAAAGATGACCTCATTCCATTTTAGCATTATATTTAAAGCTATTCTCCATCTCTTCCTTCTCAATGGCCATTATATAAAGTTTATAAAAGCAGATTGGCCCAAATGTTATTTCTCAGTAAAATACATTGTTCTCATCAACTACAGCTCTGCTTAAAGTGAGAGGCTGAGATCAACTTTAGAGGAAAACTAATGCATAAGTGGTTAAACTCACAGTCTGACATATGTAACTGGCAGCTGTTAAAAGTAGTATTTTAAAATTAAGCCTAATAATGCAGGAAGGCAATGCTACACAGCATAAAGGAAAAAAGCAAGGTGCAAACCCATGTGGATGGCGTGATTATAAGTAGTTAAAATATTGGAAGGAAAACACCAAATGCTAAGAGTTTATATCTGGGACAAGGTTATGACTACATTCAATTATTTTTCTTGCAATATTTATTTGCTTTGCAAACTTCTGATTTTAAGGCATGTATAAATTACAGTGAAAGTTGTAATCTTTGCTTGTTTCTGATCTCATGATATCCTTCCAAGTTGCTTCTAGCTTTGCAGTCTCATTAGAAAACTCCTCTGCTTTGTTTGCTTGCGTTTGTTTTGAGTTTTTGTGGGGAGTGCAGAGTCTCATGTAGCTCAGGCTGGCCTTCAACTTGCAATATTATTGAGCTAGCCTAGAGACTCCTGATCATCCTACCTCAACATCTGAATGCTAGTATTGCAAGCATCGTGTGACCAGGCCTGGTTGTATCTTTTCAATACAAAGTGTCTTGCGGAGTCCTCATTAGCAGTAGATTTAATTTTGCTTTCTTATCATTTGTGTATCTGGTTTTGTTTGTTTGCAAGCCAAACAAAACAAAGCAAGAGATCTCACATAGAGCCTATATGTGATAAACAGAAACATTATGTCTTAAAATTGCATGTCTGAAGAACTAAGCTTTCAGGAAGGAGCAGAACACCATGAGCTTATAGTAGAAAATCAAAGTCAAGGGTGGTATAGAAGAGAATGGGGAGCTGTGGCAGACTCTGTTATAGGCATCTTCGTGCTATCTCATGTGCTGTGTAGCTTAAACAGTGAAGAAACGGAAGCTCAATGGACCATGGGCCTTTAACAGGATAGTGACTCCAGGCTGTTATGAGGTCTGTCTTCTTCTCTTTGACTTGGTTGTAAATAAATCTGTGTGGTAATGTGTACATGCTCAGGGGACAATCACACAATTGAAACATTGTTTAGGAATGCATCAGAGAAACGTGTGTGCTCATGCATTTTTACATGTGTTGCAAATCTCTTTGACTTGTGCATAGTGTGTGTAAGTTCCTTATTGTTGGAGCAAAACTGCATTTATTCCTCTTTCCCTTCTTATGGTTTTCAGTTCACAGTGCCTTCTGTTCAGATTCTTAGTAAGAGCTTTCACCTAGCCGTTATATCTTAATATTTCATACTACTCCAAGAACACTGCCGTTTTGGAAACAGCAATGGCTTGGTACATTTCATTATGCTAGCATTATATGTGGATGGATAATGGCTAATGAGACAACAAAGATTCCTAGACAATCAAAATAATCAGTGTGGGAGCCTTGGCTGTGATCTCATGTGATCTTCATAAAATCGGGGAAATGAAATTGGCCTATTTTGCAGTTAGCTTTTGGACAAGGGTGTTGTAAGATGCACGTGTTATTAAGGCTTCATGCATAAGTACTTCCTAGAAGAGGAAGCTTAAGTTAGTAACAGTTTCCTTGGGAGTTCAAGAATGATAATAGTCATTGAGTTCCAAATACTTTGCTGAAACCAAGATACTTTGGTAAGGTCAGCAAGAAAAGCCTTTGTGTGGAGATTGACAGTGGCAATCACCTATGATATAAAGTATTCGATAAGATCAATACTAGCAAAGTGGAAAAATAGTGACGAACCACCAATAGCACTAAAGCCATCAGAATTTTTCACGTGTGTTTGGTTGTTGCTGATACTATTGTTGCATGGGGCGTGGCTTTGTAGCTCAGACTGACCTTAAACTCAATGTAGCCCGGGCTGGTGCTGAACTCGTGTTTTGCCAACCTCAGCTTCTTCAGTATTGGCCAATCATTATACCTAGCGTATACATATTAAAACCATGTTTTAGTTAGTAAAACATTATCTGTATCTTTAAATGAGTTTCCTTATGCATCAACTGATAAATTATCTACTTATTTCCCTGGAGTTCTGCCAATTACAACATGGAACATAAAGAAGAAAGAGAATTTCTTTTACCTTTTTTTTTTTTGGGTGGGGGGGGGAGGCGGCTCCAATGATCTAGTACCTTATGTATAACAAAGACAAGTAACAATTAATGATAATGGATTGAAAAATGTGTTTGGAGTATAGAGGGAATCAATCTAAAGACACCGGGAACTCTACAAAGAGTTCGGGAAGTTAAAACTCCTGGGTAATGGTGGCAAAAGTGGTTGATCTAGTATTTCCCTGCCTGCCCTTTCACAAGGATTTGCATTGTTCCTGAAGCAACCATCACTGGATTTTGATCCAGAGCAGTGCTGTGCACAAAGGAACTCAGCTGTCAGTAGTAATTTCAAAATGTATTAAATAATTTACTCGCATTTCTCAAAAAAAAAAAAAAAACCCGACTGAGGGAACACATAGCTCTGGAAATTTTTCTCATGGGAAATGTTGGTGGAGGAAGGACGTGAAGGGAGGATGTGTTCATATTTCACTCTAACATGGAGACAATTCTCCAGCATAAAGAAAAAGCAGAATAAAAAAAAAAATCCTCCGAATTCCATTTTTCTGTTGATGGCTGTCTGCCTCCCGGCGAGCAAGCCACTTCCTTGAGCCATTTCTTCTGGGCCAGCTTGGGTTGGTTTCACTTCCCCCGCCCACTGTCTCCTCCTCTTCATTATAATTGGCTTAACCTACGTTAGAGTTCATTCTCTTCTTCCAGCTACCGTGGAGGCATTGTCTCCACTGCTGGCTCTGCCGGGCCCCTGTGTCAAAGCATTGTCTTCTCTTGACGTCTTTTCTCAGGAGACAGAGGTGGAAATAGTTGTACAGAACATAATCTGAGCATGCTAGAAAGATTCCAGAAGGGGTAGCTTTTGTGTTGTTGCAGAGGAAGGGTTCTTCTTAAAGTCTACCAGACGCTGAGTCGTGCTCTCTGTATTCCTTTATGCTCCTGCGAGGCTCTTCCTCTGGAGGAGGGTGGCCGTCTGGAATTTCTGTGTATGCCTATGGCTGTCTACTTCCCTACAGCTCTAGAAATAGCCTTTAACTGTAGAAGCATAGGTCACGATTACATACGCTTAGGATGGCGTGCAAGAGGCAGATAAAAGACAAGAATTCACATTTTACAATTCCTCTTTCCTTCGTTTATTTTAGTATTACCCAGGGTTGTAGGTGGGAGCACTTTTTTCTTTTTTTCTTTTCTTTTTTTAGTTTTTGTTGTTTTTGTTTGTGTTTTGGCCTCATACAGGGAGAAGAACGTGAATTTCTTTCATTTTAATCTTCATGACCATGTAATATGATGAGAAACCATCAATGATCCCCAAACTGTTATGTTTCCTAAAATCTTTTCAGTGGGTAAATAGGCATGGATATCAGTACATTTTTGGATAGTTAAGGGGGCTCTGTTTCTTTCAATGCTGGATTACGTGAAACAACATTTGTGGTTTTGATAACGACATGGAACATAGAAAATAATTTGATTCATATAATGAAAGTCTCATTCAAGTTCTTTTCCACCAATTTCATCCCTGAACCAGAAATGCTAATAAGCTGGAAATGGGTGTGTGTGAGCTCTTGCCAGCCCTTGTTTCTTCACTCCTGTGGCAGAAACTGATGGCTCAAACAAAATCCAGCAGACGATTCATTCTAATTTTTTATTGAATGAAAATGAAATCTGCCCGAATCAGAGCACAGGCTGATGCAAGGACCGCAGAGTGTCCTGTTCTTCACGAACTGCATATCTGGTCCCTGCATAATCACAGAGTGGCTGGAGATGATTCATCTGAAAGACCTAGTTAAGGAAGGAAGGAGAAGTCAGAGGTTTAAAAATGACCCAGAATCAGGTGCTGACAGTCGTGTGTTGAAAGGCTCTATGTAAAGCCAAACTTTCCGACCACGAAAAGGGACATGTTTTGTTCAACATTTTGGAATGAAGAAATGAGAGGAAAGCCGATCTAAGATGAAAGGCCTAGAAATAGTTTTAGCGTTCATGGTTGACACCAAAAAGGAAAAGAATTCTATTGAGATTAAACAAAGAAATGTCAAATTATGCAGTTAATTTGAATTCCCATGTAAATTTGTAGGATTAGTAAGAAGATACGAAAGTTTAGTTTTGATATTAGATAGGCCATGTCATAGGCCCCAAACTGAGGAGCCCCATCAGATTCTGTCCAGGAGATTTGGCAATTCAGGTACACAGAATGTTTAGATTGCAGACTATTGATGTTCTTTGCAGCCTCCTCATGGCTTCACATATGATTTATTCCCTCAGGTATTTCTTCTTCTTCATTGTTGTTGTTGTTGTTGAACAACATATGATTATTTCTTTTTTCACACTAAGCATTGTGTTAAGTTTGGGGCTACGAAAACGTGTCTCATCCTCCACAGAAAAACGTACAACTTAGTTTTCCAGACAAGAAAATGGACTTTAATTGTGTGATGCTCCTAAGTGCTGAGACAAAGAAAAAAAAAAAACCAACAACAACAACTCAAATGCTAATTGAGACTGAAAAACGTATGAAGGTTTCCAGGAAGTACCAACTCGTGGGCTGGGCTTTAAAAATAATTTATTTACCTAGATGAAAGAGAGAGGTGTAGAATGTGTTTGATAAAGAAGGTGTGACTTCTACATGCAGACTGTCTGGATTCTCTCAAGCCTTGAGCCTGTCAGTGATTATATATAACCTTAGGCGAGTTACCCAAGCTCTTGGTCTTTCAATTTCCTCCCTAAGTGGGGACGGTAATGGTGCTATCCTTTCTTCCTTCTAGGGCTTGAAGGACAAAAAACACAAGTTAATATTTTGAAGGAAATCTGAACAATGTGCGCCATAAAAGTGTTATGAAACCGTGATGAATAAGGAGGGGCAGGTATCCTAGGCAGCAGACACAGCTGCTTCGGTGACCTTACAGGACATGCACGACACCTTCAGAAGATGATAAAGAGCGGCGTGCAGGGGTCATGACTATAGCACATTAAAAAGATAAGGCTGAGGGTTGAAGGCTTTTGTAAAGAATGTGGTTATTATTCTAGATACCAGGAGGAACGTGGAAATATTTTAAACAAACAAGTGAGAAGACGAGATTCACATTTTCCACAGGGCAGCTCTGGTAGCTCTGTAGGAAGAACGGAGGTCGAGGAGTAGATCAGGACAAGGTTTCCTACCAGTTACCTACGAACAAGAGTTAAGGCAGGGTGTATGTAGTAAAAGGAGCGGGCAGCGTTCCTGGTGCCTGGCTAGCTTAACCCCCAAAATAACCACACAGAAATTGTATTAACTAAATTACTGCCTGGCCCATTATATCTAGCCTCTTTTTGGCCAACTCTCACATCTTGATCTAACCCATTTCTATTAATCTGTGTTTACCATGAGGTCATGGCTTACTGGGAAAGATTCAGCATGTCTGACTCTGGCCACTCCATGGCAGCTCTCTCTCTCTGCCTGCCTTCTTTCTCCCAGCATTCAGTTCTCTCCCCCCCGCCCCCGCCTATCTAAGTTCTGCCCTATCAAAAGGCCAAGGTAGTTTCTTTATTTAACCAATGAAAGCAACACAAATACAGAAGAACTTCCTACACCAGTGGGGTGGGCATTAAAATGTGGCCTCAGACTCGGAAGAACTGTGTCACATACAATAATTATCTTTCTAATCAGTGTCTCAGAGAATTCTTGTCTTGAGGGGATGCTGTGGTTTGAATATGAGATGTCTTTTGCTGGATCATATTTGAAATGATCAGTCCCAGGCTGGTGGTGCTATTTGAAGGAGACTGTGACAGTTTTGAAAGGTGGGACTTAGCCAGAAGAAGCAGTCCATTGTGGGATTAAGTATGCCATCCCCACTGAGAAGCCATCAATAATGGCACTGGGACCTGTCTCTTCTGCATGTATTGGCTTTTTGGGACCCTAGTTTGCTTGGATGCACACCTTCCTAGGCCTGGATGGAGGGGGGAGGGCCTTGGACTTCCCACAGGGCAGGGTACCCTGCCCCCTCTTAAGGATTGAAGGGAAGGGAGGAGGGTTAGTGGGGGAGAGGGAGGGGAATGGGAAAAGAGGAAGAAGTGTCAATTTTTGAATAGAAAAATAAAAATTGAGGGAAAAAAAACAATGAACTAACAACAACAAAAAAAAGAAGCAAACTCATATATAACAAGGAGAGGTATAAGACTGTGGAAAACTTGAAAGTCTAAATGATAAACCAAGGCAACACAATCTGAAAGAAAAAAAAGTATGCCAACCCCAGCTCCTTCCTTCATACCCTCTGCTTCCTGTGTAGAGGACATGAACACGATCTTTTCGATGTTCACACTACCATGACACCACCTCACAACTGGCCCAGAAGTACAGACCCTGATGACTACGGAGACAACCCCCTTAGACTGTGAGGCAAAAGAAACAATTTCTCCATCAAGTTTTTTTTTTTTAATTAGGTCACAACCACAAGAAAAGCTTACGACACAGAGAGCTTTTTCCAAATACTAGATGAGGTGGTACTGGTCGCTATCCAAGTGAAGATTGGTGAGAACTCACACAAACTGGTTGGAGCTTAGAGTGAGGCCTGGTGACCCATGGGAAAGCATCACAGGAGAGCACTTGACGTTTTGGCTTGGGTGGGTAACCAGGTAGCTTGCACAAGGATTCGCAAGAGGAGCAGGTTTGCGTGTGAGGTTAGTGAGATTATATTTTGGCGTGCTGACTTTGGGTGTCACAGGGGAGAAAGCGCTGCGAGACAGTGCCGATGAATGCCTAAAGTCTGGGAAAAGAGATTCCGGACCGAGAGATAAAGCGGGAAGTTATAGGTTTATATGCAGTAGTTGAAGCTTTAGAAACTTCAGGTCGCCAGCGAGTGGGCAATGGAATCTTATTTTACCATTTTGCTCAAACATTCATAGAAAAAAATTTTTTAATGGTGTTTGCGTCTGTGTACAGTGTACGTGTGTGTGAGTGTGGGTGTGTGCACAGGTGTAAACATGCCCATGAACCTCCATAAATCAGCCAGAGGAGGACGTTGGATGTTTTTCTTTGTCACTTTTCACCCTATTCCCAGTAGCTCTAGTGAACCTGACACTTAGCTATTTTGGCTAGGCTGTTGGCCAGTGAGCCCTTGGGATCCAACCATCTTTGTCCGTTAATGCTGGGGTTCCAGGCTTTTTCATATGAGTGCCGGGATTTAAACTCACACCTTCATGCTTGCCAGTAAGTACTCTTATTCATGGCTCCGCCTTCTTACTCTGCCCCCAACCCAATAAACCACGGCTTCTTAGTACCCCACCACCCCCAATTAACCAAGCTTCAGTGCCTGTTTGTGCAGGGTACCATCTTCCACACTTTTTACTTTTTTACATAAATGAGACTGTGAAGAAAGTAGCAAGAGAAAAAGAAAGAGCAGGAAAGCGAAGCCAATGGTGAAGAGCATGTCAAACGGGACCAAGACTCCAAATGAGATGTTGAGTAAAAAGGGTCTCTTGGCTTTAGTACAAAATAGGTCACTGGTAACTTAGAGTAGATTCCACTGAGTGATAGATGTGGAAACCGAGGTTGAACTGTGGCTTGAGGCGTCAATGGAAATGGAAGTAATGAAAGAAGGGGGTCATAGATGTGTAAATGCAGAAATGGCCACAAAACCCTCTGCCTGCATGAATGCCCCTTTGCAGTTTCTTCACAGCTATTTCCGTCAAGCGTTAGGACTGGTTTCTTAACTACAAACTCGACTTGGTCATGTGATTTCCTGCGTCCAATGGGGCAGTCATGAAGAAATCAAAGTATTTGTGTTTTGCGCCTTATTCTTGCTGTTCTCAGGGATCCTGTGATTGCAGTCAGGTAATAAAATTCTAGAGTATCTTGCAGGCAATCCTTGGCTAGTGGTCTTGTTCATGCATAGGCAGTCAGCACCAACAGATAGATAGTCAGGCCAAACACTAGCCATTGATGCAGCACCTAGCCAATCCACACCTGACTTATGGCACCCAGCCTTCCTAGCAGATACATTACCCAGCAGAGACCAGATCAAACTATGTTATCAACAGGGAAGTGAATGCTGTTTTAAGCTTTACTGTGCTGAGGGTAATCGCTTATATATCTCAAGTTAACTAATATAACAAAATATGTTTTGAATGCCATGGATTTCCAGTGTCTCAGCTCTCCTGGGATGTGTATCTGCTTCTGAAACCTTGGACTAGACTAGGGAGTTAAAAGATAGGGAGTTGATTTTAGCCTCCCCACTTCCTACACCCTCTTCCTAACACAGAAATAATAAATCATAGTATCAGAGACTGGAATGACAAGACCATACAGTATTATTTATTTATGCGACAATGTAATTTTTAAAATAAACATGTTGAGCAAAAGAAGCCAGATGAAAGAAATAAAAAAATATTCTCTGTATTTCTCTTTATATGCAATTCTAGAAAAGTGTATGTATCCAGGTGTATATAATAAAAGAAAACCAATCAACAATTGCTTGGTGATAGGTTGAAGGATGAAAGGGTAGATTAGCAGGGGCATTAAGAAATTTAGGGGATGATGAATGAATACATCCATTGTCTTGATTATGGTGATGCATTCATACGTAAGTACTATGTGCTTGCAAAGAGCCATCAAACTGTTCATTTTGAAGATGTTCCATTTAATAATAGTCAGGGTTGGTGACTTCAATTTCATATAGGTACATGCCTGTAATTTCAGTGTTCAGTAAGTGAAGACATGAGGAGTATCAGGGTTTAAGGCCACATTTAGATGCACAGTGAGTTAGTTAGAGGCCATCTTGAGTTACCTAAGACTGTTCAACAACAACAAAAAAATAGAGCAAGAAGACTCAGTGTTTAAAAGCACTGACTGTTCTTCTAGGTTCAATTCCAAGCACCCACGTGGGGTCTCACAACCATCTCTAACTCTAGTTCCAGGGGAAGACAATGTCCTCTTCTGGCATCCTTAGGCACCATGTGGTATACAAACATAAATGCAGGTAAAACACATGTGTATATAAAATAATCATAATTTTAAAACAAACATTATGTAGTTTGATATACCTTAATTATATCTTGATAAAACTCTTAAAAGAGAATAAGGGTAATGGGTAAAATTTTCTAATTGGTTTGTAATGCACAAAATAGATGTAGAAGCAAAACAATGTCACAAAGATGTTCCAGTGCTAATTCTCCAGAGCTACATGTGAATATAATGAAGAACTGTGTAGACCTGTTTATTACCTTATGTGGCAAAGAAATCTTGCAGCTATATTTCGAGGATTAGAGCTTGAGATGAGGAAACTACCTAAGATTGATTGTACAAGCTTGATAATAATTGTATTATCCCCAATGAGGGAAGAGTCTTTAACAGTGAGACAGCAGGAGGAAATGGAACAAGATGGATTTGAAGGACTCAACCTGCCAAGAAAATGGAGAAATGGAGCCGTGAGCCCAGAAATAGTGGTATTTGTGATCTAGGATTGGACCACTCTTTCAGAAACATGACAACAGGACTATTTTATCCTTCCAATGAGTTAAATTTCATAAATCATTCAAATGACCACAAAAGAATTTCTAAAACAAACTGCCTCTTGCAGTCACCTTGATGAGAAACATAGTGGCCAGCCCTTGACTAAGCTAGAGAACACTAAATTGGTGTTTGATACCACTGAGGGGCAGTTGTCCAGAGCAGTTCTAGGAAGTTAATATAGAAAAATTTTGTGGCAAGCAGTTGAAGTTACTGGCAAAATAGCTATTTCAATGGTGTCTGTTTCCTAACAATGGATCCCAAATAATTAAGTCATTGTAGGAATGGCAAGGGCTGGTTACAGGAGGCTTAACTCTCGGGACCTCATTATCTGATCCATACATTGGTGACATTTTCTTCCAGCTGTAGAAACATCCACCTATTAAACACTTGTCCCATCAAACTTCACATTATAGTTTGTGGAGGTTTTATAATTTGTGGAGGTTTTTTTTTGCATGTATGTTTTTAAATTTTATTCTTAGAGAATTTCATTTTCATACAATTAATTTTGTTTATATGTTCTCATCGCTGGTGTAGGAGGTTCTTCTGTTTATGTGTTGCTTTCATTGGTTGAATAAAGAAACTGCCTTGGCCCTTTGATAGGGCAGGACTTAGATAGGCGGGGAAAAGAGAACAGAATTCTGGGAAGAAGACAGGCAGAGAGAGCCGTTTGGAGATGCCATGTTTCTCCTGCCTGAGATGGACGCTGGTTAAACTCATGCCAGTAAGCCACAGTCAAGTGGCGATGCACATTCATGGAGATGGGTTAAACGAATATGTGAGAGTTAGCCAATAAGAGGCTAGAACTAATGGGCCAGGCATTAACTTAATTAATACAGTTTCTGTGTAATTATTTCGGGGGTTAAGCTAGCTGGGCAGCCGGGAGCCGGGCGGCCAGGACGAAAAGCAGGCCCGCTCCTCATACAACCATTCCTCTTACTACACATCACCATAACCCCACAATGCCTCTCTGGACTCCCCCTAACACACCTCCCTCGACTTTATATCCTCTCGAAAAGAATATTGCAACCCACAAATTAGTACTGCCCAAATACATATGGTGCCTGTTCAAGAAGACCAACAGGAGATCAAGCTAACTGAAATTTCAGCATGGAGGAGAAGGGGCTTGCTCTTTGTTTGTATATATGTATGTTTGTTTTTTTTAACCATCAGCTTCTAAAGGAAAACCTGGTGATTTTGTTGGGGGAAAAAATCCTTTAAATCCTTTTGTTAAAATCTGAAATCTGAAAACAGGCTTCTCAGCTAAAATTCTAGTTCAGTTCTTCCACTTTGAAGTTCCTCCGCCTTCTGTGTACAGTTTGCTGAGTGGCCATGATGCACCAGCAGTTAAGAGGGAGCAAATCTGCACACAGAAGCAGTGTAAGTGCTCACCTTTCAATGTCCTGCTTGTGATAATATCGTTGCTGCTAGTTAAGAGAGTTTCCGTACGAGGAATGGTTTCACACCTGACTTCATGGGTTACACGGAAGAAAGCTTGGTACGATGTCTGGGAAATGACCCAGTTGGAAAAATGCTTGTCTGATAAGTTGGATGACCTGAGTTTGATGTCCAGAGCCAATGTCAAGGATCAGGGAATAGTGTGACCTGTGCATGGAATTTCCAGGGCAATGGTTGGGGAGGAAGATGGCAGGTGGGTCCCTAGGAATTACTGCCCAGACAACTTACCCTGATTATTGAGAAATCTTGACTCAAAGACCAAAACCCCAAACCCAAGTCCCACAGCCCCTGAGAAACCACACCCTAGGTTGACCTGCAGTGGCTACATACCCCCCCCCCACAGAGAGAGAGAGAGAGAGAGAGAGAGAGAGATTGCCTTTTTAAGTGCTAACCCCATTAAGAAGATGCAGATCATTTTCTGTGGTTACCCACCCCACCTCGCACCCCGTGCCCAAATAGTTCCTGTTTCTGTTGTGACCAGAGCAGGAAGAGAAAGTGACAGCGATGCTGAGCAAATGGAATTTAGTCCTGATGGCTTCGTTCTCCCTGACTAGAGAAGGGTGTGTGGGCAGAGCAAGGGTTATTCTTTCCCTTCCCTGTCTTTTCAGCTTCTCCTGAATGGCCTTGCGCTCTCCTTTCCTGACTCCTCCTTATCAGTGCATGGCCAGGAGCTGGGAGATTCCTAAAGTTCTGTTGTCTCTCAAAACAAAACAGAGCATTCCAACCAAATTTGAACAGAACCATTTACAACATTTACAATTCTATTATGTATCAGTTTTCCTGCCTGGCATTTATTTGAGGAAAGGATCTCTCGGATATGAGGGAGTTGGTTTTGGAAAATTAAATCAGACAGGCTAAAATGATGATGTGATTCGCAAGAAGAAAGAGGATCATTGTGTGATAGGGGAATTATTTTTGGAGCGCTTATTTTCATGACTCCCAGTGCACAGAGGAGAAAACATATGGACGGTGTTGCTAATTTAGGCCTGTGCTGGCTTCAGGCTCTAGATGTAGGTTCCACGCAACTCTTCTCTGGTCTCCATTTTTGAATGAAGGGTGGCAGGAGACGTGGTGTGAGATGGGAGGCAATGTCCTGCGATCAAGCAGGAATCTTCACCGTGGCTACAAGCAGGTCTGACCTTCACGCCCTGTGTGTGTGTTGTGAGGGGTGACTGTGTACAGGAGCCCTGCGTGGGCAGCCTTGAGAGTGGGTATTTCATGCCATAGTAATTATCACAGTTAAGTGGCTTGTTCCTTTTTTGTGGCATCAAACACATCTTTAAAAAACACCCAGAAAGCAGTAGGGTTTTATCTCTCTCTCTCTCTCTCTCTCTCTCTCTCTCTCTCTCTCTCTCTCACTGAGAGTTAAACAGTCATGTGTGAATGTATTTTAAGTTCAAGGAAAACAACCAAAGCTATTCCTTGCATGTCTCTATGTGACGTACATTCATTTTCTAACCATGTATTAATGAGATGCTCTTTTCAGTAGAGAAATGAACAGGAGGTGATTTTTGTTTTCAAAATAAGGAGTCCTAGAAACCAAGGTTACAAAGTTGTATGTAAAGAACAGGAAACTTCCCCTTGTCATGAATGTGAGGTGTCAGCAAATCTGCCGCTGCGTGGGCACAGGTCACCATGTCTGCTGAATCCCCAAGTAGACTCTCTGGCTAAGTCTTGTGCTGCTCATCTATGGCTGACTGCTTCCTCCCTGAAAGCAGCTCTGGGAGAAGACTTGCAGGTGCCTTTGAGGATACCGCTTATTTGACTAAAATGTTTACATATTGAAATTGCATGAACTTCCATGTGTAGGGCTAAGTTATTACAGGTTTCCTTATGTTTTGATGTAGAAATGCATGCATTCCTACCTCCCTGGGTACTAATTCTGAATTTAATATAGAAAAATGGTAAAGGTGTCTTCTTTGGGCTACTTTCTATTTGTAGCAGAGAGGGGTAGGGCTGTCTGGGATTTTGACCTATATCACATGGGAACTGAAGTCCTACCCTTGGTTGACAGAGTGATGAAAGAAACAGAATGTGGAGACTGTCTGGGGTCATGATGGTTGTACATGATGGTTGTGTTGAGGATTTGATTACCTCTTAACTGTTGCCTGAAAGAATCTGGAATAAATAATTATTAAATGGTACTTACTCTACTTAATAATAAAGCCCACCAGTCTATCAATTAAAAATTAGCGTGGTGAACGCTAGCCTCCTTGTGGACCTATGGGCTTCACTGCCTTTGATGTTTATTTCCAGAGTTAATGTTTTCAGACTTTTATACTACTAATTTTTAAAAACAAATAAAGGGGTTTTGATAGACTCAATTAAAATCACAATGAATATTGCTGTATATATATATATATATATATATATATATATATATATATATATATATATACGAGAAGAGCCAAAATCTGGAACACAGAGATCAAATGCTTTCCAGCTTATAAGTTGTCAGGAACTCATATATCTTGCTGGAGGCAACGTGCAATGGTATAGTCATTTGGAAGATAATTTGGTAGTGTCATATAAAATGAAACATGTCTTTATGTATGTTTAGATACTTAGAAGCCTGATTTAGTTACTAGGCATACTCAGAGAAGTTAAAATGTACACACACATATAACTTAGACATGGGTGTTTGTAGTTGATTTATTATTAATTTTTTTTGGAAGCGTCCAAAATGATTCTAGTCGGTAAATTGGTAAACTGCGGCAAAGCTAGATAATGAATTGTCCTGAAAAGATATGAACTATCAAACCAGGAAAACGCAGAGTAGAAACTAAAGTGAATGTTGCTGAGTACCAGTCTGAAAGGGCAGCATATTGTATGATTCAGGCTATACTGCTCTCTGCAATAAGCCAAGTTCTTGAGATTTAAGATTAGTGGTTGTGTAGTGCGGGAGAAAGACATGAATAGGTGGATGCTAAGATCCTTCAGGCAGTGGAAACACTGAATATGACACGATACTGGTCATATGTACCTTTATATATACATGTAAATGCGTATGATAAATGTATATAAGTGCATAATGTGTAGTATGAAGAGTAAACTACAAGGTTAAGTGTGGACTTTGGATGACAATGATGTGTCAAGATAGGCTCATCAATTGTCAGAACCGTACCACCCTGCTAGAGGGATGCTGATCCTACAGGGATGTTGGTCACAGAGGGATGTTGGTCATGGAGGAGTCTAAGTGCATGTGGGAGGAGGGAGCAAATGGGAAGCCTCTGCCCTTTGCTTTCGTTGTATTGAGAACCCAAAATTAGTCTGAAAAAAAAAAAAAACACCAGAGTTAAAAAGTTTAATGATAACAATTTCCTACGTTCCTGGAAAATTGTTTTCAGTGAAGCCATTTTCAGGGAAAATGATGCTATTGTTTGTCCCTTCTGCATCATTTCCCTCCTGCTGGGATGCAGAGCAGTGAGCAAATGTTAAATTCTTATTAAAAAAGAAACAATGTATAAGTATAATGACATATAGTCCCAACTATTGCTTTTAAATTTTTATTAGATGTGTTAATCCATCTAATTAAAAAAAAAGTGAAAAGAGTCACCAACCTAGTGTTGGCATTATAGAAAAAAAATCGCTTTTCCGCTTGAACATTTTAAATTTTATTTTTTAAATAAACGGGATTCTTGCGATTTATAACTCACAAGAAGTGAGAAGTATCATTTATATTAGAATCTCCCACGGAGGTGACAGGCCTAGTACTTTGGGTAACAAAGCCAGTTCTAAGTCCTTGACTATCATTCTAGAATTTGTTCCTGCTTGTAAAAATAGATTATCTTCTGTCTTTTTATCTGAAAGGTTTCATATCATATATCCAATTCCTCTTCACCCAACAAATACTCTTCTATTCTGCTCTCTTTTCAGTTATACCCTTTCCACTAGTGCAGCATTGGTATGATTCTTTATTGCACAAGAAAAATATTAAAATGTACTTTTGGCGCTAATTGTAATTTTGTGTTCATTTTTCTCGCTAAATTGAATGGCAGGTGGTGTGGATTAATGCCTTGGAATTTCATTGAGAGTCTGCTGAAATTACAAAATAGTTCTAGGAGAGTTAACGCTTTTAAGATGTGATCCTCCTGTTCCTAGAAAGGCCATTTTGTGGTCATGAATACCAATGCTGAGTTCTTTAAATGGATCTCACTGTTGTTGGCAAAAGCATTTGTTCGTATGTTTATCTTCATTCCCGTTATATATCGATGTCTTGCTTGTCTGTTGTTTGGCAAGTCAGGAAAGGCTTATAATATGTGTCTAGTGCGTTTTCAGGTTCTATGGGAGATATTGTGATGCTTCTCTTTAGAGCTAATTCCACAATGAGATAGTTTCTAGGACTCTCTGTATCTAGGACTGTTCTATTTAATCCCAGCAAAGTTCTAAGAACTGATGGAAAACCAAACTGAACCAAACCAAAGTAAAATGAAACAAAACAAAACATTCGCTTCTTACACGTAAGGAACCTGGATTTTAGCGGTTGGAATAAAAAAACAAAACAACAAGAATAAAACCAGATAATGTTAAGTGAGCAAATTCATTCTCTACATAATGATCAGACATCAGATGGCCAGGAAGTTTCAGTTTTAAACATTTGAATTAATTATGGTGGGAAAGAAGGTAGAGCCCACTGGGATTAATGAGGTACCAATACATCTACATTCACTCTAGGGAAGGCAGTTTTGCAACATGACGATTTTATCATCATGGGTAACACTCATTCATTTATTTAAAAATACCTGAATGCTGAGCAAAATTGTAGATGCCAAAGATGCAGTAGCTGAGGAGAAACCCGAACAAGTTAAGAGTCTTGACTTTAATGAAGTTTATATGGTATGGAGTTTCATTTCCTAGTACCTACCAAGGGTCTTTTCTTCAGACGAAGTCCTAAGGCTGAAGATGCGTAATGGTTTGGCCAATTGTAGCATCCTGACTCCATTATGCTGGCTACTGATGCTGACTTCACCATGGAGCCGTCCATAGAAAACCCCGTGCTTCATCGCTACAATCCTCTGCGCCTGCAAGGTTCTAAGAAGTGATGGGAAGCCAAGCCCACCAAACCAAAATGAAATGAAACAAGAGAAAACCAGATAGGTGTCTCAACCTTAAGGAGTCTGGATTTTAACAGCTAGGTTTGGGAGTGTGTGTGTGTGTGTGTGTGTGTGTGTGTGTGTGTGTGTGTGTGTGTGTGGCAGGGGTGGGGGGGACAGCTAGCAAATGCTGTCAGACTGCTTTTGAATAGTTTCCTTGGTTCATTCCCGTTTAATCTGAGCTGATATTTAATTGTGGCCTTTTCTAACAATGCTCTCAATTAGGACTGAAGAAGTGCGTCTAACACTCTTGCAAAAACACATCCCCAGCCACCTAAGTACCACAGTTCATGTACTGCACCGAGGATTTTCTTCAGGCTCAGGTTGCCGGCCTCTCACTTCCCACCCACAGCTGCGCGTTTGAATATTCAGTAGCGAGGTGGGAAGGAGGAGTCAGCTGCTCTGGGTGGATGATGCTGGCTCTATGCTTGAGCTTTCGCTGGGTGATGGGATCAGAATTCCAGGAGAACCTGGGACGCCTGAGATGTTTGAACTCTGAAGCTTCCAATAGAAAACACATTTATGATAAATGATCTTAAATTAAATTTTAATGGCCTCTAAATTGTAGATAAGCACTCAGCAGAAGCATTCTCCTTGTGCGGATAAACATCATTAGCGTGTAAGTAGGAACACTTCTTTGGCTTCTATTTCCCTCCGGGTTTTCTAACAGTTCCATGGATCCTTTTCTGCCTAATACCAATGCCAATAAGCTTTTCTTCCTGACTTCCCCAGCCTGCCTCCTGAGTTAATAGCTGGCTTTTGACTTGTCACTTGTGAGAAAGAAGAAAAAGGGCTAGTTCCCAGCTGAAGTGAAACCTTACCTGCCATCCGCAAATGCTGGCTGTGCCAGCTCCTCCTGATCCTTCAACTGGCAGGAAACCCTCAGAGGCATGCAAAGGACAGGCCCACCTCCACAGCCTGGCTTAGTCACCTCCGTGGGATGAAGGCTGACACAGTGTACTGTCGGGCCTCAAGTGATCCTGCAAGGTGCAAGGCAGCTGGGAAGTCTGGCTTCATACCCCAGAGGCTATGGAGTTTTGACTTCTCAATTTGTTCTTCCATTTGGCAAAACCCTTTTCTTCTCCAGCCTACCCTTTCTGGATTGAGTCGAAGTGTGGGAACATGGTGGGAGAGAACACGGAAACGTGGGGACACAGAGCTTCTGAAAAGGGCCGTGTGGTTCAGCAACCTCTGCTAGTCTAAATGGCCACAGCTTGAAAGGCCTGATAGGTAGCCAGCCGGACATACTCTCCCTCCCGAAGACACAAGTTACAAACAAACCCCAGGAAGTTGGGACAGGACAGGCAACCTCAGGCTTAGGCCCTAGAAAGAGGCGCCCTCATCCAGCACACCTCTGAGATAAATTTTTCTCCCCAGTGTTCTGAATACCTGCATATTGGTTTGTTTATTTGTTTTTTGTTAAATGAGATTTTTTTTTGGCTTTATCTCCACTTGATCATCAAGACAAAAAGTAGTATAAACAACATTTTCCTACTAAGGTCTATGCATTCATGTCTTTCCTTCTTGCTGGGATGAAATGGCGGATTAAAACACCTTGAGGGAGAAAGGGCTCGTTTTTTAGTTTATACTTCAGGGCTGCAGTCCGTCCTGGTGGCAGCAGCCGGGGCTTGAGGCAGCTGGTCACATCGTCTCCGGAGTCAGGAAACACTGTTGGTGGGTGCTGTGGCTCAGTGGGCTTGCTCTGTTTTTATGTAGTCCGGGATCCCATCCCACCGTATAAAACACCATGTTCCGAGTGAGACTTTTCACCTCCATTAACTCCATCCAGATAATCCCTTACCGACACATTTAGCAGTTTGTCTCCTAACTCAGTGGTCCTCAACCTTCCTAATGCTAACTAACGACCCTCGAACACAGTTCCTTATGTTGCGTTGACCCTGTAAAATTATTTTCCTCGCTGCTTCATAGCTGTCATTTTGCTTTTGTTATGAATCGTAATGTTAAATATCTGATGTGCAGGATATCGGTATGTGATCCCTATTTAAGGATCATTCGACACCAAAAGGGATCGTAACCTACATGGTGAGAACAAGTGTCTTAGGTGATTCTAGATCTTACTAAGCTGACAATGACAACCATCGCAGTGTATGAAACGCTTTATCCCCTTAACTGAGATGATTTTCATCACCTTCCAAGTGTGTTTTACGTGCTGTATAAGGCTTAATCATGGCCTAGCGCATAAATTGGAAATTGTAATCTTAGGATTGCAGCTAAGAACGTGGTCTGTGACGGGGGCAACATTGTGCGTTTAATGCTTACTCTGCCTCTTACCTGTCCTTGTGGACACGTGGCTAAATGATTAAGCCTCAGTTTCCTTATCTGGAGAGAGGATGTAATTATTTTAAGAAGTGTGTCACATGGGTTGTTCAGATGACAAAATGAACCATATAAATAAGATACATAGTCTGATGCCAGGTGTTTGACAAGTACAGATGCCACCAATGACATTCCTGAGTTCCCTTCCCTTTCAGTGAGGTGAAACTCACCCGGAACAGTATATCTGGTGATTGGTATAGGAGAGCTAAGCCATTGAGCCATTTTATAAAAGTAAAGGGTATTTTGAATATATAATGTCCTTCATCGAGACATTTCACACTGTGAGTAAATTTTAGCAAGGGTTTGATAAGCATTCAAGGTATTTCTGAATAAAATACTCATATCATGTTAGATTGAGCAAACTCAGTGTGTGTGTATACATATGAACACACATGTGTATGGACTTTGTTCTACTCAAAATATTTTTCTCTTGCTGCTTATTTTGCCTGATGACTCAAAGGTGATATCCTGTATATGTATGTTTCTCACACGCAGGTGAAATAGTCTAATACTATTATATGATTACAGTTTCTAGGATGACTGGGAGTGTTGATAACAGGGAAGATCTCGGTGCTGTCACCATGAACAGTGTTGAACAGTGTTGGAGTTCAAGAGGAATTTGTAGGAATTAATGGGTGAAGACTTCAAAATACGAAAAGTTTTTGACCTCAGCATGTCAAGTTGATCAGTTATCTAACTTTTACTAGCAGAATTTTTTTTTTGTTCTTCTAAATAACCTTGAATTGTGCATGTACCTCCAGAACTAGTCCCATGTAGCCCAGTGACTCACAGAACTTGTCCTGAGAGTTTAGCTTTGCTGGAAAAGGGGTAAGACAACCATCATCCAACTTCAGCCTTGGCAGCTTGATTTGCAAGAGCTGATAAAATATTGTTCCTCTGCTGAAGCTCATCTCTTATTAGCTGCAGATTACCTGATTGGTGTCTTTGCTCTCCTAGAAGCCCGTCGTGATTCCTGGTTCTTTACTGGGATAAATCCATTCTGATGTTGGCATGTTGCTGACTGGTTTGACACACATACGAGTCTGAATGAGAGCGCTGCAGAAGTTTTAATTGGCTGGCATCCTCTTGTGGGAATTTCAGGCTGTCTCCAAACTTTTGATTATTCAAGTGTCACTGACCAAGTCAGGAATTAATCATCTGTCCCTTTTCACATTATTACCTACAAATTGAGAACTGACATTTTATGCTAATATATTCTCCAATAAACTGTGCCAGCCTTTTTTTTCTAGTGAAGCAAAAATATCTTTCCAATTAAAGGACAACTTATAGATGGGAACTATCAACCCACGTTCCCAGGGACTGAGTGCTTTGTTTCTGTCCCTGATAGCCAGAGCAAAGTAACCTAGGAGGGTGTTGGAACAGGATATAGCTGTGATCTGGCTGTCTGCTCACCATGGCAAATGTCAGCGAGAGTCTGGGGCTTCAGAAGTAGTATATTTATAAGTCAGTGGTCCAAGGTTCATTCACGTCAAAGGGCAGAATGGAGAGTCTAAGAATGATCCAGAGAAAATGATACTGTGTGACTTTTCCTTCCTGTCCCTGCTTGCCTGAATTTTTATATAAACAGCATTAGATTCAACTGAGTGCAAGATGAGGGAAAAGAGAAATAAACGACAGATCCGAATTTGTAGTATTACACTATTTTACACACTTGCATAGATTTAAAACCTCTCACACTCACCAAAATAAATGTCACTTTGAAATTAGGAATTATCCATATGCCCCTCTCTTCTTGTAGTATTTTAAAGCTCAGAGGGCAGAACTTGCCTGCCTTCTAATTCCATCCTGTCCACGGTTCAACAGTGTCTGGAGCTTCATGGTGTTCAATAGAACTAACATTGTGGGATGTTAGCAGCTAAGGGGTGGACAACGGCCTTGGTTACGGTAAAGTCACCAGATGTGGGTCAGAACTGATGTGAACTGCCGGGCACATGTTTGCAGCTTCCTCCATCAACTGCCCTTTCTACACAGCATTTGGAGCCCCAGATTAAAGGTATTCATCCATGTTTGCCAAACATATGGAACAGGCTCTAAGATCCAAGGCAAGGGGCAGCCCTTAAAGCTTTGCAAGATGAAGTGGAAAAGAATTCATTCAGAGGCAGAGGAGGAGAGGTGGGAGAAAGAACTTCTCCAAGGATTGATCGATGAAGCAAGGGAAAGAGTGGCTCTAGCCAGGGAGGCACAGCAGCAGAGAAGTAACAAAAGGAGAGAGGCACGGACACAGACATACACAGAGGCACACGCACACGTGTTTGTGCGCACACATACACACGTGCGCGCACTCTAGACTTGACACTTTGACTTGGCCTTTAAAAGTCATTGTTTTTCTGCAGCTTTGAAGACAGAGACATGACTTGTACTTCCTTTGCAGGAATATTAAAACACGTTATTTATTTAAAAAGTAAAGACCCTGCAAACCATCAAAGCTTCCTAGAGACAGCAGTCACAAATCTTACCTATAAAGCACTCGCTAGCAGCTGTTAAGAGCACGAGGGAGAAGCATGTCCACAGCGAGTCTGGTCACTTTTATGTCAAACAAGCAGCCACCAGCGGCCATAATAACTGCATTTTAAAATTCTTTTAAATACTCCCTGTCTAATCCCCCCAATTTTCTGTGATACTTTTTATTTAAACTTTTTTTTTTTATGAAGGAAGTATGGGTTGGGAGAGACGAGGTCAAAAAAGAAAAAGATTTCTTTTATGTTTCTTATATGTAATATACCTTTTAAAATGTAGTTTATTTAAGGATAAAAGAGTCCCTGGACATCTATGAAATGTAAATCTTGCACAAATGAATAAACAATGACATGTGGTTGCTCTGGCTAGGAGTATCAGTCATATGTAATGGAAAAAGAAACCCCATTGTTTGGAAATAGGTCCTCCAGTAATCTTAAAGATTTATTACTAAGTCCTTATTCATAGGAAGAAAATGTTAGGATTCATCTTTCAAAACCTTATTGTGATCAATTTTGTAATTGGTGAGCTTTTGTTCCACTAAGCACAAATATTGTATTGAAAAATAAAGAACATGTGGCCAAATATATAGGAAAGCAGTAAATTCTGTAATGCAGGCAATGATGAAAGTATTGCCTAGGTATTAGTCTTCTTTAGATAATTACCATGCAATCTTCATTCTAAAAACGCTGAGTTAGTGGTTCTAAACCTTCCTAATCCTGCAACCCCTTAATACAGTTTCTCATGTTGTGGTGACCCCCAACCAACATTACTTTTGTTGCTTTTTCATAACTGTAATTTTGCTAGTGTTATGAATTTAATGTAAGTATCTATGCTTTCCAATGGTCTTAGGTGACCGCTTTGACAGGTCCAGTTGACCCCCAGAGGGATTAAGACCCACAGGTTGAGAACAACTCCTCTAAGATCACGATTCTTTTGAAATAAGGCAGACACTCTCCGATTCAAATTTGAAGGGACTCCCTCATTCTTGCAAGTGACCCCGAGTTTTTAGGACTCCTCTTTAGGCATGGACTGAAGGAGAAGGAAGTTGCTGTTTGTGTTGTTCAGAAACTATGGGAAATCTCTGCCTTGGAATATAGGAAAGCATAATTTATAATTGATGATGACTCTTTAAATGAAAACAGTCCAATGAGCCATCATATGTGGAACACTTCCTGTGAGTTCTAAGCAATAACTGGTAGCAGAATATGTCCTTAAGAGCGAGTCTGTTTTCAATTACTGTCTCTTGCTATATCAACATCCTTGCTAATGGTCACTTAATCCATGCTAATTATCCTGAGTCTGATGAGAAGTTCTGTGGGTGAAGGTGGTTGTCACCAAGCCTGACAACCCGAGTTCAGTTCCTAGAACAGTCATATCCTCTGACCTCCCCACAGGCACGGTGGTATGCGTGCACACAGTACGCTCTCCACCCCCACCAGACACAAGACAAATGCAATCCATTCTTGCTAATAGTCTTGGTAGCGTGTCACTGAATACCTTCAGATCTAGCACTCTTCATGAAACATATACGTACGCATTCCGAAACCCATAGGCCCAAATGTTTACAAGTACAGAACCCTTCAATTTAGGGTCCAACAGTTGATGGATCTGGGAAGTGCTGCAGTTCTTTGAAGACTGGTACTAAATGTTCTGAAAGCAAGAATGGCGGAGCTTATCATTTCAAAAGATCTTAACACGTGTTTATTGAAATCCGAAGCACAAAGGTACCAGAACTCATCATTTTGAGAGCATTAGGGACTCTTCTTTATTCTCCTTCCCTCCTTAGCCCTTCTCTCTTTCTCCCTCCTTCGCCCTTCCTCTACTCCTCTCTCCCTCCCTCCCTCCTTCTGTCCCTCCCTCTCTTCTGTCCTTCCTTCAGTTCAGTTTTCTGATTTACAAGATGGAAACAGACACAGGAGCAGTGGTGAGAGTCTGAGGACCTGTGGCACTGGGGAGCACACTCCATCCCAGGTTCTCCCTGTGCAGTACCGTGTAATTTTCACAAAATGCCTGTGAATTTGGAGTTATTAATCTGCCTTTAGAGATGGAGTCGTAGGTCCCAAAAGGGTAAAGCGGAGTTTGAACTGAGCTGAATTTTGCCCAGAGCCTCAGAACTGTAACAGCTCCGGATCACTGTAGGCAGTTATGCCCTATTTATTAGGATATTTGTGTTTTAGCCAAGTTTGTTACAAAGCCCATTTTTTCCCCCTGAGGGAAACTCCCCTTTGATAAGGGTTTATATTATACTGTTTCAGTCTGCTTGCCAGTATTCAAGTTTTACAGGGATTGGGGCTGTGTCTACTATTTTCACTGCAGATATGGAACGTGGAAGGTTGGGGGTCACTAAATAAATGTTGAACCCGTGCCTGTGAGAAAAATCATCTGTAGACACAACAGAAGCATAGGGAAAAGCAAGTAGCATGTATTTGAGGAGAAAGATTATAATCAATTAACCAAAGATTTGAATTATTTAACATTTATGAAAATGATGTAGTATAAATAATGCAATATTTAAAAAGATAATTTCTATGTATATACATGTTTGTGCATGTGTGTGTATGTATGTGTGCATGTGATCATGCTCATAAATATATGCAGAGGCCACAGGTCGACATCAGGGGTCTTCCTTAATCACTGCTCCTCCTAGCATTGTTTTTGGAACAATGTCTCTCACTGAACTCAGAGTTCATGGATTGGGTAGACGTGCTAGCAAGAGCAAGCTGGAGAATCCTCCTTTCTACAGCCTCCTATTTCTCCACCCTCCCATTTCCCCAACCCCCAACACTGGGATTACAGTCACATGTTAGGTCCCTGGCATTTTATGTGGGTGAAAAGAGAGGATCTGAATAGAGATATCTGGGAGAGCCCAGAGTGACCATGACTCAAAGCCAGACCATGTGAAGAGGGTGGGGAGGCGCGGGAAGAGGAAGAGAGGAACTGTTGACTCACATCATTATGTTTGTGTGGTAAACACTTTATTGGCTGGACCCTCTGTGCGGTCCTCAAAATAATAAAATTCTATATCATATTACAAATTAGTCATAAAGTATCTGAAAAACCAAATATATATCATGGACACAATATGTGCTACCTTTTTTAAAAAAAATCAAGCCTTAAATATTAAATTATTTCTGCAAGTTTTAGTCAATTTCACTTTGATATGTGTAACTTAAAATTCAGAATAAAATTTCTTATTTTTAGCTATTCCTGAAACTTGCTGAATTCCTTTTTACTGTGCTTACTTTGTATCCTCCTTTAGCCTAATTTGGCAGCCAGTGATTCTCTCTCTTTATAGGTGTGCCTATAACGTTTCAGTGTTTTTAAGTTCAGGAACACTGAGTATCCGCCATTGGGTCTTTAGGTTAAACTTGTAGGGACTAGGGAAACTCTAGGGGAAGGAAAAGGAGAAAAGACAAAAGGGGGAGAGAAAAGGAAAAGGGAAGGGGAAGGGGGAGAAAAGGGGAAGGGGGAGAATAAAGGAAGGAGCGAAAGCAGATTAGTTCTTGGATTTGAAGAAATTCAATGATCAAATGGCACATATCTCCTGAGTTCTGTAAGCATTGAAAACTGCGCATCCAACAACAAGGAAAGTCTACACACAGGTGCCCCCGTGCTAAAACTTATGTTCTTATTCATCCTTCAGACAGAATTCACAGAGCACAGAGACGTACCAATCACTGTCTGGCACCTAATAACTCATTTGTTGCAGCCTTAGTGGGATTAGGCAAGTGATTGTTGCCATGAAGATATGCTTATTAATAAGCAACCGCATTCCCAAGTTCTCGGAGACACAGAGAACTTGGATCACATTGATGGGCTCCGGATCCATCCCGACTCAGTATTGTGTACTCACATTGCATGTGCTTTGGTGTTAATTTACTCAGATGCATCTGAAGTGACGTTATCTTCCCACACATGAATCCATGTGTTCTTTCTTTCACCCTAGTCAATCAGGAAGCTGGTATTTATTAAACACCCCAAAGGACAAGCTACATAAAGCTCTTGAGTGAGAATAATCTTTAGGTTATACTTCTATTTCCCTTTCACTGCAGAAAGGAGACATTTATTTATGGTGCCTTTTCAATCAGCATGTTAAAATTCTTAACACGAATATATCGTCTAGTGAAAGACCAAATGACTGAATGAGGAATTCATGAAGAGCCGTTTGCAAATTTAAGTGAAACAAATGATTAGTCTTGTTGCTTTTCCTCTTAGAGTGAAATGAACAAAAAACTATTATAATTCCTCCCTCTTAAAATCCAAGAGCCATGTAAATTGTTTATAATTTATTTACTCGAGCATCATTTAAATTCGGAGGTTGTGGGACCGAGAAATGAAAACACGTAAGATTCTGGATGCTTTTGTGAGGATGATGGTGGTTTTGAAGGTTTCTGTTCAAAGGATCCCCTGGATGTTCTAGCGAGGTAGAAATCTGTCGTATTGCCTGCTCTTCCTTATGTCTAGTCCACCAGCTGAGTCCCTTCCAGATTGCTTAGCCAGTGTGTGGTGTTCCCGAACTTGTCAACCTCTAATCCACTCAGTTAGGGGTAATCTGGTCTTGAATGAACCATGGAGAACATCGTGATGAAATAGCCCAGGGTTTGGAATCAAACACATCATGACTGGAATCTACCTCACTAAGGAGCAGCTCAGAAAACCTTTAACTCCCATGAACCTCAGTTGTCTAACCTATTAGAAAGGATTCCCCACTTTTCTCTTACAGGGTTAAGTGTTTTAAGATCAAAAACTAGATATGGAAAGTATAAAGCTTTGTGTCCTAGGAACTCAGCAAATGGCTTTATTTCCTGGCTTCTCCTTATATTAAGGAGAGAAGGAGGAGGAGGAGGAAGGTCAGAGAAACTAAACACTGAGGACTTAAGTCATTGGAAGCTACCAGCAACCCTGCTGTGACTCCTAAGCACTTCACAACATAGTTCAAAGCAATTATTCTCTTCTGAGGTTCATCATTAAAATCCTTTGGAAGTGGGCCTGGTCCTCAAGCTCACGTGTTGTTCTAAGATGGGCCTCAAATTCAGATCCAACTCAGAATTTTGTAATAGAGCCCTGAAATCCATGGTTTCTTTTATGATATGGAGGCTCTTAATTTAGGCCATATGGCAAGAGGAGACCATACAATTCCCAAAGATCATGCTCATGCAACAAATACTTTGGGATGAGCAGAACAGGAGCGCATGTGTGCTTTGGTTAGGGAGAAGATGGCCATTCCCTTAGAGGGAGTAAGGATGCTAAGATCCACTCAAAAGCTAGTGATTGCCAGGATAGGTTTGAATAATGTGATTTGGGCCCCAAGAGTAAAATTCCCAGGCACATTGCATAGAGAAGCTTTAAGTATTATATGATTGCAGTGTGCCGCAATAGTCTAGGTGGTGGTGATTGTGAGAAGGAGAATGCTCTGATTTGAATGTTCATGTCCCTTCACATTGAATCTTATTCTCTGATGCAGCAATAAGAGTTAAGCCAGACATTGGTGGTACACACTTTTAATCCCAGCACTTAGGAGCTAGAGTCAAGCAGATCTCTTAGTCCGAGGCCAGTCTGGTCTGCAGAGCTAGTTCCAGGGCAGTTAGGGCTACAAAAAGAATCCCTGTCCCAAAAAACAGATAACAAAAATAAGCAAACAACAACAACAACAACCACAAAAAGTTAAGCCATTAATCACAATTAAGTGATGAAGACTCCTTTTTTGCGTAGTGGATAACAGAAGGCTGAGAAGGAATTGCTGTAGGCTCTTTGGCTCTTTAGCCCTTCTGTTTGGGCAGAACACAGAACTCTCAAGGCTTCGGCTCAGAAGTAGAGAGCAACCCCAACCAGACACTGTACCAATGAACACCCAGACCTTGGGATTTTCTGGTCTCCTGAACTGTTTAAAATGTACTTACATTGTCCATAAATAATCTAGTCGAGGGTACTTTGCTAAAGCAGTGCAAACAAACAGAGGAGTGAACTCAGGAAAAGCCTCTGAAATCTTAAAGCATAGGAGGAGGAAAGATTCATAGGCTCCAGGGAGCAGCACTTCATCATTCTTATTAAAATCACTGATAGAGGTCGCTGAGGTCCCTGCCCTTGCGCTGTGGGGAAATTAGGAGTGGGAAGTAGAGGCTGCGGAACCTTGGCTCCTTTTGCGTTTAGACATCTCATCTACCAAAAGGCTGCTTTCTGATAGCCTCCATCAATGGCTTCTCTCTCCCCTGGAGCCCTGCTGAGGTCAAGCTGTGAGACTCTGCACATCTTTTGGACAGCTCTTTTCCTAAAGAGCATCCCATCCTCAAGTGTGGGCAGAGGGATTTATGAGCATAACTGTTGAGTGAAATAAGGGCCTACCATCAGCAAAGGTTGAATCAGTCAAGACACCCAGTAAAGACAAATGGGTTTCTTTAGTAGTTTTTCCCCTCCTCGGGCCTCCAGACAAGCTACTGTATGTTGTGAGTCTTAAGAGATAGACAGTTTGAAGATTTCTCCCCTGAAAGTTCTGACCACGGTCCTTGCATTAAATGTTGTCCATCCATCTGTCTGTCTGTCTGTCTGCCTGCCTGTCTCTCTTTCTCTCTCTCTCTCTCTCTCTCACACACACACACACTCATATACACACATGCATGCACACACACACAGACATGTGCACACACACATGCACACAGACACATACACACGATGCTGGAGTCAACCCCAGGGCCTCAGATACATAAAGCAATACCCTTTACCACTAATCTATCTCTCCAGCCCTTCTTGGCTTTGAAGCCATAGAAGAAGCCAACTCAAGCACAAAGGGAACTTACTGGCTCAAAACACCATGAAGCCCTGGCTTTGTTGAGTCCAGAGGTCTCCGATGAAGTCACCACTGTTTGTCTCTCTCCATCTCTTGGCTTGGCTTTGCGCTGAGCTGGCTCTGTCTTCACAGTCTTTTTCCACATGGTGGTCCTTGGCAGCGCTCGGTTTGCATCATAGGCACAGCTGTAAATTTTGCTGAGGAAAAAAAAAATCTTCACTGGGGAGCTGAGCTTATCTTAAGTGAATCATGTTGGAATCTAGAAGTGTTTAAAATCCTAAATTAAGTTAAGGTGATAGAAATACAAAGCATAAGTTCTGAGCGCCCTGGGTTTTGTAGTAAAACCTTCTTCATGACAGTCTAGGTATTTGTGCATGCTGGTTTAAGACAGAATGCAATTGCCATTGGAAGCTGTCCTTCAGAAAGACTTATATACGTGGGAACTGGGGCTGGAGAGATGGCTAAGTGGTTAAGAGCACTTGCTGTTCCTTGGTCTTGCAGAAGACCTAGGTTCAATCCCAAACACCCACACATACATGGGAACTAAACTGCTTTTCAATTCTCTGACATCCCCTTCACCCCAAACTTGTACTTTATAGTGTACTGTGTTTTCTTATTGCTTCCAATGTCTTTAAGTCAATGAGATATGCCATCGACATACTGAAGTGAGCCTATGACTCATATTGCTAAGTAATATGCCACTTAAAATAAATTTTTGTATGATCTTATGTGTTGTATGTCTGTTTATGTGAGCGTAGATGTGAATGCATATATGTTCACGAATGTGTGTGGAGCCCAGAAGTCAATAGCATGTGTCTTTCTTAATGACTATTTGCTTAATTTTGAAATAATCTCTCACTTAACCTGCAACATTATGATTTGGCTAGATTGGCCGGCAGTCCCCAGGGATCTCCCTGTCTCAGCCTCCTCAGCACTGTGATTACGGGCACATGCTGTTCTGCTTGGCTTTTAGGTGGCTTCTGGGAACCCAAATTCACGATTGTATTAGAAGCACCTTATCACTAAACCATCTCCTAACCCTAAACTGAAATCTTAAAAATTCTTCAGCGATTACCGCCCATTGCTTCTGTTCACAGGTCGATTTTAAGTTATTATTTTGTTAGAAAAGTATGGAGGTTACATATATTTAATTTTTTGTTAGTTTTCAGCGTATGGCTAGACGCTGAACATGTTTGATAGTGAAACACAGGATTCTTTGTCAGTGTTCCAAATTGCTTCTAAATTATCTGCATCACCAAAATGGTAAGAACTGCCCAGCAGCCAATATGAAAAGGGCTTCATGCAATTGGTCAGCTAGTAACCATTTCCAGCTGAGCAGCTAATATGGAAGGGGCTTCGTGCAATTGGTCAGCTAGTAACCATTTCCATCTTCAAGGTGGGAATGGCAATGACTTTATTTTTTCAGGTGGGATATTTGGAGGAGGAGTTCATTTTTCTAACCCAAGGAAGTGATTGCATGAAGTGGGAGATTTAGTTCCATGGAGAAGGCTCGAGTCTCTTCCCACATATTTGCTCTGTCTTTATGACCAACTAGGAAGAAAACCACATGGCAGTAAATCATCAGGGATTTTTTTTTTAAATCTAGGTCACTACTTAGTAATCTCCAGTAACAATATCTCAAGAGACTTCATGATACACAGTGGTTCTCAACCTTCCTAAATCTGTGACACCTTAATAAACTTTCTCATATTGTGGTGATCCCCGACCATAAAATTATGTCATTGCCACTTCATAACTGTAATTTTGCTACTGTTATGAATCGTGATGTAAATATCTTGGTATGCAGGATATCTGATATGAGATCCCTTTGGGGTTTGCAAACCCTCAGGTTGAGAAGCACTACATTGACAGGTTCTGCATCATCAAAAGGAGATCATAAGATGTGTAACTAAAACAACCGAGTACTATTGCCTTCATTGCCTGAAACTACTTATCTACATGAGATATGTAAGTATACCTTCTTTGAATTATTTGATCAAACAGAATATTCTGCCAAAAGATGGACCGAATAAAAGGGATTTCTTTGACTCAACCCTTTCTGAATAAAAAAAAATTTCAGCTTCTTTCACATTAAAAGAACCTTCCTTCTGGGTAGCAGCCACCAAAAATTTCCAGCCGCTCTCTCTATTCAGGTTATGTCATTTAATCTTTGTGATAATGGCATGCAAGAAGTAGGATTTTTTTTAAAAATCATCACCCTTACAGAGGGAGAGATTGAGACATAAGGATGACCACTGACAATTCTTCCAAGCTTATATATGGCGGAACTGGCTAGGCAACCCAACCTAGAACCAGTGAACCTTGCTATGGGTTAAATCAATTGCCAGTATTGCCTAAAGCACATCAGCCAATGAAACTTTCAAGTTCCCCTCCAATGGAATAGAGCCTACAAGAGGGCAATCGTTTGATGATGGTTCAGCACATTTGGGTTATTGCACGGCTGTTGTTCCCCTGACTTGGGTTACAAAGACTTTAACAAAGTTCCCACAAATGAGAGACCAAGTAAATAAGAATCTCATATTTGTACTAATAAGCTTAATAACAATAATCCACAAACATCTGCAATCATAAGATAAAAACTTCATTACCATCTCAATGCTGTCACTACAAATCCTCAGGTTAGCCAGTGCACCAGCTGTGTCCTGGCGCTTCACAACGCAAAACAGCAATTCATTCCAAATTACTACTCTCTGTTAGTGACTCTTGCTCTTTGGCTCCCTTCCCATGCACTCCTGCTGTTCGGATCTATTGTTTCTCCTCCCTAGAAGCTTTTCATTTCCTGGGAAAGCGCGAAGGATCGTCCTGTGAGAAGCTAGGCTAATCTAGCTTCTGAGGTCCCATGGTTTGTCTTCCTCGAGCGTTTTGGACATTCTCAACTTTCCTCTTCCTTTACCCATTGGCATTTCACAAACAATTCTGGAAGGGATTGAGACTACCTCACCCAGAGTGTGTGATGGCAATTCGCAAAACTTACGTTGTTTTTCTGACTCTGTGAAGCGAACCAATAGAAGGCGCAGATCACGAGGTTCCTTTTCGCTGTGGGCTCTGTGGATTTGAGAAAACGCGCTTTCCACTCTTCCTGCTGTGGGCCCCTAAATCATCAAGTTCCATATCAAATTACAGAGCGCTTATCCCTGAGAGTTTATGGCCTTGGCACAGCAGGTTGAAAAACCAGATTGGGGGGCGGGGATAAAGGATGGTCTTTAGTGCGCTGTATATATACCAGCTCATAGGAACTCTATACTACTTAAGAGGGCTGCCTAATAGGCAGCTAATTTTTATGGCGCAAAAATACTTACCTATTCTCTTTCATTTGGGGCTTAAACTTTTTGCAATCCTGAGTACACATGAAGAGTAGGAACGAAAGTGTATTTGATCTTAGTTTTCCTGACATGGGAGATTTCAGGAAAACATTGTCCTTTGAATGAACTCTTTCCATGCAGAAAATAATCAAGAAATTGATTTCTTCTGAGGATGTGGAGCCCTAATAATTCTCAAGGTCATAAGCTCTCGTTCTGATAATAGGTCATTTAAATGTTTTTTTTTTTTTTTTTTGGTAACACTTTCTGTTATGCTGTATGGACGACTGTGTTATTATGCATGGGTGAGCACACACTATTTTTCAGGGTCTTTTTTTTTTGTAACACCTTCTGTTATGCTGTACGGATGACTGTGTTATCATGCGTGGGTGAGCACACACTATTTTTCAGGTTTCTTGTGCATTTCATTGTAAAACACCTCATCAGAGCTGCATTAGAGGACTTCTTTTTTTCCTGAGACAGGGTTTCTCTGTAGCTTTGGAGCCTGTCCTGGAACTAGCTCTTGTAAACCAGGCTGGCCTTGAATTCACAGAGATCAGCCTGCCTCTGCCTCTGGGATTAAAGGTGCCACCACTGCCCCGCTAGAGGGCTTTTATGGAGCAGGGAGACATCCTTTTGGCACTGGGAGCTCACTTTGGTGAATAACATTCCCTTGAAATCAAATTAGACCTGTGGCTAGCCCGAACAGCACATACTGCAGATACTGTAGCTCTTTGAGGAATCACCTCTTTTGACATACCGTGTCTTCCTCAAGCCACCTGTTACACAGACAGAATTAGTGCACCAAAGGCAAATGGTAAGAACGTCAAAGACACTTTTAGATTCCGTTATATGTTAAAAAGATAGCTGTTGTGGAAAAGGTGATGTTAAGTATAACAATGGACTCATTTTCTTAGACTGAGCCTATTCATATGATATCAAGGGCTAATTTAAATATTTGACAACTTTTTTTTCATCAGGAAGTATGGACAAGTTGAGTGATTTTGAAACACAAAAGCCACGCCTGTGCTACTGTGTTATTGGGCTTCTTCCTTCACCTATAGTTTTATACAATCCTTTTTTGGCAAATGCTAAGCTGTTTGACATGGGCTCAAGTTAGAAAGATGTACTGACACCTGTTCATATAGTTTATCCACAGGTGCACATGTTGTGGGTTGTGGCAAAGTGATCTCTAGAATTAGGCTGTGAATGAATTAACATGGGCTTTCTTTAGCGCTACAGTCATCTCAGTGAGCTTGGTTGTCCAAATTGTAGCATCTGAATGCTTATTTTTAGGAGAGCCCTCTGAGTAAGTTGTGGTCATTTTGGAGACATCTTTAAGTATCCCATTACTCCTGAGATGACAGATTTTCAGGATGGGCATGAGCTCCCAGAAACAAGGTTCATGCTAAAGTGCTGAAGAGATTTATTATAGGAAGGAATTTACTATATGAAACCTTGCACCATCATCCCCAATTACTATCTTGAACATACCACTGTAAGTTTACCATTTTCCTATGGATTTGTTTGTTTATTTGTTTGTTTGTTTTTGCAACTGACCAGATCCAACAAGTGCCACTCATGAGAGGGAATGGTGTGTCTTTTGAGTCTCAACACCAGCTGTTTATGCTTGCACCAGAGTTAGTTTCGTATGTGACATGGCTTCTGGGAGGAAGGAAAATTTGAGTAAAGAATGAAGCACCGATTTAACGACTCTGTCAGAGCTAGTTGTGGATATAGGGTAGAAACCATAGGTTAGTTAAGATGCTGGTTATTATCTCCTGGAAGCCTGCTCTTTTCTAATGAGAGACAGAAAGAAAGTGGACCCAGAGGGGAAGGGTGGTGGGGAGGAGCTAGGAGGAGGGGAGGAAGGGGAAATTGGAATCAGGATATACTGTATAAGAAAAGAACCCATTTTCAATAAAAGGGGAAAATAGAAATAGTAACAATTAAAATATTATTATTTTATTATTACAATAAAATATAATAAAAATATAATAATAAGCATGCAAGTAGAATGTTATGGATAGTATATGTGTTAAATAAAAACATAGTAAAATAAAATATAATAATAAAAATTTTAAAATTACTTTTTACTATTGTAATTAGAATAGTAACCATTCAAGTAATAGCCTTTTACTTGAAACAAGCTGTCAAAAGTATATATATATATACATACACAAAGGTTCATTTTTGTTTAGAAAATATCTGAATATCTGTATTCTTGATATATATTAAAAACCTGTGCCTGGCAACAGTGATGCATACCTTTAATCCCAGCATTTGGGAGGCAGAAGCAGGTCGATCTCTTTGAGTTCGAGGTGAGCATGGTCTACAGAGCGAGTTCTAGGACAGCCAGGACTACACAGAGAAACCCTGTCTCAAAAACAAACAAACAAACAAAATATAAACAAATAAACAAACCAGTAAAGACATGGTTTTATTTTACACAGCGTATAGGGAACCAATTAAATACAATCTTTATTACCTAGGAGTGCACAATTTAATTCAAAGGGCTGGATACTGTTAGGCATAAAAGTGCAGGGAGACAGCTCATATTTTTGAAGAAAACCTTGATTAAATAAACAAATAATGTTGATGCTTTTAGAAGAGACGGCCAGAATCAAATTTCTTGTTTTCAGGGTTACATCTGACAGGTCTTTCTACAGTTTGAAATTTATTACTCTTTTGACTTTTCTCTCTTCATGTGTGTGTGTCCTTACGATCGAATCTAGGACCTTACGTGTTAGACCAGCGTTGTACACAGACCTACGGCATAAGCACCCCCACCTTCTCAGCCCCTTTTAAAATTTTGAGATTAGAATTTAGTTACAACATTTCTCTCTTCCCTAAAACATACGTGTTCTGAAATATAACTTGTCAGGTCCAAACAATGCTATCTGTATGTACAAGTTTAGGGTTGACCATTTGGTAGTGGATAAATAGATTTGGTGTGCTTTCCTCGGCTTCCCATTCTTTTTTGCATGACTGAGGCCTTGTGGGCTTTTCACCATCCACTTTGGCATGTCCATCCGTGTCATGTGAGAGGTTATGGGTGTCGCTTTTGATATTGCTAAGCGGCACAGTCTCATAGCAAACTCCCTGATCCTCTGGCTGCTACAGTCGCTCTGCCCCTCTTCTGGTACTGTTCCCTGTACTTTAGGTGTGGGAGTGTTTTCTGGTTGTATCCATTGGGACTGGGCTCCACAATTCTGCATTTTGACTGGTTGAGCTTTTCTGCACTGGTCTCTGTCTGTTGCAGAGGACTATACTTACTGTGACATCAGGACAATTTTGTTTATAGATTGTCATTAGGGATTATGCTGGTTTAGTAAATTAGTGGTTGTAGAATCTCCTCCAATAACCATGACTTCTAAGATGGGGTTTTTTTTTTTTGAGGCAAAGTCCCAGACTAGCCTCCAATTGACAGCTTTTCCTGCCTGACTTTTTTCAGTTCTGAGATTATAGGCATATGCCACTATGCCACGGTGCATGCACTTCATATATGATCTTGATTTATATCCTTAAAATTGACAATGGAGATTTTCCTGAACACTGTTCACTATGCCTTTGGATGAGTAGGTTTCTTTAGAGTGATCTCATTGTCCAAAGGATAGAGATGCACGTCACAGCACCATTGAAATGCCTTTAGTCACTAACGATGATTCATTCCAATCCAGAGGTCTTTCTCAACTTCTCTGCAGTACAGAGACAGACTAAATTAATAATCATTATAAAAAATAAAACGTGTAAAAATGCCAAAAACAGTTTGGAAGTTGGGGGTGAAGGCTGAACTGGAAATGGGGGCCATAAGAAGAGGATAATGAAAACGAGTATGATTGAAATCAACTTATTGAAATATTTCACCAAAATGAGTCTGATCATTCATGCCGTTGGGGGGAAGTTGCTATTCCATTCTGTGTAGGGTTCCTATTTTTGAAAACTGAAAATTTGCTAAAGTACTAGATTTGTCCAAAATTGGCTTGTAAAATGCTTGCAGTAAGCGTAGTCTCCGAATCATGGTCAAAAGGCGTTGTGTGTGGATACCAGTGACGAAATACCTGACATAGGCTCAAGTACAATTATGAAAATGTCTTTCATTTATTCAGCATTTCATTACCATCTTTTGCAAATTCAATTTCATACTGAGCTCTTATGAGCCAAAATACAATATATTCTGGTATCTGGCAGGGACACATAGCTTCTGTACTTGAGAACCAAGGAAGGCTGTCCTAAAAAAATAATATTCTTTAAAAGAGCAAGACCTTGGCGATGTCATGATTGATCATTAGCCTCACAATTTATCTCATGAAATGAAAAGATGATCTCAAAGACATGCCTGTGGCATATGCACCCTATCTAGTGATGACTAAATGAAGCTGTATGGCTTTATAAAAAAAGAAGAAAGCAAAAAACAGCAACAGGGAGGTGGTGTAGGAGGTCCTTCTGTCTATGTGTTGCTTTCATTGGTTTAAGAAAGAAACTGCCTTGGCCTTTTGATAGGGCAGAACTTAGATAGGTGGAGTAGAACAAACTGAATGGTGGGAAGAAGAACATTGTGGCAGAAGCCATGAAGCTCCTGCCTGAGACTGACGTTGGTTAGAATCTTTTCTGGTAAGCCACAACCTCATGGTGCTACACAGATTATTAGAAACGGGTTGAATCGGGATGTGAGAGTTAGCCAATAAGAGGCTAGAGCTAATGGGCCAAGCAATAATTTAATTAATACAGCTTCTGTGTGGTTATTTCAGGGGTTAAGCTAGCCGGGTGGCCGGGAAGAACAAGCAGCCAGTTGCTCCTCTTACTACAGGGAGGAACAACAAAAGAACCTAGAAACAACATGAACAAAACCCCAGCAGATAAAGCCTTCTGGTACAATGCGTGGCACACAGTAGGTGCTCAAAAAATGTCACTTTATTTTTCAGTATGTTTTATCCTTTGGCCTAGAACTTAAAACACTTCCCTTCCTCTGCTAGGATTATCAGTGAGTGTTTCCACACCTACTTGTTTCTTGACGTTAAAAAAATCTTTTTCATTAAATTGATTTGTTGCTTGATCAATTGATGAATCAATTGATTTATGTACGTGCGAGCATGTATGTGTGCATGTCTGTGTGTGTGTGTGTGTGTGTGTGTGTAGGTCAGAGGGTAACTTACAGGGCTCAGTTCTTAGAACTCGGGTTGTCAGCATTGATAGGAAGTGCATTTACCCACTGAGACACCTCATGTCCTGACATTTAATGGGGACAGGGGAGTGACGAAAAGGGAAATTAGAAGACATCCGAGAGAAGACCCTATGGTTTTCTGGGAACTCTGTCTGCATTCTTATAGTGCTATAGGTAAAGCATACTTCAGGCTCCCAGCATGACCACAAGCAAGTTGCCAGCCCAACCAGGCTAACTCAATGTGTGAGAAAGCCAAGTGTGGCTTCTGCCATGCAAACGGAATCTTTCATTGCTTTAAAAACCATTTTGTTTATTTAGTGTTTTTTGCAGCCCTAGAGATCCAAAACAGGGCCTCATACATGCTATGCAAGCTCTTTTGTTCCTGATTTTTCACCCCAAACCCTGTTTTATTAAAATACAGCTGAAGTATAAAACAAATGAACGATGACTTTAAAGATCATCTTTAGGTTGAAGACTTTACTAGACAGAATCCGTGAGCAGAGTTCTCAGCCACCTCCTAACAATTCTACCTAACAGTGAATAGATTCACATACACAAACACACGCACGCATGCACGCACACACGCACACCAATTATACCTGTGTGATCTGCTGTGCCCTTCATTTGACAGAAACTATTGGAAAATTATTTGGGCTATTTTTAGCCTTTATAGAGTTCAGGGTAAATCCCAAACAGCGTTCTAAACCGCAGGAATTTTCAAGCCTATGTGCCCTGCTCTTTGAAATGACTCCGAGGAGTTACAGGTCTCCTTGAAATCAGATCTGAGCTGAGTAATTTGAAAAATTCTCAGTCTGTTCCTGCCGTGAAGGCAATCCGGAAGCCGTGAGTCAGTTCCTCTGGTTACTATTGAGACGGAGTCAACGGAGAGAGGCACTTCGTAAACAGCAATGAGATGACTTCCCTAATAGCAAAACCTTCAGCTGTGTTTCCTCTACTGATAGGAAAGATTCGGGGAGCAGGAAAGCTTATGAAAAGGCCGCCTTGCTCTGCCTTTTGGCCCGAGTTTATCCCACAAAACATCCAGGTGCTTGCATGCGGCAGAAGTGACGCTGTGTAACGCGTGCAAATTTACTATCACACTGAGCTGATATGATAAGTAAAAACCAAAAAAAGTATACCTTATGGTAAGCCCGAATGATATGGAAAGATCGTGTTTGTGTGTGTGCTTGCTTCAACCAGCAAGCCCTGAATAGGCTTCCTTCAACATAGGTGTGCACCGTTTTGGATGTTAGTCCAGGTTGGCCTCTGAGAGAATGCAGACTCAGATCCAGGATGGAGAGCTAAGTAGTGGCTAGCTAAGGCCAGTTCATGTTTGCTATCATTAGGAACAAATAAATAATCGTGGCTATCATATGCTACTAAATTTTGGGGTAGCAGGTCACACATCAAAATTCAGAGAAATTAGGCTCCATGGCTCATATTTCTAAGGGATGTCAAATATGAATCTGTACAATCACATGTGGTTTTGTTTGTTTGCTTGTTTATGTTTTTTCTTAATTTTTGGAATGAGTAAGAGTCAAAGCTGGAGCTATAGCAGCCAAAGTCCCAAATACACTCAAATAACCTGAGAAATGGGATATCTAAAAGTTGTTAGGACAACGATTGATGCTAGGTTAGGAAGAACTGAGAGAGAAAGCACTTGTGTGTGTGTGTTGTGTGTGTGTGTATGTGATGTGTGTGTATGTGGTGAATGTGTATGTATGTGTGTGTGGTGTGTGTGTAATAGGTGGTATGTGTGTATATGTGTGAATGTGTGTGTGGTGTGTATATGTGGTGTATGTGTATGCATGTGTGTGTATGTGGTGTGTGTGTATGTGTGTGGTGTGTGTATGTGGTGTGTGTGTGTGTATGTGGTGGGTGTGTGTATGTGTCTGTGGTGTGTGTATGTGGTGGGTGTGTGTATGTGTGTGTATGTGTCTGTGGTGTGTGTATATGTGTGTATGTATATATGTGTGTGTGTGTGTGTGTGTGTGTGGTATGTGTGTGTATATATGTGTGTGTGTGTGTGTGTGTGTAAGGCAGGGTTGTATTGGTTTCATCTGGTCACTGTATCATGCCAGGGCACCCTAGGGGAAGCTCTTGGACTTCAAATTCTGCCCAGACTTTTTTGAGTTGCACGAGAAAGCTTTATTCTTTTATTATTTTCATATTGAATTAGAAGCTCTTTTACATAAATATAATTTTCTTCAGCATCTGTTGATTTTTTTGGACCATGAAATTTAGCAGGAAATTAAAAGCATGAAGATTTGCATAGCATAATGCTGAGTTATGCAAGTTTGAAATAAGTCTTTATCTAATTCTGTCCCCAAAATCTGTTTTTTCGAAGCAGAAGGCCCGACAAGCCCACATTAGTCATATCCACATTTGTGAATGCCACCTCATTCTCCTCCCGAGATGATTCTATGGCTCACCAGTTCCAACAGCCAGTAGAAAATGCATTTGCCAACTGCCTCGGTCAGCTGCCAGTGGCTTTCGGGCTGCTGGGACTGCCATTTCTCTTCTGCAGAGGACAGCTTGCCAAGAAAGTAGCAGGAGTCAGGACAGAGTCAAGGTCAGGAGACAATAGACGTGGCATTAGCCCTGGCAGGAATCAGCACCATCCATCTTGGGGTACATTAATGGGATACAAGGCTAAGCATTTAACCAGAATCCTTCAGAGAAGTTGAATTTTGTAGATCCTCCACCTTCTGTCTGTCTTCTGATAAAGTAGTTAGTTATCGTATTCCAAGAGAAGGAACTTGCATGGAAAGCTGGTGAAATTGTTGCTTTTTCTAACTACTAACCAGAGAAAAAGGCAAGTTCTCACTTACAAGTGTAGGCCTGTAGTCCCAGCCTGTGACAAGGATATTGCTGAGAAATTACTGTATTATGAGAGGGCTGGTAAGAAAGGGACATATGAAATGTTAAAGAGTAAGTAAGAAGACAGACAGACAGCGTGGATGGATTTGTTAAAAGGGGTTATCAAAAGAGAGAGAAATCAGATTTTGGAAACACTTTGCAATGATTGCTTGCAGTAAATAATTAAGTAATATGAAAATTTTAAATACTATCTACAGCCAGTCCTTTGAGAAGGAAAGGGTCAATAAAAGCATCACAGAGATCATTGGATTAAGAATCAGAAGCGTGCAACATAGACTAGCTAACTCACTGAGAGCCTTTAGTATGTTATTTTATACTATAATATCATTGGGAAAATAAAATGGTTAGTATAATTGAGGGCTTGTGTTACACCAGCAATTGGTTGTCCCACTTCCTGTTGCTGTTTCGTGCTTTCCCAACTGTATTCAACTTGTAGGCAGAGTCCTAGCTTCGTTGTCGGAGTCTTCTTACATCTAAGATTTTATCTAGCTGTGACTCTATGCTTCTTTTCAGCCTTAAAGGGAGGAACCAGAGTTGATTTTTATGCTGCTTTCCATCTCTTAGAATGTCTTAGAAACCTTGTTTTCTGTGGTGGTTGACATTAGAGACAATGGGTATAATTCGTGCTTTTACTCTGAACCCAATTATCAAGAACAGAGAAGAACTTGTGTCTGGTGTTTTGGAACCATTCTTTATGACTCAAAATGAATGAAAGCATTTCATATGAATGGGTACAAGCTGAGAGACTGGGGGATCTGAGTGTTTGGACTTGAATGCTGCCTCTGGGTGAGCCCTTTCAAAATTAAGGAATCGAACTTTGGCTAAAAGGCACAGATGTCTATAGGCAGAGACGCTCATAGGTCAGAGCGCTTTAGTAGACCCTCAAGACAGAGGAGAGGGAACACAGATGACAATTATTTTTATAAAGACCAAGAAATGCATTGCCCTGACTAGGTCACTGCTGCCTCTCTTGCTGAGAGACCAAATGTGTTTTACTTTTTCTTTTCAAACACCATGCAAAGGTGTTCTGGGATGTATATGACAACAGAACCAGTTTCTTTTCGCCATCTTTGGGGGTGATGGGACATTACCTTGTCTAGAGACTCCCTTTTGCTTTTGTATTTCACAAATATCAGGAGTCTTAACAATATATAGTTTTGATTAGTTTTTAGCATGCATTCTAATCTATCACAACTCTAATAAAGGTGCTTATTATATGCTAGGCATGGTGCTGAGAATCAACATACTAGAGCTCCCGAAATGATTGATCTTATGCTATAGCCCCATCTGGCAGAGAGGACCATTGATCTTCAGGTCAGTGGCCAAATACCAGTGGGTCAATTTCTGGCCTGAAGTGGTTCGCAAATGTCCTGGTGTTGACAGGTTGAATATTTAGCTCCCTTCTTCCTCTGTACTCCTTTCCTGGTTAAGACCAAGTACCTCTTAAAAGCTTCCCTTAAATACTGTTCCCTCAAAGACTATCCATTTCTCAAGGGCCTGGGCTTGTGCCCCTCGGCTCTGAGCTCTTAATACTATCCGTTAGAGTGAAACCATCTATACGTCTAATAAATTGTGCTCTTTTAATAAAAGCCTTCGTCTCAAGCCAGATGTGGTGGCAAATGCCTGTAATCCCAAGATTTTGGAAACCAGGGCAGGAGAGATATAAGTTAGAGGCCATCTTAGGCTATTATGTGAGATCCTGTCCCATGAGCAAACACTCCTGTCTCAAGTGAACCTCCAATCTTGACACTTGTGAAAGGGGGGAACAAGTGTGTGTGTGTGTGTGAGATGTGTCTAGATAAGGCCAACTTTACTCTTGATCAAGAGGGTGCGCTTGGAAGAGCTAACACTCAGAGCCAGGGATGTAGTTTTATTCTTACTCAAATGGTGACTTTTTTTTTTTTTTTTTTTTTTTACTTTTGGCTGGGATCCAACTTCACAGTCTTGTTCAATTGGCATACAGGAAATGAAGGAGGAAGGGGAAAGGATCATTATTCCAAGTCATCAAATTCCTGGAAAGTAGCAGGGGACCTTTGTGCAAACCAAGGCTTTACCAGTGGGGCTTAAAACATTTTCCTAAAAGTCTTGGGGTGAAGAGTGGGGGGGATGCAAAGATTTGAATTTTTGTCATAAACACGAAATGTATAGTGTTTAATAGAAAAAAACCTCATATGCATATAATATTTCTTACAAATCCTCCCTTTTGTTTTTAAAGTCTTTTCTTTAAACTCATTAAGTTTTGGGCTCTCTTGTTCTGTCCTATCTTGGGGTAAGAAAGTACAACAGGGAGAGGGTTCCTGTAATAGTTGACTCGGTACAAAGAATTAATTATCCCACCTAGCTCCTCAGCATGGTTTAAGGTAAGCACAGCTTACTCGGCTTGATCGTTTGACAAGAAGACTGACCTGACCCCACAGGAATATTAGGCCAGCACCCAGACTGGGGATTAGCTTGTTTTGAGAACAAGGGATTTTTTTTTCTCAACAGGTTGTTCTTGCTACTTCAATGCTACTTTAATTCTGCCTCCCTAGAGAGGTAACTGTAAAATAATTTCAGAACTAGATCAGAAATCAGTGCTCCCCAAAAGAGTTCCTAGGACCGTCTGGTTTTTAGTCAAGAAAGAAATTGGATGCTTTTCTTTACCCCAAGCTATGTAGCCTATTGCTAACTCTCATTCTTATGGTTCCTTCTCCCTCTGAAGAGGGAATCCTAATTGTCTTTATGGGATTGGGGTGATAGCTGACTTGGCTTCTTATAGCTGAATTTGGGGTGTTGGATGCAACAGTTTTGAGGTTCCCCTCCAGGGGGCCCATCTGTCAGATACAAGGAGCAAAGCAAGTCTTTGACTTGTGCTTGGATGGAGATTTTAAAACTTCCAAATCACAGTTCATTAGAATCTCTTATGGGCTCACAAGAGCCCCCATCTATTGGGTTCCTCATTTTCATTTGGTCTCTATTATTGGTCTGCAGAGTGATGAACCCACAGTCTGCCCTTTGGTGACTATTGGACCGGCTAAAAATAATGCCCTTCCCATATGGCTTCTAGATTGGGAGAGAAAGAGATATTTAGTCATCATTTAAAGTCTTCTGTCTGGGCAACATTAAAAAACCAAAAATAAACAAACAAAAACCAAACCAAACCAAACAAAACCCAAGAATCAAATAATTAGTGAGATATAGTTGTCTAAATAACATCCCATGTAGACATATGTCTAAAGTCTGGGGAGTATAATCTTTTGGACTGTGATCAATCTCCTTAGTCTTGGGTTGTACTTTCCTACTGTGTGTTTAATAACATGCAGGTGGCCAAGTTAATTGCTTTTTGTACTGTTCAGGCCAGCTGAGGATCTGGTCCTCGGGGGTCTCTTGGACTTGAGAGGAATCTTGGGCTCCTCTAGCCTTTCTTTTAACAGTTGTCTGTCTATGAAAGAATTTAAATCAGTAGCCCTGGCTTTCTGCGGAAGCACTGAAGAAATCTTTTCTGTGTTTCGTCCCTCTTCTCTTAGACTGGATGCTTGCTCAGATTCATTGAGTAAGGTCTTCATAGCCTCCTCTAACATGAGAACAGGTGACTTTCCACAGTTACAGAAATGGTCCACAGTCCCCTGGGACCTCACTGACATCGGAGGGCAGGAGAGACCACATTAATATTGCCTCAAAGTGTGGTTATTGAACACTCTGGAGCTCAGTGACACAAGTCTGGCACTTTTAACTACTGTATAATAGTTTAAAGACCAGACATTTCTAAATAAATTTTGATGAGTCATATATTTTAGCCAGACCTTGTCATTGTTGACCTTTGACCTTGGAAACTTGGATGCCACACATATCATCTCTAAAGTCTCATCCTTGATGGACCTTAAATAACTTACTCAACCATCATAGACTTGCATGAGCTTTCTAGACTTCTTTTCCATTTTGGAAACGTCATTTCCATTTTACATAAATCTCTCCTTACTTAAACAATTTCCATGTTTGCATCCTTCCAGTGATTTCTTTTATCTATTGGTTTCCTTTTATTTATTTATTGGTTTCCTTTCTTGATACCATGAGACATAATAACATCATTAACCAAGGAATTTACTGTCTGTTGTGAGAATTTTTTATCTGGTGGGGTGGGTTGGGGTGGGGATCTAAACAATGCCTATGCCCTCCTCAAAAAGTCCCAATGACAAAAAGATCAATTTCATCAAGTGATGTGGGATTCTCCTCTGTATGCCGTGAATACCACTGGTGAATAAAGAAACTGCTTTGAGCCTATAGTAGAGCAGGGCAGAACTTAGGTAGGTGGGGAAAAACTAAACTGAATGCTGGGAGGAAGAAGGCGGAGTCAGAGAGAAGCCATATAGTCCTGCCAGAGACAGACTCTGAACCTTGCTGGTAAGCCACAACCATGTGGTGATAAACAGATTAATGGAAATGGGTTAAATTAAGATGTAAGAGTTAGCCAATAAGAAGCTAGAGCTAATGGGCCAAGCAGTGATTTAAATAATATGGTTTCTGTGTGGTTGTTTTGGGGCTGAGCAGCCAGGAACCAACAAGCGGCCTGATGCAACAATCGAGAGGTGAACAGATTTTATTTTTATGGGAGGGAGGATGGATCTGTATATTTACAGCACTTGTCTTTGATTCTGCATTTTCATGGTGATCATAATCTAAAATTGATTTTCAATTATGTTGGCAACATTATAGTTCAATAATTGTCATGGGCTAATGAGAATCGGATAGAAGAAGCCAGCAAATGCATAGTGTATTTGTGCCAGATGAAGATCAGATAATGTCATTGTCACACAGTGGTGACCCTCAGGTACATAATACAGAAAAAATAGCTTGTTTGTCAGAGTAGGTATCCTTGAAAGTCTTTTCACTAAAAAGAAAGGGTTTTCATTTCTTTTTTTATGTTTCAGGTTAAATTACCCATATATGTGTCTATGTGTTCATATATGTGTGTGAGTACCAGTGTCCTCGACGGCCAGAGGTATCATACCCATCTGGAGCTGAAGTGACAAGCCATTGTGAGCCTCTAGACTGGGGTGCTAGGAACTGAACTTTAACTGCTGAATCAGCTGTTCAGATCCTTGGCTGTTTTTATATTCTTGTATTTATTTATTTTGAGACAGTGTCTCATTCTGTAGTATGAGACTGATATTTACTGTGTAGCCCTGGATGGCCTCTGATTCCAGCTGATCCTTCTGCTTCACTGTCTTGAGTGTTGGCACTACAGCTGTGAGCCCCCAGGCTAGCCCAGGACTTGGGTTTCTCTGGTTCACAGCTGTAGCTCCATAACTTATAGTCTGCCCACTCCTCTGCAACACACTAGGTTCTTAGTAAACACTTGGTGAACATAAGGGAGGTAGCTCTTTCTTTTGTGACTCTGTCTCCCTGTAGGAATCCATTCCGGGTTCCTTGCAATGAAGGAGCATTGGGTGACTGAATTTTATCCTTTCCTGATAGTTCCATATCTCCTCTGTTGATGAAGCTCTCTTGGTAATCCGGACTTTGCTGTCAGTTTTTCTAGACTAGTATTAGAAAAAATTCTAGCAAAACAGAAAAAAATTGAAAAAGGGCACATTGGCTTATAAAATGAATCATCTCCAGTTGCCTCTTCATTCCAAACATTTTTTGAGTACTTTGTATTATGATGCAATTTTCCAAAATATTTCTAGCGACATTCAGGAGCACACTGTGGCGCAAACATGCTTAGAACATTGTATCTGATAAAGACAGAAGGTAATAACAGAGGAGATTTCTTTGACACTAAGTCATTTCAATCCTCAAAATAGAGATAAGACAAAATAACCTTAATGTCTTTTGAATACATTTATATTGAGATACATCCACAAAATATTTACCAAGGAACAAAATGTTAAGACAGACTTAATAAGAAAAGCCAGGCAATGTTTTAAAGTGCAAAAAGACTTTTTTTTTCTTTTTTACTAGATTGCAAAAACAATCTGAGCTGAAATTTTCTCACTATGCCAAGGAGCTGAAATGTAGAGACAACATGGGTTTATATTATATATGGATGAAGCACCTATTCTTTCTAGACTTAGTATCATTTTAGTCTTAATTCTCACTGGGTTTTTTTTTTTGTGATACAATGAACACATGGAAATTTGCTTTTCAGCGAGAAAAGATATACTCATTATATGGTATTTTGAAAAGAATTGAAGTCATTTTATTAGCTAGGGACTAGACCTTCAACTATCTCTCTTATTTATATTTTAAAATTAGTTTTTGCAGGGCCAATAACAACTCAGCGGGTAAAAATGCTTTCCATGAAAGCTTGACTCTCTGAATCAGATCCTAGGGATTGATTGATGGTGGGAGGAGAAAACTTAATCTCAAAGTGGTCCTCTGACCACCACATCTGTGCCTTGACACACATACCCACGCGTGTGTGCATACACACACACACACACACACACACAGAAATAATAAGTAAAGTAAATCTGATTTTTTGGTAATGCTGGGACTGTAGTGCAGGACCTTGTGGATCATATGGAAGCACTCTACTACTGGGCCATTTTCCTGGATCTTAACTGCATACACAAAAACTAAGAGTCTGAGTCACTCTCCTACACTTCAAGTGGAATTAATACTTCTAGCAGGTCTGAATGGCTGTCCCCAAAGTGGCCAGACTAAGGTCCCCATTTCACTGGATTTTATTATTTAGTTGGGGTGTTACATACACAGTTTTTCTCATCTATTTGACATCTGTCAACTTGTTTTGGAGAGAATTTCTTTGTAAATGATGCAGACTGTAAAGATTTTAAAATGAAATGAAGATATCAATGAGTTAATACAACAGAAAATAATAATGCACAGAAAGTGCTTTCTCCTGAGATGCGTTCGTTCTTTGCTCTATGAATTAGGCTTGTGGCAGATGGGAGATAATATGGGTCAGCTGGGAGTGGGAGGCTGCCATTATAATAACCACCTGCTCTGGGGCTTTCCTCCCTCCCTTCCCTTCTTAACGTAGTCATAGAAAAATCAGTTCAAAGACAGTCTTTCAAAAGAAAGAAAAAATAGCCAGAAAAGAAATTCAGGGGCAATGGTAATAATCAGCGTAGTTTTATGTGGTTCAAATACTACCTACATCAAGCTGTGGAGTAGTAAGCCACATGGCCACAACTTCTGACAAGGGAGCGTTCTGGGTTATTTGCTGTTTATCATCAGCGATGCAGGAGGATGGTTTATATTTACTAACCTCAGCTTGGTGTATGAGTGGAGGGTTCAGATAGAAAGTGTTTAGTATTTTTTTTTTATATAAAACAATGGAGGAAGCCCATCCAAGTTAAAGAAGTCTATTAAAGCAGAGTTTCTTAGTGTCTGTTCCATGCTGTTAAACTCACACTGTGAAAACCAAAACACATAGATGACCACGTTCAGGTTGACTATTTTTGTCCGGTCACAAAAATTCACTGGGTTTGTGTTCTGTGTAACTCCCTGTCCAGCTCACTGATAGTTCATGCCAAGACTTGTCTGGATCTCGTCACAGCTTCCAAAGGGAATATTAAGAGCCAGCGGGGTCTGGTGGGCAAGTCTCAGCATTGGGTCTTCATAACTCTAGCCTGTACTCTGATTCTTGGATGACTTCAGGCTCCTGTAAAATCTGCTGCTTTGGCAAATTGATTACTTTGAGCTCAAGGCACTATTCCTAGAATAAGCCATGTCTCCATGAAAAATGTCTGCTCCTTATATCAGAAGTGCATCGCCTCACCAGGGACTGGGAATCAGCATGGGAAGGAGTCGTTGAAAGGTTTTTTTTTTGTTTTTGTTTTTTTTTGTTTTTTTTTTTTCAGGAAAGGGTATCTTGGTGATTGAGAACCAGGGAATATCACAAAATTACTCTAAGGAGATACAAAATGGCTGCTTCTGAGCAGGAATGAGACAGGGGCAGGCCAGGGCGTGATGGTGGGCTTTGGGAGAGGAGAGTTATGGAGCCTGCACATAGGAAGATACCAATGGCAGCGCTGTGTCCATTGATCTTTGGTGATGGTGGGCATTGCTCAGATGCTCTGCTCTGATCTTGTGGAGTCTCAGCCTGCTCCATTGCATTGTAGCTGGTGTTTCTGGTGACTGTCGCTTGGCGCTAGCATTTCTAAAACTGTTACGGTCCATCCTGTAACTGGGCACTCTTGGGAACTCTAGCCCTGCCATACATTTATAAACCTCAGCTGTTCCCTATGATCCCTTTATGTCTTTAAAACTATTATCCCCTGGTGTGACTTTTTATATTACAAAGTTTAGCTGCCAGAGCAAGATACATTTCTGTGTACAAAAGCATTGAGGTGTAGCTTTAATATTTTAAACCCTATTTTTTTTAATAAACCTTGTATTTACAACAGTACATGAATTATCATGTAAAAATCTATCCCAATCCAAACTATCTTGGAGATCTGTTGCTGTCTCCTAGTTAGGCCCATTTCACGTGGTCACTCCTAATTAAGATGGTGGTGAAATCTGTTGGGGTGAGCTGCTTGTTCGTCCTGGCTGCCCAGAAGCAAAATAACCACACAGAAACTATATTAATTAAAACACTGCTTGGCCCATTAGCTCTAGCTTCTTATTGGCTAACTCTTATATTAACTTAACTCATTTCTATTAATCTGTATGTCGCCATGTGGCAGTGCCTTACGGGCAAAGATTCGGCATGTCTGACTCTGGCAGCTACATGGCATCTCTCTGACTCTGCCTTCTTCCTCCCAGCATTCCGTCCAGTTTTCCCTGCCTACCTAGGTTCTGCCTTATCAACAGGCAGTTTTTTTATTCATTAATGGTAATCACAGCACACAGAGGGGTCTCCACATCAGAAATCCTGTGACATTTATCTTTTTTTAACAGCAAAATGGTAACCAGCCATATGACTGTCTAAAAAATGGTGGCAATCCAAATTGAAATCATGTCATATGGTTCCTTTAATATTCCCCATGCATAGATTTTAAGTTATTAATTTTCAGTGTTACTAGTTTTAACTAGTTTTATTTTCATTTCAACATATTTTGATCATATCTAAAGCTGAAGATCAGCTTGCCTCAGTGGACAGGGGAGGGAGTGGGCATGGCTTGTCCCTTAAAGGGACAGAGCAGACGATTACAATTGGGGTGTACCTAAGAGCTGGCCAGTGACTGCCTCTTGGCAGTTGGATTAAAGAGAGTGACTCTGAATCTGCCTCTTGGGGCTCTTCTAAAGAGTAAAACCACAAGTAGTTTCACAAAAAGGGAGATAATGGGACAATAAGGAAATAGAAAGAACCTTAAAAAACATCACGTGGTCACTCACTATGTGATTAGGGAGGAGTCAAGGAGGGCCAGGAAGGGCGAAGGAGGGTCAGGGAACCTGAATGGATGTGTCTCCTTCGTCATTCTTTCATGTCTGTCCTCTCTCTCATTCCAATATTGCAGGTCCTCACTACTAAGGTAAAAAATATCATCTAATATTCCCCAAATTGTCTGAATCACAGTGAGTACATGTGTGGTCCCCCGATGTTACAGGCCCCTTAGAGAAGGATTTAGAGAAGGATGGTCCCCTCGCTGCCTTCACAGGCCACCGGGTGTGCGTCCCACAACTTCTTTAGACCTGCCTCTATTTATGTCGGTTCTGTAGTCTGTGGACTGTTTGACAAACATGAGCATTACCTGCCAGGTCCACCATTATTAGACATATGAAGAGCTGGAAAATGAGGCATTAAAAACCTTTTCTGGGTTTCTGAGATTCTCCTTGTGAACATTTTCCAATTCTGGGGTGGAAGCAAAGGGGAAATAGAGAAGATATTTTCCTGTCTTTTTCCCCCCATAACTTTTTGGTCACACCCAGAAAACATCCAGCGTGAATGTCCCTCAGTGTGTGTGCATTTTGTGTTTACTGGAGGCAATGTTAGCTTAGGTTTGTGGTTTCAGGGGAAAATTATTTTTAGAAAAGCCCAAACTCAAGCTTTGACATTGATAGGAAACAAGTTAGGAGAGTCTTCTCCTCCCAACGAAAGTACTATAGACCAATCTATATAGATATATGAAAAGTTTAACTGAGAAAATTGCTAAGTATTGAGCCTCATTTAGAAATAAAGCTAGGAGACACTGTAGGAAACATATTCTCTTGCTACCCAAGTCACGGTTGTAGAATGCATACACGTATTGCCTTTTGTTATGGACTCTTCCATTTGTTACTGATAAATGCATGGTTTATAAATTCCTACTCTAATTTCTCTCTAGCCACTTTTTCTTCATGGTGCCTTGGTCATAGTGTCTCTTTACAGTAAATAAAGCATGACTCAAGTATACTTCTTCCATGGAATTTCTAGAATTTCTGTTAGACTGCAAAGTCTGGTGGGGGCTAGAACTTTGTTCAAAAGTCTATCCCCTGTACGTCGTAACATTATTAAAACCCTACTGAATAAATTAATGAACGAAAGACTGAACAAGAAACACAGAACACGCAACAAATCTGCTTAGGAGTTTATAAGAGGGGGAATGTACAGGCCTGGGGAAGTCAGTGTGGAGAGAAAGGGAGAGGGGGGAAAAGGAGTAGGAGGGAGAAGGGGAGGGGTAGAGAGACGGCCAGCTTTTAAAAGCTGCCTAGCACATGTGCACAGGGGGTTGACGTGACTACGTCATACGCAGATGACAGAGCTCACGCATGCGCGCAAGGGCTCATGCAGCTGTGTCATGCGTAGATGATAAAACCGTGCTGCATGTGGGTCACGCGGGGTCCTTTAAGAGTCCCTGGGGCCATTAGGCACTTCTGCCTGTGGGCTTGTCTCCACATGCGTGGCTCTGGAACCCGGAAGTGTCAGCCATGGTGTGTGGCTGAATCATTACAAAGACAGAAATGGCAGAATGTAAGCGTCGAGTGACACACTGGGAATGCACAGTCATCTCCGACCACCCCAAACCTCCTCTCGTCAGCGATCAGGTAGCGGTTGTAAGATGACAGGGGTGACCGCCCTTGGCAGTTTTTGGTGGCTGAGATGTCAGCAGCTCCCAAGTGGTCGTGTTGCTCTGCTTATGTTTGAATTAAAAGCTGTAATTCCTCCACGCTGGAGTTGCAGGGACAGCTTGAAGACCCTGTCTTTTGTCACTACGGGCTTACATTTTGCCTTCTGGGCTCAAGCCACAGAGTCACTGTTTTCTCTCTCTTTTGGGTTCTTGCTCCTTTGATCCTGTAAGGAGCCTGTTTATATGTCTAAGTCCAACGGACAAATTTAGAGACACGATTAGATTGTCTCTGCAGTTTTGGGTAAGAAAGCAGTTACTGCTTTAAGAGAAGGGCGTGTGGGAAGGGCATGCATACAGCTCATGGATTAAGTGTTCACACCAGTGAACAGTTAGCAAATTCCTCAGAAGAAAGTGGCCTTCCTTACTTTTGTTACGATCATATCAACTTGGAATATTAACTGTGTATTCACATACCCACGGTCATTTTCTTCCGTGAACTAGAAATAATTTTAACAGTCAAGAACACAGGTATTCTAGAACTTGCTAGAAACAAAAAGGAGTTCAGACATTTGATTAGTGGTAGAACGAAGTCAGTACATTGTCACTGCCTTTGTTTTGACCTTGGCTTCTTGGCCATGTAACTGGTATCATGAGTATGGAATAGCACCAATCTTTTAATCCCTTGTGGAAGAGCGGAGAAAGCTGTGTGAAATGGCCTTTTTCAAGGTGTTCTTGGCATCAAGTTCCATGGTAATGTTTCTGTATGCACAGGATGTCAACAGATCTTTTCTAGATCTGTAGAGATAGAAGCGTAATGTAAATTAAATATGCACTTAAAATTTTTAAAATAGTCACACCCAGCCTAAATATAAGTTGATTTAATTCTTTTTTCTCTTTTCTTTTTCAAGCCAAGGTTTCTCCGTAGCTTTGGAGCCTGTCCTGGAACTCGCTCTGTAGACCAGGCCGGCCTCGAACTTGCACAGATTCGCCTGTCTCTGCCTCCTGAGTGCTGGGATTAAAGGCGGTAGCCAGGCAACAGATTAATTTTAATAGAACATTTTAATTAATGCACTCACTTACTTGGCTAGTTTGGATTGCCAGCAAACCCTCATGATCTTCCTGTCTTTGCCTCCTAGCATTGGAATTACAAGCGTATCAAGGTTAGGGTTTCTATGGGTATGGTGAAACACTATGACCACAAAAAAATTAGGGGAAGAAACATTTAATTTCAGCTTAGAACTTTCAGGGCACATTCCACTGTGAAGGGAAATCAAGGAAGGAACTCGTGTAGTCCAGGAACCTGGAGGCAGAAGCTAATGCAGAGGACCTGGAGGGGTGCTCCTTACTGGCTTGTTCTCCAAAGTTTGCTCAGCCTGCTTTCTTATAGAACTCAGGGCCACCAGCAGAGGTGTCCCTACCCACAGTGACCTGGATCCTCTCACATCAATCACCCAACAGGAAAATGCCCAACGGTCTTGCACACAGGTCAGTCTGGTGGGGACGCTTTCTCAGATGAGGTTCCCACTTCCTAAATGATTCAACTGTGTTAAGCTGAGCTAAAACGAGAACAAGGCTCATGCTCCTTTGTCCAGACACAGACCTTCATGCTTGCCTGTCAAATACATCATCAACTGAGTCGCCTCTTTTTAATACAGGAAAAGCTGTTCCCTTTTTTAATGCATGACAGAATCAACATTAGATTTAGCAAATGAATCACCCAAATCCCTCCAGAGACACTTTCTTATAACTCACGTCCAAGAGATACATATCACTTCAGGGTCTCTTTGGCAAAAATGGCCCTCTGAAGAATGGATGGCAATGACCTTGCTGAAAGCTAACACTGCCCACTTTATGTGAAGCTGTAAGAAACTGTAAATAGCGGGGCCAGTAATCTGTCGCAATTAACAGTTCCAGTTAAGGCACGGAGAAGGTGTATTGAGTGACAGAAGGAAGAGACTTGCTGATATTTAGGGTGCATGAGCCCATGGTCAGGGAGACAGCAATGAACAGAAAGTCATTTTTTAGTGGAACATACTAGCCAGACAAAGACCGTCATTGTAGTGGGTGCCTAAAGTTCTCCATACTTCAGTGATGCTGAACCGTCAGTAATTGTAACTTCCACTCAGTGTCTTGTTACAGAGGTATGGATGTGGCTGTAGGGAGACAGGGCCAAGAATCTATCTTTGCTTAGAAGAAAGGAGGTAGCAGCTGAATGTTGTCTTGAAGATGTATGCATTTCACCAAGCAAAGTGAGAGAAGATTGTTGCTTGAAGCAGAGAGAATAGCCAGCTGTAACGAGGCTGCCACTTCACTTTCATGTGCCGGGCACTGTTTTCAGCTTCTAAAAATATAATCTAATGTGATTTTCAAAGCTTCTCCAGTAAACATTTAATTCTAAACACAGAGCGTTTCTGAATGTTGTCTCCCTTACATTAAAGCAAGATTGCTCTGGGTTCTGCGTACACACGGATTGAAAGTGGGCAACATTGAAAATGAGGAGATGTTAGCGTGTAGTCTTCTCAGGGTAGGAGGAAGGTGAAGATTTCTGGACAGGGACCTTCCTCAGCAAAATGTGTGGATGCAGTTGTTGGAATAGTAGAATCTAAAGTCAGCAGGTCTGCATTCTGTAATACTGACATGGAGAGGAAGAGAGGTAGCTAATAGAACGTGATCCTGGCTCAGTAAGACACGTTACAATGTGTGTGTGTGTGTGTGTGTGTGTGTGTGTGTGTGTGTGGTGGGGGTGAACCACTGAAGCTTTGCTCCCATTCTCTATATCCTAGAAGGAACCAGGACGGAATACACTGTCCTTAAGCTTTTCCCAAAGCCCTTATGAGGAAAGGAATTTAAAACAAAAGAAAAACACTTATATCGTATTTTAAATCACTACACGCAATCTGCTACAGAAATAAAGGGGACATTTTGTGTGAATGAATTAGAGCTCCCAGCCATTCCTTAACTGACTGAGCCCTTACTTCAGTCACCACTATTTTATTGAGCAGTCTGCTGAGGTCTCTCAGTTAGAATCCCACGTGAGTTGAATCAGCTATGTAAATGAACTGGTGAACTGGAAAGTCTGTAGGAAATCAGCTTTAGGGAAGGTTTAACTCCATTGTGTAAGAAGGTGACTAATGACCTTCTTCTTCCAGGGTGTCTTGAGATGTTGCTGTGAGTCTAAAGCCATTTGCTCCTTTGCTCCCATCTGGAGCTCTGTGCCCCAGAATAAAGTCCCAAGGTTCACCCAGATCATCCAAAGTTTAAGTGCCCATCTTAACTTCTTGGCTTGTGTCGAGGAGATTTTTGGACACCCCACATGCTTTGTATAGTTGAGGATGACGAAGCTGGGGATTGACTTCATAGACAAAACAGTATTTTCTCTCCAGTGGGCAGAAGACTGTAGACTGGTTAATGGACACCCAAACCTCAGAGCCATCTTCTAGTTATAATTTTACTTTTGTTTTTCTGCTTTCTCTGACCCAGTGGCCTCATCTTTCAAAGTAATTCTTTCCTTCATTCAATGTTTTCACTCACACCGGAGGTTGGGTCCCTCCTAGCTGTGGCGCCTCACCCTCGTTCAGGTCTGTCTTTGTCTCTTAAACACTGCCTTTCCCATGGCTTTGCTATTAATTTTTCTCCACCACCTCCACCCTATTTTGCCTGCCATGGACAGAACTAAGGTTCAACTCTCACTGGTATCAAGATTGGTGATGTGGTTCTTCAGATTCTTAAAGTAGTCACACAGGACCTCAGGAACCCTAGAAACGTTCTAGAAATAGGATGTACCTATTGAAAATTTATGCAGGAAGAGAAAAATCAGTAGTTCTCATTATATTTTCAAATGCTGCAAGAGCAAATGTTTTAAAACATGCTATTACTTATGCCACTATATCTGAAGTACTGACTCCCCTCAGGTCTGTGCTTTTTCTATTGTATGACCAAATGGGAAATCCAGAAACTATCATAACTTTGAGTCTTATTAGGTAATGGAGAGATTGGTCCTTGTCAATTGCTTTATAAATGGAAAATTTCTATTCTATATTAAAATGCAATTTTATTATTCAGAACAATTTCTATGGTTTTGTAGCACAAATTATAACAATTAATTTTGATAACACATTTCCGGGCTAGTAGAGGTGAACTAGAGGAAGTATTTTTAATGCTCTGGTCTGAGGCATGTTCTACTACAGGCATAGCTAAGGTTTTATTGGGGAGGTTATATGTTCTTCTGTTTGGAGTTAAAAAAAAGGAACACATTTAAACCAGCGGTGGTGCACGCGTTTAATCCCAGCACTTGGGAGGCAGATGCAGGCAGATCTCTGCGAGTTTGAGGCCTTCCAGGTCTACAAGAGCTAATTCCAGGACAGGCTCCAAAGATACAGAGAAACGAGAAACCCTGTCTCAAAAAAAAAAAAAAAAAAGAACGCATCTAAAAAATGGAAAAAAATTCTCCTAGAATTCCCTACACATCTCAAAGTGTATATATATGTATAACCTGCCGCTAAAACCTGCCCTTCCTGCGTCCTTCATCTTTCATCAGTTTCTCTCTCTTCTCTCCTCCCGTTGCTGTTGCCTGAGTCCAAAGTACTCTGTATCATCTTTCCTCTGATACGTTAGACTCTTTGCAAAAGGCTCCTATCTGAATCATTAGACTATTTGCAAATGGTTCCTAACTTTCGTGTGTATTCAGCCACTCTCCCCCTTCCCATATCCTACACGAGGAAACCAGAAAGGTCTTTTCCAATCAGGAGCCGTCAGCATCAGATAACTTAGTGTTTTCCTTTTGGCCATAGGTTGGGGGGGAATCACATATCACGCCAGATCTCCCCCCCAACCCAACGCACTCCATTTTTCCTTCCTGAGCATTGACCCACGGCTTTGCACATTTTAAGCAAAATGCTTTACCACTGAGCTCCATGCCAGCTCAGTTTGGATTGGTTTAGAGGCTCTCATGCCCCCCTTTTGTTTTGAACCCAATGCTTGTGGTTTTGCCCTCTTTCTGCTCTTCTTACTCATTTAAACCCAAGCATATTCCTACAGTTTGAGATTCTATCTTCAGAGGCAGCCATGTCCTCCAAAATGATCTCGATCCACCTGTCTTCTCCAGGAGGAGAAGCCAAGTGTCCTCACGGCACAGCCCTCATCTGTGGTGTCCTGCTTGGTAGATGTACTCAGAGAGACAACGTAGCTGTTCATGATCTTACTCAAAAAGGTCGTTGCTGGGCAATGATCTGTAGGATGGCCACAGGACAAAGTTGATTTTTTTTTCTTGAGAAACAATTTTCTGCATTCTGAAACTTAAAAGAACATCACAACACCCTCTCATTTACGTGACCCTGGCCTTTTCTTTTTAAATCAATCTTAAACTCTGAAAGAATTACTGAGGTCTCATATCCCTTGATCTGACATTTTAAGAGTTAAGACCAGCCACAGACTAGAGCTGAGAGATAAGATGTAGATTAAAAGAGCCATTAACTCGCAATAGCATTAGAAAAAAAAAAAGATCGTGTGTTGAATTCAATTTGGACGCAGTTCAAAGTGCCCAGCGAAGTGGGAGGTAGAGAACTGTAAATAGGTTTTAGTGTCCTGGAACTCAGCGTTTGTTCCTTGGAGCAGCAACTGAGGAGTCTCATCGCCCAAGATCAGCTAATTTGTTAGCCTCTCTCCTCTGCTCCATGAATTTTCTGTTGCTTCACAGAGTCTGCAAATCTAGCAGTTGGGACTGAGTGCACCCTCTGCCTCCCTGTGTTGAGATATCCATGTTGCTGTATTTCATCTCGTTTCCATGTTGCTGTATTTCATCTCGTTTCTCTGTGTAGACCCAGGGGATTAGAGCCAAAAGTACGAATCGCATTCCTAGGCGTGCCCCAACCCTGCCCCTTTCAACTGCAAACACTAAAGACATTTCAAATTGTATTGACTTGAAAACCAGAAACTCAAACACTTCGCAGGGAATTTAAGAGGCATCAATAGCAGTCACTGGCCATAGTTATTTGAGCGGTGTCTAGTTGTCTTGTCTGTTTAAGAGTCAAGATCCACTAGAAGTAATTAACGGCATTCTTGGGGTAGCTTTTAGACTTGAATACGGAAATCATGTTGAAAACTGCAAAGGCTTAGTACCCATACAGCAAAAAATTGCTGTTGGTACTGATAAAAATGCGGAGCTATTGACAATTTGGATGTAAACGGCCCCAAGTTTCAGGCTGCTGTTATGGCTTTCGTTAACTTTCAGGTTCAATATTGTAGTGGTTAATGGGAAGCATTTATTAAAACTTGTTTTTATCTTGTTTCAGGAGCCCTAACACAAATGTTGTCGCTAAAGTAAATGAAATATAGGAATGGGGATGGAGTCTAGCGATGGTAAATTACATTACTTATAGTTAAACCTAGAGTAACACTAGCCTAGCATGTGTGAGGCGCAGGGTCTGGACAGGCGTGGCAAACAGCGGGCATGCTTGCTGCAGACAATCCTGGTTTTGATACAACAGCTGCAGCTTCTCATGCCAATGTTCAAGTTATGAGACTGTTGCCTGCCGGTGAGTGCTCAGAATTCTAGATTTAAAAATAAAAAAAATCAGTTACTGCTAAGTCAGATAGACCATAGCCAGGGAAAAGTAGGAAGCTAAACACTGATGGATTTTAATGTCTTCCTACTTCGCGCGATTGGGAACCATGTGCACTTTGGCCATATGTTTGAAAATCAAATGCCATATTTTCAAGAGAATCCCAGAAGATTGATTATGTTCAAGAGTCTTGCTAGTATCACTCTTTTCTGTAATAAAATCTGGGGATGTGGAATCAGAAACAAACCAAATAGGTACTGTTGACTTACATTTCCAGGGTTTGGTTCTTGTACCTTGATTTTCTGAGACTGTAGGCAGGTCTCTAAACCTGTCCTGCCTAGGTGTATTTGTCTTTATAATGGTGTCATAATACTTGTCTCTGGGGATATGGAAAAGTTAAAGATAACGTGAATGGAGATGCCGGAAGTTTTGTGTTGACTCATAGTTTTGAACGTTTCAGCTCAGGACCAGTCAGATGTGCCTTGGGGTCTGGGATGAGGCAGGGTATTACAGCAGGGAATTCATAGAGAGATGGTCTACTTGCTTCCAAGCTGAGTGTGGAAAGAGAATGAGGATACTAGCATCCCATTGTCACCTTTGAGTGTACACCTCCAGTGACCTAGAACTTCTTACTGGGCCCAGCCTTCTAAAGGCCTCCCACTTCCCATGAGTGTCACCCTGGAAATGGGGCCTTTAACACATAGGCCTCATTGAATATTCAGTATCTAAATTACAGTAGATGCCTTTTGCATAAAAACTCCACTTGTTTAGCAATCTTTATTTACAGTGGTTCTCAAGCTTCTTGTTTTTGTTTGTTTGTTTGTTTTTCGAGACAGGGTTGGCCTCGAACTCACAGAACTCCACCTGCCTCTGCCTCCCGAGTGCTGGGATTAAAGGCGTGCACCACCACCGCCTGGCTTCTCAAGCTTCTTAATGCCGAGACCGTTTAATTAATCCCTCATGTTGTGGTGACCCCAACCATAAAATTTTTATTTTTGTTGTACTTTATAACTGTAATTTTGCTACTGTTACATTAATTATAATGTAAATATCTGGTATTTCTGATGATTTTCAGTGACCCCTTTGAAAGGGTCATTCGACTTCTCAAGGGAATCACGACCCACAGGTTGAGAACCACTGTCATAGTAGGTGCCAAGCCTTTCCTAGGCCCTTGCTAATTGTCTTGAATTTGTGGGGGGAAAAATCAAGATTAAATCCTTATGTAGTCTGCCTTGAAACATACTCTCTTCTAAGTTCTTCCATATATGAAGACCCATTTCCGAGATGAGGAAGTTGAAGAATCCAGAAACATTGCAAACTTTTGCAGGGAATCCAACTTCAACCTGACTGCCAGGCTCACGGCTTTCAACGTTTTCTGGGAACACTGTAGAAAAGTCAATAGGAAAGACTACGAAACACCAGTATTTTGAATGGTCCTACTTATCTTCTTATTATGTGTGATTCTTGCTCATGAGCAGAGGAGGATTGTTGGTTACAGGGGCAAGCAAGGATTGCGGACAAGTTGCATGCAGTTCAGAGTCTAGATTATCTGTAGACCAGTGTGCCTCTTCAGCCATCGGGAGACTAGAGCCAGAGCCACATAGATAGCTCAGTTGTTTCATCCAGTAGAAGCGTCTATTGGCTGGGACTGCAGGTCTATAATGGCATAGCGGAAGAACCTGAAATAAGAAGACCTTGAGCCAATGAAATACAGTACCTTCATTTGTTATGTGGTAGCAATGGCAGTGAGCAGAGAGGAACCCAAGAGGGACAGATTTGTCATGAAAACAATGTTCCCGAGTCTGTGCAAAACAAAAGGCAACCATAAAACATTCATGGTTTTTTGAATTGTAGTATTTCTTTAGGTCTAAAGAAAAATTCACTTTCACTGAATTCCTACAAACAGAAAATTCTAGGAAAAAGAGGAAAATATGAGCACAAATATCTTCATTACAGCAGTATTCTCCAAAATAGTAAGTAGTAAACAGTAGTATTTTTTACCATACATATAAAGTAGTTGAAAGATTAGAAATTGCCTAGATGGTCAACAATAGCAGAAATGGTTAGTAAAATAAAGTATCATCTGCTGTGGGACAATGGTCTTTTATCTTGTCATGTGTATTATTTTTAATAAAATGCTGATTGGCCAGTAGCCAGGCAAGAAGTATAGGCCTGGCGACCAGGCAGGAAGTAGAGGTGGGGCAATGAGAACAGGAGAATTCTGGGAAAGGGAAGCTCAGTCTGCAGTCATGACCCAGACTCAGAGGAAGCAAGATGTGACTGACTCGCCAAAAAAGGTACCAAGCCACATGGCTAACTCAGACAAGAATTATGGACTAATGTAAGTTAGAAGAATTAGCTAATAAGAAGCCTGAGCTAATGGGCCAATCAGTTTGTAACTAATGTAGACCTCTGTGTGATTCTTTGGGACTTAACGGCTGCAGGGCTGGGTGGGACAGAATCCTCTGTCAACAATTATCTGATTTGGTATCATGTGGCTATTAAAACAATAACTGTAAAGATGATGGCATGACAGAGAATCGCACTCAAGTTTATTTTAAGTGTAAGAAGCTGACCAAAAAGTTGCAAAACTGTCATGGCTAGAACTATTCAAACATATGTCATTCATTTCTTCCAGATTCCCCTTTCCTTCTTTGATTTAATTTCTCAGTGTTTTTGTTAGAACTAATTTTCGTAAAAGTCTTAATTGACATACTCAGTCTTATCCCAGAGTAAGTCACTGTAAAAAGCTTTGAGATTATGAGACACTTTGTGATTTTGTGGGTGTGCATATTGAGGGTGTGGGTTGAATGAGCAGCTTCATGTGGGGGGCAGTGTGGAGGGTAAGGGAGTAACTTGACCTATCCCTGAGGCTTTTTTTCCTTTCTCTCTCATGGGTGAGCTATTTTTCCTAGAGAGGAATATTTCATCCTGGAAATGAAAGGCAATGTCCTTTAATTGCAAGTGTAACCTTCTGCACACTGCAGTGATCAGGGAAAGGGGGTAGGGTGCTGTGGACCACAGGGTGATGACTGCTGCTTGACCAAGTCCCAGCATTTCTACTTTGTGGATCACTATTCTCCAGTACCCTTTTATGATCATTTTTATTGATTCTCACTATTATTATTCTTTGGGATATTTTGTTCAGGTTTCAGTGACATGTGTTGCTTTTATTGGTTAATGAATAAAGAAACTGTCTTGACCTGATAAGGCAGAGTAGGGTTAGGTGGGGAAAATTAAACTGAATGCTAGGAGAAAGAAGGCGGAGTCAGGGAGAAGCCATGGAGCTGCTGCCAGAGACAGGCATGCCGAAACTTTACCCAGTAAGCCACAGTCTCATGGCGACACACCAGTTAACGGAGATGGATTAATTTAAGACATGAGTAAGCCAGAAATACGCTTAAGCTATTGGCCAAACATTATTCTTGCACTCCAAGATCTACTCATATGTTAGTTTCTGTTTCTTTCTTCAATTTACCCAAAATAATAATCTCCTTGAAGACAGGACTGAATCACATTCATTATTACAGTGACGGTGACAGATTGGGCACACGGTGCATACTCAGTAAGTACTTAGTTGCTGGGTAAAGAATACCCAGGTTGATTGCTTGTCAAGTGAAATATATTACCTGAGAAAATCAGCAGTGCTGTTCTGGTCATCTGCAATGCTTGACTGAAAAATCAATATTTATGGTACTTATTAAGAAAACCCAAGTGATCTCCCATGATGAAAAGGCTCTGTTAGTTCTTCTTATTTTTCTTTTCTCTTTAGAATTGATGTCCCTGTTGAGATTGATTTTGTTCTGGCCAGTGTTACAGCTAGCAATCCATCTGTTTTCATAGGATGATCTGCTGTTTGAGGGCACAGGGCACATCAACTGTGTCTGCCTTTCCATGTTGCCAGCACAATGAAGATAAAGTGAGCTCAATCTGTATTTGCAGAATTAGATTAAGCTGTCCTGAATTTGACCCATATGCCTGCCATGGTGGCGTGAGAGTGGTGTGGCTGACGAGGGAAAGAAATTAGTGTTTGCTGTGAAGAAACTTACTTCCAGAAATTAATCAACAGAGTGTTTAACTTACTGTGCAGACCCTCAACTATCATTCCTCCCAAATTCTCAAAACGTACTTCCTCTTCAGCACCAAACTTCAAGAATTCTATGGATAAGTTAGTAACATAGCAATAAACCCTGAAAGAAAAATTGACCAATGATGCCCACCAAAATGGGACGATTTGAATCATCTTAGAATTGCTATCTCAACACTTACTATCAGGCTAATGTAGAATTAATCGTGACAACATATGGGCAAATTCAGAGTTTTCTCCCACTCTCCTTGAAAGAAAAAGGAAGCAATCATGCAAAGCTGTTGCTGCTGATCCCTTCAGAATGCTGACTGGCAAGGGGAATGAAGGGGGTTCAGAAATGATCGGTCTGCCTTGCTGTCTAAAAACAACATCCAGTCAGTGGCATGATTCAGCTCTCAAGTATAGTGCTGCCTACTCCATGTACTGTAAACACCGTCTAGTGGCTTTGGGCAGATGCTTCTGGAACAATGTTATTAAGTTCCTTCAAACCTTTAGAAAGTATGTTTATTTTAATCAGTGTAATCACAACAGAGATATGTGTAGGGGGCTTAAAATAATACAGATGCCACCTATGTGATGCAAGTACCTGAACGGCGAAAATGCTTTTTCCAAATCTGCAAATAGCCAGCGTAGCAAATACATCTCATGTTGAGAATTTGAGTCACATTTATATCAAGGGCTAATTTATTGGTGATGGTAAAAGATATTAAGCTTTAAATAGAGGGTCTAAAGTTTAATCAGATTTCTGAAAATAGTTACTAGTGCGATATATGAAGTGCTAAACACACACACACACACACACACACACACACACACACTATGAACTTTGAATCTGTTGCAGGTTGCTAGGAAAGAGCGTGAAACAAGAACAAATACTAGCAATGTAGTCTTTATGAAGATGAAGCGTAAAAATGACTACCAAAACATAACAGCTTTTGGAAGTACAAAAGACTAAATAGGATGCATAAAACCAAAACTGTAGGGATTAAGTGAAAACTCCAGGGTCCCAGGACTCTGACTCTCAACCAGAACCTGGACTCAGTTCACATGCTCACATCTGGGACACTTCTTTCTTTCCCAAAGGTAAGTTTCCTTCTTGACCTACCCATGGCTTGTCAACAGGAGTATATCCCCCTGCCTTGAATTTAGTCACCACCCTTCATGCTCCCAACCCAGCCTGGTTTCTTGACCTGCACTCTGATTTCTCACTGTCTTTAATGAATTTCTCTTGGCTATGAGGTGATCTATCAATGAGAAAGAAAAGAAAGTTAGCAGAGATTTGCATCTCTACCAGGTTTTTAGTTAAGTTGAGAAGATAGGTCCCAAGTTGCAAACTCCCTTGTCTTTATTTTAAATCCACAAGAGTAATTTGAATAAATGTGGAACAAAAGTAACATTCTCCAGAAGAAATTTAGTTAGATAAAACACAAAAATAAAATCTCGCCTGCTTTTAATTATCAGTCACATAGAATAAAAGTAATTTTGATGTTTTTTCTATGACTCTTAGTTTGGGAGCTATAAGAACTCATATTTCCTTACAGAGGCAACCAGCAAGAAATCCCAATCTTCATATTCCTTGACATCTATAAGGTGATATCCTTTAAATAAATTTCCTTAAGTGATATTTCACTTCTACAGTTTCTTTCTTCTCATTAGCCTCTCTCTCTTTTTAGTCTTTTCAGGATCCAAAGCCTGCTCTCCAAATGTGACCATTAGTCATGGTTCCTTATCGTTCCCGTCTCCCACTTACCATCCTACTCACATATTTTGAAAAGATTTGTCTTATTTTATGTGTATGGCGTTTTGCCTGCATGTATGTCTACATGCCACATGCATGCTTGGTGACCAAGGAGGCCAGAAAAGAACATCAGATCCCCTGGAACTGGAGTCATGGATGGTTGTGAGTGGCCACGTGAGTACTGGGAATTGAATCCTAGTCCCCTGAAAGAATAACCAGTGCTCTTAACGGCTGAAATCATCTGTGTAGATCTGTCCCCGCCACCCACTTAAAACTTCTTGATGCTGATTTGGTTAAAGCTATATGCATTTTGGATTTTAATTGTTTTCCAGTCTAGAAGTAAAGAGTACTTTATTCTTTCATGCTGGCTAGTGGCAGCAAGTGACAGCTCTTTTTTGAACCACGTGGCAATGTTAAAAAGTTACTCTTCAGTTCACTGTGTTGCCAGTTTATTTTCTTTATTGTTATTTTCCACATTCTACAGCGTCTTCAATCAGTTATATAAGTGATTTTGCGTTCAATGATTACGCTCAAGGTGGGCTACGGTGAATGTTCTGAATACATCTAAGGTAATCTGGGCTAAGTGTAATGGTAGCCTAAGTGTGTTAAATACACTTTCCATGTAATATTTTCATTTTTTTTGGATTCAGTGGGATATAACAATGTCTACAGTTTGTCTCTTCTTCAATTTGACTCTTTTAGCTTCAACCTCATCTCTTTAGTGACTGGAATGAATGGCAAAGTATGGATGAACACCAGAAATCACTAAGTTGATCAGTCACTACCATCAGGCCTGCCAGCACTGAAGATCTTAAGCCTGGCAGAGTGAGAAGGGAAAAACACTAGCTGATGAATTATGACCTGGAAAATGTGAAGGTAAAAAACAAAATAAAATAAGAGTTTGCGTAAAGAAAGCTTACTGGGGTGGTAATATGCTTTAGTTTGGTTTTCAAAGACTGGCAAATGGAACTTTGAAAATAGCGTACTACTAAAGATTGGTGTTCAAGATACAAAATTGAGAATGATAGACATAGAGGTGAGAATTTAAGCCATGAAAGTAAGACACATTCCTGAGAATGAGACTGTTGTGAACCAGCCTTGACAAAAACGCCTCTTTCCAGGGCAGAGGTATGAGAATTCAGAAATATAAGTAAAGATTATGAAGACGCATGAAAAATAATAAGAACAGAAACCATAGAAAGTACCCGGAGGGCATTCCCATGAATGCTGAAATCACAGCATTTATTTTTCCATACCTTTTATACCCAATGTCAACGGGGAGGAAACTGTAACAAAAGACTTTGTTAATATGATAGAAAGGGCAACTGAAATGGCCAATTGCTTTAATACTCTGAGGCATCAAATCTTTACCATTTTGTTATTTAGTCAGTGGAACTGCCCTAGACCATGTATCCTGAAGACAGTCACTTACCAGGTGACCTCATAGTTACAAAATAAGGAGCAGACGTACATTTGCATATCCTGACCACCTGTCAGGATGGTATGGATCTAATTGTAAGAGCTATTTTAATGTTAAAGGAATCAAGCAATCACATCCTGAGTTGGGACATGCAACTATGCTTGTCTGTCACTTAGGGCAACCTCCAACTCTCTGACTGTCAGTCAAGGTGGAAATAGGCTCACATTTTTGGGCCTCCACATGAGACCACACAGAAAGAGTAGACAAAGATGGAAAAATAAGCCCTATGAACAATCCACTTGAGTTGTGTTTGGAAATTTCATTATGCCTGGATGGAAACTAGAGGTGTGCCATGGGCTGATGGTCTTGTACCCTGGAAAGATTTGTCACTCATACTGGTTTAATAAAATGCTGATTGGCCAGTAGCCAGGCAGGAAGTATAGGCAGGGTGACAAGACTAGGGAATTCTGGGAAGAGGAAAGGCTCAGTCTGCAGTCACCAGTCAGATGCAGTGGGAGCAAGATGAGAATGCCTCACTAAGAAAAGGTACCAAGCCATGTGACTAAACATAGACAAGAATTAAGGGTTAATTTAAGTTGTAAGAACTAGTTAATAGTAAGCCTGGGGTAATAGGCCAGTTTATAATTAATATAAGCCTCTGTGTGTTTATTTGGAACTGAATGGCTATAGGACTGGGAGGAACAGAAACTTCCATCTTCATGTAGAGGTTAGATGGTAATTTACATAAAACCTGTTTTATGAGTTTAACAGTACACTAAGGTAGCAATAAGCTATCCTTCCCCATAGTTTCCCCTTCCCACCTTAACTCTTTAAAAATTCCTCCTTCTTCCTTTGGGAAATGAGGGACTAGGCAAGGCAGAGATTAGGGTAGGGAGGCTGAGAGATGCTCTCTGTGTTGTTTCTTCTTTTGTATCACCCCATCCTCTTAATCATTTCACTGTATAGTTAGACTTGACCTGAGCTCTCATCACATTCATATGTTAAGATAGGAAGCCCCTCTATGTGGGGGTAGTAAATGACTTCATGGACAACTTAACTCATCCATTTTTGTTGCTGTTTTTGTAATTTGATGACTGAAGATAGCCCTGATCTTTCCTGCACAGGGGCCTAGTGAGAACTAATGAGAAAAACTCGGGATGGCCCAGGGGATGAATAGCTATGTTATTTCACAGGATGCTCAGGGAGCTTATTGTCTGTGGTTCCAGTAAAAATAGTCCACTGGGGATAAGTTCAAAGTCTGTGGAAGCTGGTGTTAATGCAACAAAACTCTTGATGCTGCAAAGCAATATTCTTTTGTACTTGTCTCTTTATCTCTGTGCTTTATGAATATGGTGATGACAATGGTAATGAATCTAATATTGTAAATAATAATTCTATGCATTAGTAATTCATCTACCCAATCATGTGAGGGTTCTCACACTCCCCTCTTAATTTTAATTAGGACACATTGCTGCCCTGAATTTGAAAGAATCAGTAGTCCAATAGAATAGCACACATTGGAGCTGTCTCCATTTCATACTCTTTTGGTTACAACCAGTATACCATTGACTTTTTTTTTTGTTCCCAATGATTCTAATTCCTAAGAGAAAGAAAAAAAAAATCCTGAGTGGCTCTTGGACCCAAAGAGAAGTTGGCAACTGATAAGATTTCTGTTGTAACTTCTACTGTAATTTCAGCACAGCCCTCTGGGAAAGGTTATACCACATGAGGGAGTACAGTGACCCACAGGGGAATTTGAAAAAATTAGACCACTCTGATATAACAAAGCCTTTTTAGTCTTGCAATCAGTGGCCATTTAAAACGAACAAGTGCACAATTTAGACTGCCACTCAAGGACTAAAATACTAAGAGGTGGAGCTCGGCACTCTTTCCCTATAAGTTATATAATAATAACTTTAAGAAATATGCTTCAGAATCTACTTTGCTACTTGCTACTTCCCTATGCTACTCACAGGGAATACTGTGAACAAGGATTATGGTTGTTGATAAAATACAGGAAAAGTATAGCATTTTGAGGGACATCTATGTTTTGTTCCGTTTACTCGAATACCCTATGCTGACAAGTCAGTTTTTGGTGGCATGGGAAAAAGGGGGTCATGGCAGAACAGAAAGAGTATGACCAGAAAGTCTCTGATTTAAATTTCCACTCAGTCGCTTTCTGGCTTTCTGGTATTGAATTACATAGTCATACCCATTTTCACTCTTCTTATTTCTTTGCTCTGTAAAATTAGGAGTAGGAATGACTACTTAGTGGCTGGTCTAGTGTGAAGCGAGTCCCCTGTGTGCATGCAGGTAGAAGTACAGGTGGAGATGCATGTGCTGTCACTGTGTGCTTTCTCCTGTTGATGGTTCTCCACTCTAAAACCCCACATGAGGAAATGGTGAGGAAGGAAGAGCTAAAGAGTCCATGTTTGAAAAGGTCTCATACCACACAGACAATATGTTGTGATTTAGGGGTGGGTTGCTTTGCCAAAGAGATGATACAGCTATATGAACAGAAGAAAAGTTTCATCCTATGGAACTATTTTGTTTCCAAGCTCTTTTTGCCATTGGAAATAGGCTAGCATGGTTTTTAAAGGCTATACAAATTTTTGGATGTAGGATGTAGTCTGTAGGATGATTCCTAGCATGGCACAATGCCACTCTACAAGTGTTCTCCTCCTCTTGGGTCCTTGCCCTTTGCTGCACCCACCAAAACTTATTATGTTTTGTGTTCAGGAAAGAAAATCTCTTTCAACCTTCCCTGTCTGTTATTACCTAGGTCACTCTTAGCCAGGTGTTTGCTGTACCAAGAGTTTGAAGAAAGATGAACAGGAAATGGAAAACTCAACAGCATTTCACATTATAGTCCGAAGGATTCTATTCTGTTGCAATCCTGGGGATTCTGTTCCATCCACAGCCCAGTGTGTCATTCTCCTTCCTGCACCTTCTGTGACATGTCACTGAACAGAGGGAATGAAATTCCTCAAGAAACTCTCATGTATTAAGGCTGATTGTTATGCCTGTACCCAAAGTCTTCTCTACACCTATCCATGCGCCAATGTCCTTATCTGTAGCCATACAATGCTGACACCTAATATCATTATATTGTTCGGCGAGTGTTTTGAGAATATGACTATACCATATCAATAGTTTCTAGTCAGTCACGTCCTCTGAATATGTTTCTTGCTTTGTTCCTGATTAAATTACATAAGTGAATATTATTTCTTTGGCCTTAACTTATCTTGGTATTAGATCAGCATATTGTAGCTGATGGTTTCTGATCTTGAATTTTTTTCATAATAAGCTGAGACACACACTTAAACTCATATTAATAAACCTTCTTTTGTCTCTCGAGTCTTGGCATTAGGTAAGCAATTTGGAGCTGTCTAATTCATCAGCTGGATTGTGCTGGGTTCAGGAAGAGAAGAAAGCTTTTTTGCATTGCTTTTCTTGAAGAGTCTTTGCCTCTGTAGAGGTCTGCAGTTATTTGGTTATTCTCCAGCTTCCAAAGGAGAACAAGAGTTCTAGTGATGTGGGAGTCCCCTCTGTGTGCTGTCATTATCATTAATGAATAAAGAAACTGCCTTGGCTTGTTGATAGGGCAGAACCTAGGTAGGCAGGAAAGATGGAACTGAATTCTGGGAGGAAGAAGGCAGAGTTGGAGAGATGCCATGGATTTGCGTCCGGAGGTAGATGTGCTGAAACTTTGCTGGTAGGCCATGACCTCATGGTGATATACAGATTAATAGAAATGGGTTAAATTAAGATGTAAGAGTTAGCCAATGAGAAGCTAGAGCTAATGGGCCAAGCAGTGATTTTAATTAATACAGTTTCTGAGTGGTTATTTCGGGGTTAAGCTAGCCAGGTGGCCGGGATGAACAAGCGAGCCCTCCTCCAACAAATTGGCGCCCAACATGGGGCTCGAATCCACGACCCTGAGATTAAGAGTCTCATGCTCTACTGACTGTGCCATCCGGGTGGCCGGGACAAACAAGTGGGCCCTCCTGAACATTCTGGAAGTTCATTTTTAGTGGAGAAGGTTATTTTTAGGGGAAGGCCATTTATTCAGAACAATCTGAGCTATAGGAGGAGATTCACAAAAAACAATTTTGATATCAAGTCATTCGATGTCATTGCTGGAGTTGGACAGTCATTTCAGGTAGCCTCCATCTTTTAGAGGGGAATGAAAAAGTACTAGTGGCTTTAATTTTTTCCCCCTCAGTGCTCAGGGACTCCATTTGCATTACATTAGATTGCCATCTTTATAGGCAGGAATATCACAGTTTTTAAGTCAGTGCCATGAATCAGAAGCTGGAATTATACTAATTTAAGACTTGAGGTATAACATTTAAATTTTTTTCTCTCTCTCCATATATATAGAGTGATTTTATATAAATATACATGCACATATATATAATATAATATATAGCATATATAATCACTTTGCATAATTCTGCATAGGCTGTTACACAGCCAGTATATTTTTTTATACTAAAATAAGTAAAATATTAAAATAAATTTAAAAAATTGATTGATACACAGAGACAGCCAATATATTTTTCACATTTATTTATTTATTTATTTTTCTTAGTTATTGTTTATTAGCTCCTTGAGAATATCATACAATGTGCTTTGATCTTACTAATCCTTTCCCTTGACTCCTCTGGATCCACCCTTTCCTACCCCACCCCAACTTTGTGTCCTCTTTTTCTTTTTTTATTAAAACTCACCAAGTCTTATCTGTGCTGCCGGTATGTTCTTGGTTGTGTGGCCTTCCCCTGTGGCACGAATGGCTGAGCGGAGCCCACACTCTTAAAGGCAACCATTTTCCCCTTCTCAGCACTCTCAGTAGCCGATAGCTCCATAGCCAGGGACTTCAGAAAATATAGAATTTTATTTTCTAGAATTATTTCTAATGTGATGTTTTTAGAATGTATTCATTTTTCTTGAGTGTTTTGCTACTACTGTGGATGATTTATATTTGTATATAAATTCATACTTTTTTTTAAAAAAGCATGTTTAGAAACAGGGCTTTAAGAAAGTATCAGAAGCTCAGTCTAATATTAGCTATGTTTATTGACATGCCTAACAACTTCCCCTGGAATTGTCAGGCAATGCTGTGAGGTGGACGGTGTTGTTAGTGGGTTCTATTTACCGAGCGTGAAAACAGCTGAAAAATTGTTCGTCCAAGAACTCACAGTCTGGCTCAGGAGGTCACAGTTCACCCCTTGAGCCCAAGTACTAACCATTGAAGACTTTGACTCCTCAGCATTTAAGTAGTTGTAAAGCAATTAGGCAGCTAAGGAATTCTTGTCAAATGGCTTATCTGCTCAGAATGATAAGGTCTATAAGAACTGAATAGTTAGCCAAATGGGACACGTTACTCCCTTAAGATATCCAAACTATACTATATTTTTATTCAGTTATAGTTCTTTTACTAAAGGCAGCAGGCATTGCCACAAAATACATAAATACAAAGTCAAGAAATGGATTACTTCAACATACGTCTTCAAAATAAGGTCACTAGAAAAAAGTCATTAGAAAGAAGAGATAAATAAGTCAACCAGAATACGTCCTAATAGCCATGTATAGAATTTTATACCCTTTAGAACGTATAACTTAAAATATATTAGCATAGTCACAAAAGCTTATCACTGTCTGAATAAAATGAAATTTAAGGTAAAAAGTTACAATGTCACAATGGATGCTCTCCCATGCCTGCGTAATCAAACAGATGTGGGACATGGTAAAATCATATGCAGGTGATAGCTGTATTCTTAAGTGGTCTCATTATTATTGTTTTTATTTTTGTTTGTTTATTTTTTGCTTTTGCATCCTAACTAAAGCCCCCCCCCTTCTTCACCTGTTTCTCTTGAGCAAAGGGCAGATCTCCCATGAATATCACCCAACCTTGGTATATCAAGTTACAGTTGAGAGTAGGCACCCTGTCTTCTATTAAGGCTGGATGAAGCAATGCTTTAACAGGGGTGGCTCCCAAAAGCAGGCGACAGAGTAAGAGAGGCAGCCTCTGCTCTCACTCTTAGGAGTCTAGTGGTGTCATCATTAAAGTGTGGCAAGAGGACTTTCTTCTCATTCTTAAAAAAAAAATAGGGTCTTGAATACAAGGCAGGGTGTATTAATAAATTTAAGATCTAAAATCCACAAAACAGAAAATAAACCAAAATGACAGGAATGGTATATGAACCTAAACTCTAATTTGAATATTAAAGTAGGTAAATCTTCCTGAACTTGAAAAAGAAAAGGAAAAAAAGAGAGACTGAGAAGGTATAAGCTATACTGGAAAGGAAAAGAAGCCATGATAACAGATGCGGAAGAGATGAAGAGGGGGAAAAAAGTCCATTAAATGAATTGGAAATATATTTGCCAGCTTAGAGGAAGAGGGTGTCATCGTGGATAGAAAGATCTGAAAGGAAGCCAGCTCAGTACACTAAATGCTATGGAAAATGCTGGAAAGGTGAACAAATCGAAGGCATTAAAGAAATTAATAGGAGCAGATGGCTTCGTGGCTGTGTTTGATTAAATCCTCAGAGATTATGCAATCCCTGTATTTAAACTATTGCAGGTCAGAGCAAAAGATGTCAATCTCCTTACATGTTTCATAAATCCAGCATAGTCTCAGAGTTTAATTACTATAGCGCAGATAAAATGCTGCCGCGTAGGGTTTTATGATTTCCGTGGCAAAAATTCAAATGAAAGCATCACCAAACGGAAATGAGGATCATAGAAAACATAAACTAAACTGGGCTATTACTAAGTAACACTAATTCCAGGATTGCAGGAATGAAATCGAGAAAATGGTTAGCATGATTTTATGTGCTCAAGGAGAGAAATCGCTCTACTTTATCCAGAAGGATAATATGCTTAAGGCCTTTGCAAAAATTTGCTAGGCAGTTCCAATAAGAACTGTGTGACAAAGAAAAGAGACATGACTAAAGCCTACCAAAGCCATCAGTACATAAATCAAATTGTTTATGCTAGCCAGTCCACAATATAAAATAAGAGAGTAATATTTACTCTATTGGTATAGATTTGGAAAAGGGTAAGAATGACAGTTTATTGCAGAAAAGATGTTTGCATGGCTGCAAAAACTAAGAAACATACGCATTACCCAAAGGAAGTAAGAAGAAAATGTGGGACATTGAGTGTTGTGTTGACTTTCTGCCATTGTAATAACAAATAACCTTACAAAGAGAAACGGCCCGTTTTGGCTCACAACTCCAGTGGTGTCAGCACGCACATTCGGCCCTTCTCATTTTAGCATGGGTCAGACAGAGAACATAACAGAAGCACACGGTAGAACAAAACCACCCACTCGGGGGCTGGAAAGTGAAGACGAAGACCAGAGTGTAATAGGATAAATCTCAAAACAGAAAAGAAAAGAAAAATCAGTACTATTTTTGTGTATTCACTGCAGTGGCCAAAGCTATGAACACTAACTTGGGAAAGAGTTCTTTTAAAAAGATACAGAATGTGCGCTTTTAAACATCCCAAATTTTTATGTAAAGACAAAATTTTCTAAACAAATGTACCAGGATGCCCTATTTTTAGACGAGAAGAGTTAAAATTACAAAAATTCTGTGCTTGCAAAATTAACATATAAATTTATACTAACTAAAAAATCCCCTGCATGTGCTGATAGGGCTGGGAGTCAGTACAATTATTTGAAAACACATACTGAGGAAAACGGCTTAGCATAGCCAATAAAGTTAGAAGAACAAGACTAGAGAGGACAGATTAAGCAGAAGAGGCAGCAAAACATTTCTCAAAGCTACAATAGCTCACTGGGAAAGGCACTGACCCAGAGTGACAGAGTAAAGGGCACAAAAGACTGGTATTTTATATTTCAGTGGGAGCAGGACAGTTTGTTCTTAAGCGGTGTTGGGAACACGGGCTTTAGTAAGTAAATTAGTAAGAAAATGGAGAGTAAGATTGTCTAAACCACATGAGCAAGGTTCGTATGAACTCACAGGGACTGAGGCAGCATGCATAGGGCCTGCAGGGGTCTGCACCAGGTCCTCTGTGCTTATAGTACGGCTTCCGGTGTAGTGTTTTTATGGGACTCCCGAGTGTGTGGATGAGCGAGTCCCTGATTCTCATGTCCACTCTTGGGCCCGTTTCCTTCTGTTGGTGTGTCTTGTCGCACCTCAGTGTGATAGTTTTTGTTTTATCTTATTCTATTCTATTTTGTTAAAAAGAAAGGAAATGAAACTAGAGCCTAACCTTTGACTGTATCAATTCCATGTAAATGAAATCAGTGCTTGTAAAACACAGAATAAGGAGGGGCGGGAGGTGAAAGTAAAATATCAGTGTTTGAAGGATTTTTGACGCATAAATGACAGAGTGCTATTGTTTTTAATATGCAATGAGGGTTTTCACACTTACAGCCCAGAGCCAACAAGGGAAAGTCTGAAGGATTTGAATAGTCAGTTCACAAAGAAATAGTTCAGGATGGGCAACAAATAAAAAGATGATCAAAGGTTTTTTTTTTTTTTTTTTTTTTTTGGTTTTTAGAGACAGGGTTTCTCTGTGGTTTTGGAGCCTGTCCTGGAACTCGCTCTTGGAGACCAGGCTGGTCTCGAACTCACAGAGATCCACCTGCCTCTGCCTCCCAAGTGCTGGGATTAAAGGCGTGCACCACCACTGCCCGGCTGATCAAAGTTTTTATTAGGGAAATTTAATTTTACAAAAATTTAATGAATTTCTTGTGTTCCCATTTGAGTAACTGTAAAGGTGCCTTTAGCCACTCAAAGTGGGAATTTGGAGAAAAGATGTCCCCATGTATAGTTTTGTAGAATGTACTGCTGGGGAGACAGGCTGCAAATACTTTAAACACATACACACACACACACACACACACACACACACACACACACACACATTAAAACAAGATTTAGGGGTTGGAGAATTGGCTCAGAAGTTTAAGGCACTGGATAGTCTTGCTGGGTTTGGTTCCCAGCTCCCACATGGTAGTTCACAACTGTCTGTAATTCCAGTTTCCAGGGATTTGCCACCCTCTTCTGACCTCCATGGGCTCCAAGGCACCCAAGACCCAAGTAGTGCACATGCATATATGCAGATACAGCACACTCACCAACATAAAATAACATTTTACAACTTTTACAGAGTTTAAGAAGGATTAGATTTACAAAGTTTACAAAGGGTTAGATTTAAAAAAAAAAACCAAACAAACAAAACAAAAACCCCTAACTAAAAATCTACACAATGGCCCAGCAATTCAATCCCCGTGATTCCGCGTCAAAGATTAAAAGCACGGGTGTACAAAGATGTGCACCACAGTTTCACTCCTAATGTCACAGTCCTGAGAAACAAAAACAAGAAGCAGAATTGAGCAAGAACACAAAGAGGGGTGGGAATGAGACGAGAAAGCAGAAGTGCTCAGAGCTTGCCATTGAGTGCACTGCCGGAAGGAGATACCATAGCATGGTTGATGTAACTGTGGCGACAGACATGGCAAAGGGCTTCTGAGATGACCAGAGCCTCCACGGACAGGCACTCTTAATTCCATCAGTGAGAATAGGGCCACTGCCACAATCTGAGCCCGATTTGAAGCAAGCTTGATATTCATTGGGGTGCAACCAAGAGCTGTCCAACGACTGCCTCCTAAGTCAAGTTAAAGAGAGCAGCCCCAATCCATCTCTTGGGCCCCTTTTAAAGCATAAAACCACGAGTAGTTTTACAGAAGGGAGACAATGGGGCAATAAGGAATTACAAAAATAAATCTTACAAGAAAAACACTATGAGGTCGCCACATGATTAGGGAAGGGGTCGGGGAGGGTCAGGGAGGGTAAGGGTATTCTCAAAAACAAATGAAGGTCATGGGTTGGGGAAGGCCAGGTTCAAGGAAACAGAAACCAACTAAACTCTCATAGTAAATAGGAATTGATTTTTAAAAATACAGCATAATGGCTCCTGCCTTCAAAAGGGAGTCTGCCAGTTTCCTCAATACTAATTAAGAATTAATTCACATTTCTTTTTTTTGGTCAGGAACCAAGGATCAACTTCAGAGCTCATCCTTACCTTCACTTTCGGGTCTATGTATTTGGATGGTAAATGCTTTTGAGATCTTAAAGAATTTTATTATTTATTTATTTATTTATTTATTTATTTATTTATTTATTTATTTATTTATTTATTTATTTATTTATTCGTTTACCTATTGATTCATGGTCTGGTTTCAGTTGCTGAGGTTATAGCGCGGATGATTTTCCTCTCAGCATTTCAATACGACCATGGCGCACGGTGTTTCGTTTCATAAGCTTCTCGTTCTCAGCAGAGGACCTGGTGCAGACTTGAGTGTGCATCACTGGTTTCCACAGTCAGCCTGGCTCGTATTAGGATTCCAAAGTTGGTTCGACAAGACGGAATCCCATCTTCATTCAAGAGTGCTTTCCGGAGGCTGACAAGTGTAAGGATTCCTTCACCCTGGACCAGCGCATTCCCCCTGAAGCCAAAGATAGGCTGTAATTAAACTGCCTAAAGGAGCTGCAAAATGCAGAGCGCCAGTCGCGGGGGAATGCCAATTTCACCTGCAGTCAAGTGTACGCTTGGCCGGCTAACAGGTGATTAAACCCATCAGAGTATTACCTGTGGACGGGAGGCACTCACCGCATTCTGGTAGTTTCTAAGGCGACTGATTGAACACCCGAAGAACCGAGGCCTTATTTAGACAGCCGCCCTTGGAAAGGCGGGCTTTCTTCTCCAGCAGGACGCAGTGGGAGACAAGCCTTGTTTGTCTGAATGTTTTCCATCTCCGGGTTTTGCAACACAAGGTGCTCGGATATGTTTTGGTAGAACCTCCTGGAAAATGTTACCAATATAAATATGCAGAGAACTTGGTTTTGCCAATGCAAAAAAACCTTGGTGTGATGACTGGTAAATAGGAGGCGATTCAATGAAAACCCTGTTTTCTTTTTAGCTTCGTGTTTTTATTTACTTATTTTCAACGGTCATATTGACGTCGCCGAGCCAACACCTCAGTGAAGGGCCCTCTTTGACAAAGTCCACAGTGCTGGGTGGCTCCAAGACAGAAGGGCTTTTCATCCAGTTCTCCTGGGAGCCTTCACAGCCCCCTCATGAGCCTCGCCTGAAGTGAATTCAGTGGTTCTCTTTTGCTTTACAAGATGGCTTCCAGGCAGAGCCGGGACTTGCTTGCTAAAGGTGCTAGCGACCTTTTTTCTTCCTTTCTCTTGTTAGACAGCGACTCTGAGGTCCGAGCAGAAAATGGTTCATGCGTTTCTATAGTGCTCTCAGCCTCAACCGTAGGCTCGATTTCTCTTTATGGACTTATTACTCAAATCCCTGAAATGAAGTAATTTTTTTTCATTAACTCACTGAAGAAGAACGGGAGCATTTCATTACCACATAAAAGTTACTACCTGTGCTCTTTTCTCTTGTGAGAGGAATATTAAATCTTAGCTATCAGATGTGAGAGGCAATATTTGCTGCTCTTTGATGCAAGAATAATGGTGATTACATTTCCATACCTTTCCGGGGGAATGCTGGCCCTGATGAAGCTGAGATTCTTGGGGATACTTCAAAATGACCTTTCATTCACACATCTTCTGGAATGACGCCATCCTGCAGAGCTTATATTAGAACATAAATTCTGAGTTCTTATCAGCTTGGTTCATTAATATATCCTTGTTCCTTCTGTGGCGCCTGGCATGTCGGATGAGTGTGTGTGTATGACCTGATGGGTGGGTAAAAGCGGTGTCATATATTGAAAGCTGAGCCATGGTGACAATAACAGAGCATGCTAGCTGGGAATGCTAGGGAGTTTTAGTTGACCCCCACCTCCACAAAATAGAAATTGGTAGGACTAGGTGGCTGAAAGCTTGCAGGGGGGCAGTCCAACCAAAATGACCCCATTCAGTTGTGTGGACCCAAACAGCGATAAAAATGATAGTCAGGAACTATCTGCTTTACTCACATTGCAATTAATCCACACGGAACCCAACAATGAATTCCCAAGGATTAATGACATTCGTAATGCTATATACACAATAAGTGGTAGAGTTCAGGTTAATCCTGGCCGTGTTCAAATGCCAGGCTCCTTTGGTATTAGCACGAGAATAATAACCCTTGATAGAGATTTGTATTTAAGAGGAACGGTGGAAGTGCCTAATGACCAGGTCCCAAGAGTTTGTAAGTCAGAGGTCAAAGAATCTAGGGAACCTCCATAGGATCATAGTCTCTCAGTATCCTGATAATTTTGAGTAGGTGGCAGAGACCTTGTCACCAGGCTAGGAATTTTGGTGAGAAGATGGGTACATCAGATTGGAGGTGGGCATGATTCCAATCTCAGAGGAACTGGGTTATCGGCTAGCTTGCAGAGATAGTGTTTTTCTATTACTGAGCAACAATAAATGATCATGGATTTGGTGTACAACAATCGCTGTGTTCTTTCTTTCCTTACTGTACTATTTTGGTTCACAGTTTTGGAGTTTTGAGCCTGTGCTGAAGCAGCAGTTTGAGACAGAAGTCAGTTGGGGAGCAAAACCGTTCATCTCATGGTCAGGAAGCAAGACAGAGGAAGAAGAAAGGGCTGGAGTCCTTCTGCCTCCTTCAAGAGGTTAGCCCTAACAACCTGGAGCTCTCCTACTGGGACCCACTACTTCCCTCACCTACCAAAAGTGGTGGAGCACGCCTTTAATCCCAGCACTTGGAAGGCAGAGGCAGGCGTATCTCTGTGAGTTCAAGGCCAGCCTGGTCTACAGAGGGAGTTCCAGGACAACCGAGGCTACACAGAGAAACCTTGTCTAGAAAAACAACAGCAATAACAAAAAAAAGTAAAACAAACCACAATACATGTAACAAAAAACACTTTCATCATTGCTGGGGAATATTATTTTCAGGCGTGTGACTTTTGTTTATGCTGCATTTGTTTAACTCTCTAAGGCTGTGGCTCTTTTCCTGTCCCAAACACCTGATGGTTTGAATAAAGAGATGCACAACCAATAGCGAGGCGGGAGCAAGGATTAGTGGGGTTAGCAAACAGAGAGTATAAATAGAAGGAGGAATCTGGGAGGAGAGAAGAAGAAAGAACAAGAGAACAAGGAGTGGAGGATATCAGGGGCCAACCACCCAGCCATCCAGCCAGACATGGAGTAAGAAGCAAACTAAGATATACAGAATTAAGAAAGATAAAAGCCCAGAGGGAAAAGATAGACAGGTTAATTTAAGAAATGCCTGCAAGAAACAAGTCAAGCTAAGGCTGAGCGTTCATAACTAAGAATAAGCCCTGTGTGTGATTTATTTGGGAGGTGGGTAGTGGGTCCCTCAGCAAGCCAAAAGAACAAAACATCCTAGAACACATCACCTCCCAGTCGGGTCACTGGAGAACAAGCATCCAACATTTGGGCCTATTAACGATGCTTGATGTATTTCTCCAAAGCAGTACAGGTGGGTCCCCCTGAGGTTTGAGGTACTGACTGCAGGGCTCCCTCCACTCAGCAGTGGGATTGCTTTCATCAAAGTGCTGTGACACTTGAAATCTGTCTAGCTTCTTCTTCTACCAGCTGGACAAAAAGGGCTGATATGACTGGACCAGGTCCGCAAACCCTAAGAATGTTAGCATTGTAAGATAATTGATTAGTGACCTTAACTGCATTGTAAACATGTTTTTATCCCATGGCGTAACACACAACCATAGGAATGAGATCATTATATGATGAATAAGGATGGAAATTTTACAGGGGGGGCATCTTTGAATTCAACCTAGCAAACACAGGTTGCGTCAACATCCCATAAAGACTATAGTGGGGGAGAAAGAGAGGCATACTAAGATCTTTAAACTTTGCCTGTTTTAGCAAGTTTGGTCAGACTAGATTTTCAGATATCTGTGGTCATTCACATTTCAACGACCAATATAATCACCTATTCTGATTCTCTTCAAGAAAGTGTGCAGCAGAAGTGACAGAGAAACGAGATAAGGAAGATTGCCAAGCATCTGTGTGTGACATGCACACGTCTGATATCCTTAGCTGTGACTTCTTTTGGTCACTGCGGATTGTGCTGAAGGAGGATAAGATCTGATAATGACAAGGGTGTCTACACCATCTCTGGCCTTCTGTGAAACATGTACTGGTACTAATGGAAAAAACGTAAAATAAATGTTTTTGCCCTAAGGCCTCCTCTTCTGTTTCCCTGTTGTCATGTCAGTGTTCAGGGACAGGCAAGGGACTCTTGTCTTCACAGTGACTTTGCAGCAGCCCTCCCTTAGCCGTCAGCTCCGTAAGCAGACGTCCAGACACGGAAGAATGATAATTTACGAGGCCTTTGCTATTTTTGTTTCTTTATGTGGCAGGAAAGAAAACTCTGTTTTTCAGAATAAGTTCCCTCCATTTAGGCTGAGAACTTTTGCCAAAGGCAATAACTAAAAATAAGTCTTGCTTTCATGCCTGTGTTCCTGGGCTTCCTCACTTAATCAGAAGATTCTGCAGGGACAGTGCAGCAGACAGCGATCCGAGAATATTTCGGAATCTCTGAGTTCCCCAGCTGGTACAGAAACCCCGTTATACTGAGTGCCTCGCTCACCAATTTGTAATGCGGGGTTGACTTAATCCTGACAGCATTAAATATCACCATCAGCTGCTGGGCAGAATTCAGATTTCTTTCCTCCCACCTTCAAAACATACTTCAAAACAAAACAAAAAAGCAAAAACAACAACAACAACAACAAAACCACGTAAGCCTGGTGTTTTTGCTGCATAATCGGTTGGGCTAGATCTGGCTAGTCAGTTCTTCAGAATAATTGCTGGGCTCTTTAAACAAGCAGCCGCCCCCAATTAACCCCGGAAGGATTTCAGACTCCAGGTCTCGGAGGCAGCTGGCTAGCAGGGTGGGTATTCAGCTACTCCTTTTCACATCTGATGATCAGACCACGCGTGCCTTTTCTCCTAGCCCCATTATTTAACTTCCATATGAGGACTGATAAGGACAGTTACCCTCCCTTCACTTTATTGCAAAAGTAGCAGCCACATGTCCAGTAGGGTCATACTTTTCGCTCACACAGCCGCCATTTAACTGCTTCACATTTGCGAGCAGACCGTGAGGGGCAGCTCAGAAGGGCGAGCCTGGTACCATTCCTTCTGTGAGGCCTTGTTCATCCCAAATAGAAGTCACTTCATAGTGAACGCTGAGTCACTAAACTGCCCCATAAGGCATCAGAAGCTATGGGCTTTTAGGTATAAAGCTAACAGATGAGATGTGTGTGATTCAGCAATTTGACCACAGATATCAAAACGTGTTCTAAACAAATCCTCGTTACAGTGTTTAACCTTGAATCTTGTTTGTTTTGTGTTTTTAATAGCTGTCTCTGCTGGCTTGTCTCTGGAGTACTTGACCATCCTTCTTCAGGTGGGATCAGCCAATGAGATGTCTATCAAGAAGTCGACCCAGGTATCATGTCTGTGGTCTGGGAAGGGGTTCTGAGTGTCAGTGCAGAGGTGGGAAGTAACAGCCCTGTGCTGTGTCATGGAGACAAAAGGGTCTAAGTTCTCTTTCTCCTCTGGAATAGACAAGAAAAGACTTGGTTTTGCTAACCATCTGGTATAGTATTAGTTTCTAGGACTGTCCAAACCCAGTGCTATAAAATAAGGGGTTTTCTCACTGCTGTGAGTATTTCCTCACACATCTGGGGACCAGAAATCCTAGAGTGTGGGCTTGCTGTGTGCTCTGGGGAGTACCTTGGGTATTCTAGCTTCTGATGGTTACTGTCAAGGCTTTGCTTTTGCAGGCCTCTAATCTATGTCAACAGTCACCTAGAGTTCTTTCCCCCTTGTTGTCTGCATGGTCACTCAGCCCCAGTAAGACTTCCCTCCAATTTTACTTCTGGAATGAGGAAATAGAGTGTTTAGGGGATTCATGTGGGCATCCTGTTTCCAGGGGAGAAGACGGTGACACAGTTTACCGCTCTAGTTGAAGGCATAAACCTGGGAGAGTGGGGCCTGAAAATGAGGCAGGCCAAAGTCTCACGCGATAGCTGACTTTATTCAGAGCATCAGACAATTTATACCGCGAGGGTTAAGAAGAGTCATATGAGTCGTGCGTTCAGTCACAAGGAGAAGCTACAGGTGGCCAAAGATTGTTTTTCTATAGAGACACATGAACAACAGCAGCTAAAGGAAACTCACTCTCATCCGCTCTACCTGGGAGGACCACGAAGACAGATGCCAGGAACAAGTCTGTGTTTTGAAGACACCGAGGTCACACAACTCTTGTCTTGTTTCCTTGGCGTTTGCTTACAAGCACGCGGGATTCTCCTACAGCTCCATTTTCAAACTGTGTTCCGACACGTCACCAACAATCTTAAATGCACCCATGGACCCAGCCCTAGATGTGGCAGTTATTTTTTTTTAGTTGACTTATGGAGTTAGGAACCCTGTGACTGCCCTGCGTCTCATACATCTGGGAGAGAATCATCTTTACATGTCCTTTCCCGGAAATTTGCTTCCTACCCTGTCACTTCTGAGAGCACCGTAGGGTTACATTTCTGATACTCAGTCTGTGCTACAATCCTCTGAGTTCCTCTTTCCAACCTGTTCTGGAGTTTTTTTCTTTCTAAAAAGTCTTACTTGCTGTTAAAAAAATGAGCATTTGCTTTTCATTGTTTATTGATGTGTTGTGTGTATGGCACATGGGCATATTTTTGTGGTGTGTGCATGTGTTTGTGCAGGTGTTCCCGAATGCATGCTTATGCACATGAAGTCTAAAGGTTGAAGTCAGATACCCTTCCCAGTTGTTCCCCTCCCCACTATTTGAGGCAGGCTCTTCTAAAGAACCCAGAGCTCATTGATTTGGTTAGACTGGTCCATGAGTTTCAGGGAGTCTTCCTGTCCTAGACCCCAGAGCACTGGAATTGCTAATTCAAGCCATCATGCCCAGCTGTTTTTCACCATATATTGTGGGATTGTTTTATACTGTGGGGCTGCAAACTCAAGCCCTTGTTTATTTTGTTGTTGATATGATTTAGATGTTATTCTTTTGAAAGAATTATATTTATTTATTTGTGTGTGTGTGCGTGTGTGTGTGTGTGTGTGTGTGTGTGTGTGTGTATGTGCATGTACACGCCCACACATGTATGCCTGTAGAACTCAGAGAACAACTTTCAGGAGTTGGTTTCCTCTTTCCACCAAGTAGGTCTTGGGGCTCAAATTCAGGTCTTCAGGTTTCCTGACAAGTGTCTTTAGCTGCTGAGCCATCTCCATGCCCCTACATGTTGTTCTAGATGGAACCATTTAGTGCAATTCCCAATTTTCTTTAATAAATTTAGTTTTATCTAACTCAGTACTTGCCTGTGTGTTTATTTGTTTAGTTTTCTACGTACCCACCTCACAGTAATCTTCAAACTCCATGCCCAAACTGTTAGAAACTTATAACCTGTCCTATTAGTAAATACAAATTTTGCTGTGTTCTGAAGACATCCTACCCTCCTCCCCAGAGCTCTCAATCCTCCTTTAGAATCTGGACTGTTTGCGCTCTAGATTTGCTGTATAGCCAACAACCTTCCTCCTCTCCCTCCCCCTGAGTGCTCCTTTGGCTTCTCTCCTGCATTGTTTCTCTATCTTTTAATTTGTGCATTACTGATCCTTTCCTTTGGCTAAGCATAGTCCTGGGGTCTATTTTAGGAACACTATACTTAAGGTAAACATGTTGTCTATCTGGTAATTTAACTATCCCTAATTCACAGTGGACTGTTCATTCTCTCGTCTTCTTGATTGGCAGTGAGGCTAGTTGCAAAATTCTGGGTTAGAAATGGTTTTCCCCTGAATTTTAATGTCACTATTCCACTCTCTTCTATCTGCTGAGGCCAGAGAGGAATATGATCTCACTCTCAGTACAATCCTTCATATGTGACCCTCTGTTTCCTCTCTAGAATTAGCATTTTCTTCTTTTACTTGTAATCAAAAATGTATACATATATTTATGTATTTTTATTAACTATCCTGGGGACTTAGTTCTTCTATGAGAAAACTAACGCCATTAATTCTTAAAAATGCTTTTAAAATTTTTTTATTGTAATAATAACTTCCTACACCTTTTTTCTTCTTCCACGCTGTGAATTCTCTCCTTGGCTGATATTATGTTTTCCTTATCTGCCTTCTCTGGTTTTCATCATTTTGTTCAACTTCTTACATCTCTCTAGATTTCTTCAGGACAATATCTTGATATACTGTTTTACTTTTCTATAGTACACTTAACTTCCAATATCTCATAGTTTCTGATTCTGAATCTTCCATAACATCCTAATCTAATTCATGGTTTAAATATGTTAATTATGCAGTTCTCTTGTCTTAAGCATTTTCCTTGCGTTCTAATTTTGGCTTATTTTCTATGTTTACAATTTTTGTTTAGCTGTCTGCTGCTCCTCCGTTTTCCATCTTAGGACTGATGTAATGAAAAACTGACTGGAAACTCTGCTTTATGGGCAAAGCATGTTGGCTGGTGGTGGACGTCACTGCAGTCATGGAGTTGGGATTTAGTAGAAGTATTGGGCCAACTTCAAACGTCAGAACCTGGAATTGTTTTCCATTGGGATGCTCTGTTTCCAGAGATGAACCCACTTCCTAGATGTGTAGCTTCTTCTCCACCCCCCCTCCCCCCAGACAGGTTTCTCTGTTTAACAGCCCTAGCTGTCCTGGAACTAACTCTTGTAGACCAGGCTGGCCTGGAACTCACAGCAATCCACCTGCTTCTGCCTCCTGAGTGCTGGGATTAAAGGCATAAGCCACCACCGTTCAGCCAGACTTGTAGTTTCTTAATACAAATGAAGAAGAGGATCATCCCAATCCTCTCCATTACTCTCTGCCTGCTTTTTTTCTTTGGCTAGTCTTCCTGTGTCCAGGGCTTGAGTTCAGACTTGGGGAGATTAACTGTTTGTCTAGTTGCTTAGGGAGAAATAGAAATGTCATTTGTTGGGGTGGGGGGGAAGAGAAGCAATCTGGAGACCTAACTTTCAAGTCTTTATTTTGTTTGTATCTCACCACTGCCTTTGGATCTATAACCTTCCTTGTAGGCCAGTCCTCAAGATGTTCAGGATTTCTTAGACATGTAGACAAGTACAATACAGGTTAGGGATTTCCTGAACATTTTTAATAGGCAAAATTGTCTTCCTCTTTGGTTGGTTTCTACTGTTTCCCCACTTTTAAATTAAGACTCTTTCCAAGATTTTCCAGATCCCCACATTTTCTTGTTGACTTTCATCTGCTACCATTTTCTATCTAGATCTTTAAACAATTATTTTACTGACATTTTGTGGCACTTTCAAAAAATAAGAGATTTTATTCAACACTTTCATTTACTTTTGATAGGCCTCATTTTCCTCATGCACAAAATGAACAGGCTATGTTAGGTCAAGGTTTCCAAATATCAATTAGAAATGAGTATATTGAATGTCTTAGAATTTCTATGGTGGGGGGTGGATAGTTCCTATCTATCTGGAAATCTAGGTAGATGATGTGGAGGTCCTAGTTTTCAATTTTAAATAAGCTTATTGGTGCCCATGAAGACAACAGGGTTAAGGAATTATTGTAGCAGTTGCCTGGGCTCTTTCAGTCCTGTCTGCTCACAGTGTTTTGCCTTGGGTCCTGTGTCTGCCCTGGCTAAGGTATAAAGGATTGGCTCTGAAAATGGGGAGTTTCTTTGGTTGCACAACCTTATGAAAAGTCTTATTTTAAGCATGTCAGAGGCACTGACTTGACACCAGCTTTGGCTCTTTTCCAAATTCTTCAAATTTCACAGTTTTCTTCCTTATTCACACACCTTCTTTAGTTTGATGTTTTTCTACATCCTCTAAGAATAAGCACCTATAAAATATGAGTATGTACACACACTGGAGACAAAGGACTAATTCTCTCTCTAGGACTTCAGTCAGACCAGGGAGGTTCTTTTTCGTAGAGATGGACCCCAATGGCATTCCTACTAGGACCTAGCGCTCAGATGCAAGTCATCTAAGCAGAGAAATGGTCATTTGTTCTTTTTCCCAGAAAAATGTTTAAGTCAAAGATGACACAATGAACATGGCTTATTTTTTTCTGTCTCCTAAGAATGGCTTTGTTGGGCCATCTGGGGCAGATAAAATCAATGGTGTATCAAGGTACATTTATGCCAGTCATATATAACTTGATATATGGCTGCTTCCTCATTTAGTGCCTCCTTAATGCCTTGCTGGTAAGATGGCTAATTAATGTTTGTGACTGTGAAAACCAGCCTCTATAGCATCCACTGATAGAATTCCTACTGTTTCTCATCATTTAAGTTCCTTAAAAGTCAAGCCCAGGACTTGGACCTATGGGCAATCAGTACTTTCCATGCCTTTGAAAATGGTATCGTAGGTCAAAGAGTTTAATGAGGTTTTTACAGACATTAAGATTTGCTTTAGTGATAAGGTTCAGTATACCTACCACGCCTTGCTCTGATTTCCCGGATACTCTATCAAAGTAGGCAGTGATTAATGTTCATCATCCTCAGTCTACATATTACCACTAAGAGGTTGCTTTTATGAGTTCATTGATTACACTTTGTGCTTCCACTCTCCCCTAGGCAGTATAGGTGATAAAGAAGCCCAAGAACAGACAGAATTTCCATTGTAGAATTCATATTGTAACTAGATATCTTTACAATGAAGGACTTTGTAAGTTTCATGTTTCTCCTTCCTCTCCCCTGTTCGTGGGTCACTCCTTTTGGCTTCCAACTTTGGTCTCCCTTCCTGGTCACCCAGGATTCATCACTTTAGAGCGTGCCTAGAAGTCTGAGAAAAATCCCACTGAGCTGAAAGACAGAATAGAGCAGGATTGGCAGACGAAGATTATGAATTCAAACCCTATTTTTATCTTTTGTTGAATATATGACTTGCAGTCTAATTCCTTATCTGAGTTGATATCTGAGTTATGTGTGGGAGCTAGGTAGACAGTGACGCCTTTTGATGGGTTGGAGAAAGCAAGCCATGTGCCATGTGACCATGAGAAAAAGCTCAGTATGGTTGTGAGCCAGCAGCATTTATGGGATGTCTAAGTAGACATCAGGTAGCAGTATCTGCCTAGGTAGAAAACAGTCATCAGTGGTCAAACTGGGGAAAGAATGTAAGGGGAGGGAAGGATGCGTGCTTTCATTTCTAGGACTAAGATCTAAGGGAGTGTTGGTGACCTTGTAAATGATATCAGTAGTGTGACGTGAAAAAGACTCCAAGCACAGTGGATTGAGAAGTGCCTGGAAGGTAAGAAAATATAATGATCAAATGCAGATCAAATGATCAGATATCTTTTAGATTCTCTTGCTAGTTAAAATGAGATCCATCTTGCAAGTCAATGAGCGTGGAAGTTGGTAACTAGTTATAAATGGTATAGAAAGACAAATCAGCATATTTCTTTTTGCTAACAATCTGGTACAGAAGACGAACTAAAAAAAATCTTGCATCATGTGAGTAAGTCTTTCAAAAGGAGTGTTGAAGAAAAATTTTTGAACCGCAAGTACACATCTAAATTCCTGTGGAATTTTTGAAACATACCCAGGCTTTATCCTTGAACGTTTTGACTAATTAGGTCTCTGGTGGATTCAGGGCTGTGCTTGTCGAGTAAGTTCTCAGGGGATAATGATGAGAGACAATGGATCAAAACTAGGAATATGAATTTAGGAAATCACCATAAAAGAGAGATAGCAAGACTGTAACCAGAACAAGATAACGTGACAGCAAATCCTATCTGTGTTTTGATGTACTTGAAAGAGGAATTGGGTAAAGACAAAAGATTCAATCCACAGCCATTCAAAAATTATTCTAAAAGAAAGAATAAGACATTTAATTTGGTTCATGTTTTAAAAAATGGAATTAAATTTAAAAATCAAATTCATAAAAATTATTTTATCCCAAACTATTTTATTTACAACATGTAACCTTTCATATATATATATATATATATATATATATATATATATATATATATGCCTTTATCCTTAAAGAAAGAGTTAGCACTAACACAGTTCTTCAGAACTATGAAGTCCTAATAAGTCACGAAGTATTCAGCAAATATTTATATTTATGTGTGCACATGGGATGTATAAATAGTAAATAAGCATTATTGGCTATTTATGTACTAGACAGATACTTGCACAACGGGACTTTTGCACTTGGATGGAATACAGTGAAGCAGAAGGGACCCTGCTGGACCGTTTGGATTCATATAACACAGGCGGCATGGTTGTAATCCAAGTATCCCATTCTACTATTGTTCTATACACCAACGTCTTATACCAACTTTATAATTGAAGATAGAGCCTTACCAGAAGCCTCTGTACTAGTATAAAAAGCTGTACTTAAATATGGCTGTAGTTGTTTGTAGATAGTCACTAAAAGCAATGGTTGTGTGATGTTTTTGATTATTGCATGAATAACCAGTTGTTGTTAATTATCTTAGTTTGAGAGGAATTTAATGTTTTCTATTTAAGTGGTTCTGTTAGAGAAGATGGAGGGTTGTGGTTGATCGTAACCAATGCCTGCCATCTACAAATATGGAAAGGCCTCATTAATATATGATATATGTTATTAAATAATATATGATAAAAATGGAGTTGAATAATCTATAAGAGAAAAAAAGAAAGAGGAATTAGGAAGGGGATATGAAACAAGCCATTGAAGGCTTTAGGAGGTGTTACGTGACTATGAGGTAGCATTGTAGAGAAGGTCTTTGAAAATGATTGAGCTACAGGGAATCACATTAACAAATTAGTGTTTTGACTTGGTATAGTGGGTCATATCTGTGACCCTGGCACTTGGTAGGCTGAAGCAGCAAGACGAGAGCTCAAGGCTAGCCAGGGTTAGATGACCAGAACCTGTTTCGAAAGAAAAAAAATAATGCTTGGGGATGTGGCTTAGGGGTAAGTGACTTGCTTAGCATTTAGAAGACCCAGGATTTTAGTCTCAGCATTGCAGACAACAGCAATAACAACATTTTTAATGTTTTTGTCTCTGATTACAAATATGCCACAGAGAAGCACATCAAACCAAACAAAATCCCTTGTGGTCCCACATCCAACCATAAGTGCTGCTCATTTTCCAGTGAGTGCCCTTCTTGTCTTAGGGAAAATCCTTTTATTTAAGCAATTTTTAATTTTTTGACACTATAATTACCTCATTTTCCCCTGTCTTTTCTTCCATCCAAGTCCTCCCATGTACCAGTCACTTGCTTTCTTTCCAATCTGTGACCTCTTATTATTTAATTGTTGTCATACAACACACACACACACACACACACACACACACACACACACACACACACACACACACACACACACCACAGAGATCTTGCCACTTGGGAGGCTGAAGCAGCAACCAAATCAAAACACTAATTTCTTTTCACCTCAATCATTTTCAAACACCTTCGCTACAATGCTACCTCATGTCATATATATGTATACACCCATGTATGTGTATGTGTGTGCATATATCTATATAATATGCATATATATAATTCCTAAATACATAGATACATTCTTCTGAGTCTATATAATGTTACTTGTATGTACATGCTTTTAGGGCTGACCATTTGGAATTGGATAGCTTATTGGTGTGCTCTTCTATTTCCTAGGAATGGTAGAGGCTACACCCATGAAGTCTCAACAACTCTACAAATTCTTTAAGGCCCTGATTGGAAAGAGAAGCCATTTGTTTAGGCTGTGATTAATTTGAGGTCAAAAATCCTTTACCAATAAACAGTCTGGATGAATAGGTGGCTTTTGAATATTAACGCATGGCAAGATGATGTCGGAAACATTCTGGGTGGAGTTATCACTGTCCCGAAAGGTTATAGGGGAAAGTATAGACAAGCCTTGGCAAATGTGCCACTGGAGCACGTCCAGCAATGGCTCGTTTTGTGGGCAAAGCTGAGTTGGTCTACAAAGCCACACCCATTTGTTTATGTGAGGTCTGTGGCCACTTTCCCACGGCAGCTCCAGGACTGAGTAATATGGAGGGCGGTTACCTTCCCGTGCAGTCTGAAGCACCTGGGGTCTGGCCTTTTATACGAATACTGGCCGCTGCTTACTAGAGATCAGAGCTTTTCAAATTACACTGGTTTCGCATGACATAACAAATACTTTTGAGAAAGGACTTTGTATTCAAGAAGGTTTGGAAAATGCTTCATTAAACAACTATACAAATTGTTGTAGTTGGACAAATGATACCATTTAAAGGGCTCATTGATAATTGAGAGGAGCAGGGTATATTACCTATACCATATCCTCAATTTTGTCCTAGAAATACTGATTATAAAAACATCTACTAACATCGCGGTTTGGAAAATCTTAAATTAGTCTGTTTGGAGGCCTTGCCAAAGCCATAAAATTTTGCAAATTTGTGGTCATGGTCTTTCAATTCTAAGATGTTTATATAGAGATGTATTTGTGATCTGACCTATGCAAAGGAAATTTTAGCTTGGAGAAATATTTCCAAGAGTTCCTTCTAGAAACGGATGAAGGACGTAGCCATACTGAGGTGGTATCTGAAGTAAATTATTGAATCAGATTTTTGGGGTGTTGTTTACAGAGCCACAATAAGATTTTAATAGATTCTGATTTTTTAAGCCTTGTGGAACCCTTTCTCTTTTAAAAAAATATTGAAAATCTTATTTTATAACTGTATTGGTATAAATAAAGGTATAATCTGAGTTGTTGCATATATTCATTTTTCTTATGATTTGAAATTTATTAAAACTAAAACAATTCGTGGTTCCTAAAAATACCATGGGTTCCAGACATGGTTCCTACTGTGCCTGCAGAGTGAGTCAGCCCTGAGAATTGCCAAAGCATAATATATTTCCTGCCAGACAGAAGGCTTTGGGGGACTTATGTACTTTGTACTCGCCTCCTACGTCCGACACTTAAAATCTCTGGAATACAGTATTGATTCAATACTATCTGTCATATGAATGAATCTGTGATTAATTTCAAGGTTTTCAAATACCTCATAAGAGGATAAAAAAGCAACCAGAGTAAAAAAAAAAATTGAGGATTCTTCTAAAGACACAGCTGAATTCACGCAAATGACCGAAACAGATCCAAGCGCCAATATGTGATTGAAAGGACCCTGGAGGTTAGGTTTCTTATCCTAAGTAGGACCACAGAAAGTCATATAACTTTGAGCCTTAATTTCTTAATTAGGAAGAAAAATATTAATTGAAGAGAGTTTATGAATACACTTGACTAAAAGCCAGAGAAAATAGCTAATCATTTTATACTATGTTGGCTATGAATTCCTAGCAGGTTTTAAATACTGTCCCGGTGCTACACACAGTCCTAGTTCATTTAAACATTAAGCTCTCTGAGAAACGTTAATCACAGAGGCTCTAATTATAGGTGACATGAAATGCTCTCAAGGGACAGGTCCTTGACCCCTTCTAACAGCAAAGCAAGTCAGAATGTTCTTAAAATACACCGAAAGACCCAGTAAGTTGCCTAACTAAACTTCCTTCCACTACACTCCTGGGGGAATAGCCTTACCTGCTGTCTTTCATATTCTGCTTGAAAGCAATAACACTCAGACCGCACTGTTTTGCTTTCATTAGGAATTGTATCAAGTCCAACATATAATTAGTAGGAAAAAAAGACAAGGCAGGTAATATATCATACAGCAAAATTAATGCAAGGAAGATGGAAAGGTCCAATAACTTATAGAGCAAAATGTGTAGCTGCTATTTATTTGCTGTGAAATAGGAGAAAGGAGGCATTACTTTATCTGACAGTATTTCCTATCGAGTAAAACATCCCATCACTATGAGAAATGGAGGTAGGTCCTGCTTCTCTGGATTACAGAGCTTTTTATTGTTTGATCCAGTGGAGCGATCGAAATTGAGGAGGATGGCCAGCGTAAATTTCTGAAAGACAGAACTGGATATGCCTTGGTTTTCATCTTAAGAAAGGGTGGGAACAATGACTAGTGTAGGTTAGCAATTTTGTTTCCCAATACCTTTGTCTATCATAACTATGCGGCAAGACCCCATAGCTGCAAATACCATACACTTTGTCTCCAGGATGCAGGAAATAAATCTCAAACCAATTGAGAAGCTCTCTCCATGCTGGCTAGCTTGGGTGGTGCTGGTAGGTGCTACGGAGTCTACTGGGGGAGAAAAGGTCGTCAGCAGCATCACCCAGTACTGGGCTTGCACTCCATAGTACTGACTGACCAGAAGATGTGCTTAATGGTACAACAGTGTCATAACTGTCAGTGGTCTTTACCTGTTCTCTGATTGGATTTGAAGCCTGTTCCATACGAGGGAATTTCATGCTGATGACGTAATCCCGATCAATAGCCCATAGCTGGAGAAAGGCTAGGTAGAACCTGTAATTGCTATTTTTCTAAAGGATCATGCTGTCAAGTTGCCTTCTGAACACTACTGTTTATGCCCATAGACTTGAGCTGTTCTCAGTCATGGTCAGGGAAGCTTCTTTTTGGCAGTGGGCACCAGTCAGTAGAGAGATGCTGAGAATGAGTGACTGGATGGTTAGCCCTAAATGGGGCAACTACATTGACCCCACTACAACAAAGGTCCAGGGGGATATCTTGGAAGAGGTGACAGGAAGACTCTAGCTGAAGAATGGAGAATAGCCTTGGGAAATGTTGTCTTCTGAACATGACGGGGCTATCAAACTCATGAATAGTAGCTCACAGTAGCTGTGGTTACCCACACAAGACCTATAAAAAACTAGAGCCAGCCAAAATCCTGGCATAGATCTCCAGTCCTCACCCTACACTGAGGATTGACTGGCAATAGAAATTGCTGGGGGAAGAATAATCATTTTTTTTTATTGAGGATGTGGCAATTGTTAGGGTTCCCATGCTCCAGCCTATGGCTCCATACCCATTGAAAGATGGGAGGCACTAACTGGACTGAGTGGGCCGTTAAAAAAATTACATGAGGATGAGATGGGGGTATATTGATGAAATATGGGGGGGTGTTAAGGGAAAATTGGGAAAGTAAGTGATTATATTTCATATATGGATGACATTTTGAAAACTGAAAAACATTTACAAAAGAACTAAATGAAAGTAAAACAGCTGTATAAAAGAAAATGTCCTTGACCCTATAACCGGGACTACTAGAGGTGTTTTTTTTTCCCTTGAGTAAACACTTGTGCTTCATCATGGAAAAAATGAGAATTACAATGTAGTATAGATTAGATACCATGTGTTGGAGTACAGGCGATGTCTGTGCTGGCAGATTGATTATATTTTCCATTGCTAAGCACAGCACAAAGTTTCTCTTTCATAATCCTTGCCCTCACCAGGGCCTCAGTGCTTATCCTATAACCCCCTCCCTCTTGAGGCCACAGCAGCATTTTCCATCCAGTTATTGCAACTGGGGCAAAGCTTCATTTCAAAGGTTGGTCTATAACGAGACAGGAAGAGCCAACTTCTAGGAAGGTATGAAGACCTCTGAGGTCATGTTTGAAGGGTTCTGAAATTCATACTCCATTTATTTTGATACGTTTTTTGAATGTCATCACTTGGCAGACTAGAATACTTAGCATTAAATTGAGACCTAGTCTCAATTGACTTTGGAATATCAAAAATAGTTTAGCTGCAGGGCACTTGCTATGAGAAAAGACACTGTATGTTTTGCTGAGTTGTACCATTCTGATGGCTTGGGGGAATTTTTAGAATTCCAACAGCTGAGCATGTGACTAATCATGATTTTAATTCATTGGAAGCTATGATATGAAACTCGGAAAGTCAATGATCTGGAAAAGAAATAATAGGTTAAAAACAAGAAAAACAATCCCGAAATATAAAATAATTTCAAAACAACTTGTAGCCATCTTTTACAGTGTAAAGAAGGCTTACATTAGATGAGAAAGAAGTATGTAAAATAAGTTTGGTTTGGAGTCTTGGACTCTATGCAGCTCTTGTGGCCTTGGCGCTGTGCACATCAATGGAAAACGATAGATAATTCTGTAATAAATACACTTATTTTTTTTTTCTGGTTAAAAGTTTACTGTTTCTGATTGTGTCCCTTAGCAAGATTGAATTATATGTAAAATAATTACGATAGCAAGTGTCTTGAATTTCCCAACATTATTAGACTGGGTGTGGTTCTGACAAAACTACCCTATTTGATTCAAAGCTTTTGGCCAATGTGACCTTGTAGAAGAATTTTAGCAAAACGCTGATTCTAATCTTGGTAGCAGCCGTTTGGCTCTCAAAAACTCTTTGTGTGGGCTCTTCCTTCCCTCTTTTAAAGCTTGCAATTAGCCCTGGGTAAGGAGCCTGTCTCCTAAAATTCTACTGACGGACCCATAATTTAAATGTACATTGGGAAACACCAGAGACAGGAACTAGGAGTCCTGCCAGACACCTGGAGGAGCCCCGTATTATCACAGAGACGTCACATCCGAAGCCCTTTACAGATCTCCCTGCCCAGTCCTTGCACTTTAGAGATGGAGGAAGAAAGGGCAACAGATGAGAAGGGTTCATTCAACCTACCATTCCGTGAGGAGACAGAAGGGCCTCAGCAAGTGTGGTAGTTTGAATACAGTTGTCCCCCATAATCTCATAGGGAGTGGCACTTTTAGGAGATGTGGCTTTGTTGGAGTGGGTGTGGCCTTGTTGGAGGAAGTGTGTCACTGTAGGGGTGGGCTTTGAGGTTTCCTATACTCAGGATCCTCCCAGTTTCTCAGTCAACTTCCTGTTGCCTACAAGGTGTAGGACTCTAAGATCCTACACCAGCACCACAGCTGCCTGCATGGCACATGTTCCTCACCATGATGATAATGGACTGAACCTCTAAAGTTGGAGGTGAGCCACCCCAATTAAATGTTTTCCTTTATAAGAGTTGCCATGATTATGTTGTCTCTTCATATCAATAGAAACCATAACTAAGACAGCAAGCAAGCTCCTGATGTTTTCTTTGACTCTAAGGTAACTGAGTCTTGAATACTAAAGTCTGCTTTATGTTATGGACATGGCTCCTAGTAGCACAGAAGGCGATTTTTCTTCTTCTTGTTCTTCCTCTTCTTATTCTCATCTTCCTCCTCCTTTCCTTTCCTCTCCTCATCTACATCTGCTTCCTCTTCTTCTTGTCTTCTTCTTCTCCTTCTTTTTCTTTTCCAAAATCGTAATTCAGAAGCCTTCATTGAGTACTTAAAACACAGGAGGACAACAGTTCTGGCATTTTAGCAGGCACATGTAGACATGGGCTCTATAGATTCTGCCTGGTTAATAATTATCTAACAGGCCCCCAGCCATCCTACATGGATTGTGTACTTTAAGGTACTTTAAGGTCTATGAAACCTCCATCCATGAGTGTGGGTTGATTTCTATTGCATGTCAGAGGAAACTGGTAAATTTTTGTTCAAGGAATGTCTAACATGACATTAATGTTAACTGCTGGTATGATAATGCCATTTCCAAAAAGAAAGGTATTTTGCATTATGAAATATTATGTTAGTATGTATTCTTAAATTTAACATTTTTTTCCAAGACTTTTTGCCTTGTAGTTCAGGTTTGCCTTGAAATACTGATCCTCTTGTGTCAGCTTCCCATGTTTTGAAAATACAGGTGTGTGACATCACTCCCAGTTTGAGTATTAATTTTGATTTAAGTCTTCCAAATTCAGACACAAAAATGTGGTGGAGCCTTACAACTCTCTTTAGGGATTAGATGGTTAAGAGTGAAATTTATTTTAATTTTAAGAACTACAATTGAAGATTTTAACATGTGGCTTTCCAGTCATTTGTTCTGATGTCACTTTTAGAAATTAATTAATCTCATGGTACTAGGACCTTGTGCTTCCTCAGAAAGCAATGTACCAACTGAGCTGCCTCTGGGGATTGAACCTGGGACCTTGTGCATTCTAAGATAGCGCTAAACCAACTGAGCTGCTTCCCCAGAGCCATGAGGTCAATATATGAGGCAGAAGGTTTGCAAGCTCATGGTTTATTGAATGGCGTTCTGGTAACTGGCACTTTCCCCACTAAGAGTTAAATTACATGGATGTTGCACTTTTGCATTTTTTTCTTTTGCATTTTTTTCCTAAATCAGATACTCAGATTTTAATGATGAAAAGCTTAGAAATTTGGTGTGGGAAGTCCTTCTGTATATGTGTCGCTTTTATTGGTTAATGAATAAAGAAGCTGCTTTGGCCTGTGATAGGGCAGAATAGAGCTAGGCAGGAAAACTGAAGTGAATGCTGGGAGAAAGTAGGCGGAGTCAGCGAGATGCCATGTAGCTGCCAGAGGAGAAAGATGTGAGCAGGAACCTTGCTGGTAGGCCACAAGCCTCGTGGTAAAATTTTAAATTATAGAAATGGGTTAATTTAAGATGTAAGAGCTAGCTAGAAATACGCTTAAGCTATTGGCCAAACAGTATTGCAAATAATATAGTTTCTGAATGATTATTTTGGGTCTGGGCAGCCAGGAAACTAATAAGCAACCTCCACCAGCAGAAATTCTTTGAAAGGACCACTTGCTTTCAAGCCCCACCTGCTTTGTAGACAAGAAAAATACGATTGAATGGTGAGAAATATAACACAGGCCCAGAAACCTGCTTTTCAGAGATGTCATTTCTAAGACATTGACAGAATGCCTTCAAACTCCTAAACGAGGTTTAAAGACAGAAGATTCCGTAAAAGGCGGATTTTTCTTTAAAAAAAAAAACAAACAACACTGCAAAAAGCCCAAGCTATCTTTTACATGCTGGAAGTTAACAGCTTAACCAAGACACAAAGCTGTAAGTGGGTTTTTTAAATCTATGACGACTCTTGCTATTGTAGCAGGACACGGTGTCCACTAAACCTCGGCCTGTTCCAGAGAACTTTCTGTTTTCTTCATGGAGGGAAAGCACAGGGCTGTTTTCCCCAAGGTCAGGGCACCTTCTTCCCCACAAGCAGTGGAGCGAAAGTTCTCATTTTCCTGTGCTTTTCTCTCTGCAGCTCTGTATCTGTGCCACAGTTGATGACCCCATTGTCCTAGTTTTTGTGTTTTTAAGAATGAAACCTCCCTGAGGGACTATCAAGTTCTAATTGAATTCATAAGTAACTGAAACAACAAAAATACTGTTTATTTTTTTTCTTGAGGAACTTGGGACCCTGTAAAAAGTACTTACTATTTTTGTGACCCTAATTTCTATTTCTTCATTCAAAATATAGGACTAACAAGAATGTTTCTTTGAAAGGCCATTAGGGGATTAAACAAAATATGTGCTGAGAAAGTGTACCTTACTTTCCTGTCTCTAGAAATGAATGGAATGATTTTCTCAATGCAGTCTGCATTGATTTCACTTCTGCCCTTGATTGTTCATGGTTTTCTTTCTCTTCATCTATGTTCTTTCTTTAAACACACTTTCCCAAAGGTGCCACAAAGTTCATTTAAGGAGCCATAAAAAAATTAGTCATCAAATGGAAGAATGGAAAATCAAGAGACTTATTTAAACTCTTTACAATCTTGCAAATAAAGATAAAATCAATTTGGTCGATCTAAAGTTTGAGGCAATAAAACTTTGAAGCTGCCATTCAGATACTAGATTGGACCCCACCTAGAAGTCATTTGGAATAGAGTGAATTTCATGTACCTGTTGACTCATAATCCGGGCGAGGGACTTTCAGTCTGCCCCTTCCTGTAGTTTGCTGGTTTCCCTGGAACATTCGCTGCTCATGAGAGCAAGCAGGATTCTATGGCAACCAGAAAACTACACAGACCCTGTTGCCAGGAAAGGTACCCGAAACAAAACCAAAACAAAGCAGACCGGAAGGCAGGGGCTTCCCCTGTGGCCCAATCGAGAGATGTCAGAGGAAACATAAAAATACAACGGAGAGACACCAGGACAATGTTCTAATATTTATAGCGAAACGACAGCTGCAAAGCAAGTTGCTGATAAGTGGTGAAAACTGCGCGTCTCCTCCCTCCACACTGAGTACTGCTCTTATTCCATAAGCAAACATTTCTACGACACTGTTCAGTAGCTAGGGTCTATTGAGAAGCAATAATATGCTCAGAATATCGATTTACTTTTCGCAAGCCACCTTCAAAGTAAATATTATCTTTGTCTTGTAAGTTCATCTGAATTCAGTTTAGTTATTAATCTACCTCTGACAACCCACAGTTGGTCCCTTAGTAACTTGGCCCAAAGAAATTCTCTTGGTAACTCCTTAAATACTGGCAATTGTGCAATGGATAATGATAATGCTTCATATTGGTTAGTTTGTGGAATGACTGTGAAGGACACCGCTTTGTCCACTGGGTCCTTCCAGGAACCTATCACAGTGCCTGGCATAAGGTAATTGCTTAAGAGACATCTGTGGAATGCTGACATTTAGGAAGTCTGGGGTTCAGGGAAGTGGTTTTTGTTTGTTTGTTTTTTGCTTTTGTTTTCTCAGTTATTCTTAAATTCTAGAAACATAGTCAGAGGAGTCACGAACTCTTGCCTGGGAGGTTGCTTCTACCAAGAACTCGGAGTATACATGTCCACTTTGGGATATTAATCACAATGCAGTATTTTCAAAGAGAGAAATGCTACTTTCCTTCCGTTTTAAAGGTGAAAACAACAGGTAAGATGTTGCCTGGTCATATACATTCATGTAAATAGAAGGTCATGCTAGTCCTCGCAGTAATGACATTAAAAACATAGCAGGACCAGTCCCCTGAGTTCCAGCTGCATACTGTGTAGACAAAGATCCTCCCTATTTTCTCTGACCATATTTAGCTAATTAAAGAAAAAGTGGATGACTTTCTGTCATAAGTGTTTGTACATTTATTCCTTCCCCCCTTTCTCCATTTAACAATGAGCTCTTTGTAGGCAGCCAGATCTGTTCTCCTTATCCCCAGCTTAGATCCAGCTTTCACTGCAGCGGCTCAATGGGTTCATGTTAAATGAGTCAGGGAGCCTCATTCTCTAGAGTCTGTGTTGGTTAACACTGCTCATTCTTCTTTTGTATGCGTCACTATAGGTCCAGGTTAGGCTGCAGTAACTACTGTGGATTTTCAGGTTGTTTTACATTCCTGGTGCCAGGGAGTGCTTCCGGGACTAAGGCTCTAGGAGGCTCATTGTCTTATGAGGCTGGCTTTCAATGGCTTCAGGGTTTATCACAGTAAGAGATTAGAAGGGAGGGAAAATGGAGGCCAAGCTAAAAAAGCCTCGGTCCAGAATGCCATTCACGTGGCTTTAGCCTGCACTAGTCACGTGGTCACACAAAACCTCAATAAGGCGTGGAGGTGAAATCTCACATCTAACCCACGGTAAAAGAGAAGTAAACAGGAGTGAACATAAATGAAGTCTGTCATAAAACCATCATCTGTGCTAGCCTTTGTAAAAGGCATGTGGGCTAAAAGAAAACACAACATCCAAGAAGGATTGTGAAGGGAGAGAAAACACTTAGCTGACGGTACTTTACTGGCAAGGCCAGTCCTTGGCAGAGGTTGGAATGAGATCCCTCAAGGAAACCAATCTTGTCTATCAATGCCTCTATGTTCATTATACTCAAAGCTCATCAGGAAGTTGATTGCTCTCTGACAACTGCCTGCCACATTTGGGTGACAAAGATAGTTGTTAAGGTTTCCTGGGTCGCCCCTCACACGGGAAGTATAAGGACTTCTACTTTCGACTTGTGGTGGGGATAAGGGAGAGCTAAGAACAAAAGCTGATGTGTCTGTGATGCGGGAAAAGCATCACTGCCCACTTCTGCTTCTTTTCTGTCACCAATGTCCCATGCACTATACTCTTTCCTAGCTGAGACAGTACGGGTGTCTACTTATGGCTACACTCGCAGCCTCTGCCGGCATCAGTTTTCAAGAGGTAATTCTTCAGAGCCAGCCTAAAACAGGCACCCTGGGGCAAGGAGCTGCAGTTCTTATAATGAAAGGTTTATTTCTCAAAGTGAGCCCTTTAGGGAACTGCTGAAACACTGAAGTCAGCTTCCGTCGGATTGGTTTGGTTGCGGGCAAGTCAAGTAAGGAGACTTGTTTTCAGTCTGGGCTCCGTCCTCGGCAAGGTCTGCGCAGTCCTTTTCTTTCTAGTTTGTAGCGTGGAAGTCCCGGCAGCATCGCTTACGGCTGGCAGTCAATTAGTTGTGAATTTATTCCTAATCTTCAGCAAATGTCCCTTGTGGACAAGCACAGGATGTCTCACAATTACCACTAACCACTATCTCCTCAACTTCCCTGTGTGCCTGGCAGAGAACTCTTCCATGAAACAGAATGTAGCTCTGTGCAAAGGATCTGACAGAGCCAATAATCATCATTAATTTTTGCTATTTAAAAAAATACTTTATGTGGGCGAAGGCTTTATTTTTTTTTTCTTTGCTGATAAAGTGATTCATCAGCCTGGAGTTTTAAGGAAGGTGGTGAGAGACAAAAGAACAATGACAGAACATACAACCGCTCCTTTGATAAATCTATCAGTGTGACAATTAGCAAATGATATGATTGATGGGAAGGAGAGAACGTTGGGTAGCACAATGGTACTCTTGTCCACCAATTTACCTGCCAAATTGCTTTAGAATAGATGCCAGCATATATTTGATAGTCAACTTATAATTCTGAAGCTGTTTGCTCTATTAAGAGATAAAGGGAGTGCTATTTATGTTTTATATGGAAACATCTTCACCCATCCTCTCTAATCAGGAGCATCTACTAATTGCACACAAACACTGGAAAATGTACCTCCGCGTGAGTGAAAATTAACATTTTGTGGCAATAGCTTCTTTATGTGAATAGGCATTATGTGATGTAAACGTTTATGGGAATCCCTTTACTTGAGAGTGAATAAGCATGAAATTGTGAACTTCTCTGAACTTTTAGGCAGGGCACCATCTTAGCATCCTTCTGGGATCTCTTTAGTTATTTTGTATGCATATACTAGATCATTTACTTGATGGTGAACTCAAAATATCGTTACCAGATTGCATCTTCCTTACCGGATTAAGTTATCTTTACAGGGCTCTGGGAATTATGAGTAAAAGAAAATGGTTTAAAGACCTCCACTAGTAAAGGTTAGTTCATCACTATTCCTTTCCTTCCCCTGAAAAAATAAGAATCTGTTCTGGAAAACGTATTCTTTATTTTCTTCCCAGCAAAGGAACAGAACTAATTCTAACTACGTTCCATTTAAGAACAGACAGTTTTGAGGTTGGCCTTCCATGGGTGTGGAGACAATTACCAATTGCTCCAGAGAAACCATGATGGCAAGGATTGACAGTCCCACTGCAGCCCCCAGTGAAAAGAGGAAAAGGCAGACTAAATACTTTCTCCTTTCCCTGGGGCATGAAAAGTATTCAGGCTCACTAGAATCTTGTATTTCCGCATCTTTTTAAACAAGAACCTTCAAGGTGCACTGTGTAATTTGCCGCTGTAGCTGGAGATCTGATGCAGAAGGTAGCATTCTGTTTTTTCAGAACTGTGACTAACGAAGAGGGAAGCACCATTTTTCCGAACAAAACGAAGAACACAAAGCAAATACATGTGAATGTGAGCCCTTTTCAATGTTTTCTTTGGTGTTAAATGCAGGTGGCTGAGTGCCGGCTGCTCTGCTCTGGCATGGGACAGTAGGTCATCCTCTCCAGTTTGGAGTTGTGGGATCTTTTCAGCCTACCATTTTTCTTTGCCTTCAGGTAGACAGTGTGACAGCCAGACAAGGAAGACTGAGTTCTGGAGCCCACCAGAGGCTCTGGTCTTTCACTGTCATTCTGGGTCATTCATATGCTCTCTGAGATTCCAAATTTTCCTAGCTATATAACAGAATTAATGTTTTCCTTGCAGTTTGTGTGTGTGTGTGTGTGTGTGTGTGTGTGTGTGTGTGTGTGTGTACGTGTACATGTGTGTATTTAATGAGACAGTATATGATCCCCTCTAGTAGGGTGACTGATCATCACGTTTTAGCCTAATGTCATCAGTTGTGAATTAAAATTGTGTTTCTATTCATTCTTTTAGCTACTGCTCATTTGAAAAGCCTGAATATGAGTCCCTGTTGCATGCTGGATTCTGAGTTTAGCGAGTGATGGCACATGAGGAAATGGGATAGTTGAGATGGGAGAAGAAGAGAGAGGGAGAAAGAGGAAAGAGATATCTTTATTGAGGGAGCTATTATGGGGCTAGCAAGAAACCTGGCACTAGAGAAATCCCCAGGAATCCACAAGGATGACCCCAGCTAAGACCCTAAGCAATAGAGGAGAGGGTGCCCGAACTGGCCTTGCCCTGTAGTCAGACTGATGACTACCCTAACTGTCATCATAAAAACTTCATCCAGCAACTGATGGAAGCAGATGCATAGATCCACAACTAGCACTGGGCTGAGCTCCCAGAATCCAGTTCAAGAGAGGGAGGAGCAATAATATGAGCCAAGAGGTCAATACCATGATGGTGATACCCACAGAAACAGCTGACCTGAGCTTATGGGAGCTCACTGACTCCAGACTGACAGCAGGGGAACCAGCATAGGCCCAAACTAGGCCCTCTGAATGTGGGTAACAGTTGTGTGGCTGGGGCAGTCTGTGGGGCCACTGACTGTAGGACCAGCTTTTATCCCTAGTACTTGAACTGGCTCTTTGGAGCTCGTTCTCTTTGGAGGGATACCTTGCTCAGCCTAGATATGGGGGGGAGGGAGGGCCTTGGTCCTGCCTCAAAGTGATGTGCCAGACTTTGTTGACTCCCCATGGGAAGCCTTACCCTCTCTGAGGAGTGGATGTGGGGATGGGGTGGGTGGAAGGTGGAGGAGTGGGGGGGAGGGGAGGGAGAGGAAACTGGGATTGGTATGTAAAATGAGGAAAGATTGCTTTAAAATAAATAAATAAATAAAAATTAAAAAAAAAGAAAGAAAGAAATGGTTTCATCCTTTAGTGAATTACAGAATCATGGTGGCAAATGACAGATAGATAAGCAGCCAATCACTTCACAATACTTTTTATGAAATTTGGAATCAACTATAGCAGCCTCCTTTTCTCTAGCCCTTTCTCTTTTCTATTGGTAGATCACCTCGGCAGAGACCTCTGCTAGGGTGGGTGACCACAGCATGGATGGATGGTCTGATAATTTGATTATCTCTTCAAGTTTTTTCTTCCTATTAGCTTCGGGTACGTTGGAAAATATCACTATTGGTAAAAGGCACAAAATCATACCCTTCTGCTGTAGAATATGTTAGGCATCAATAAGATCTGCTAATACTCCATGAACCACCACCTAAAGTCAAAGTGTTCAGGTAAGAGCAAAGGCTATTCATTACATTCCTGCTTCCCTTTCCATGTTATTTTTAGGAAGCCTGGACAATGTGTGATTTCATCCACACAAATTAATTGTGTATTTCTAAATGTGTACCCTTTGTTTTAAAGATTACAGCAACAATGTTATTATTTAATAGAAGGCAAAAAGTCCTCATAGTCCTTAATTTTCACATTGAGATGTATTCAAATTTTCCACTATCTTAAAATATTATAACACTTTATACTTTTCCTTTTGTGGTCAATTTTATTTGTTGCACAGGATTTTTTTCTCTTTTTTAATATTTGGGAAGTTTGTTTTTGTCTTAATAATTGTGTTTTCTTGTGCTAACATTTTAAGAGGTACAGGTTTCTCCTCCACCTTCTGGCTACTGTGAGATTTTATCAGTATTTACTGGCATTCTACACAAAGCTAATCACTGTTAAATGGTTTGGTTTCATATATTTAATAAATATAAGTTCTCAATAAACATTCTACCTTTTATATGACCTTCCCTCCCATTTTGAGTAATTTTACTATATATTGTTACAGCAAATATACCTATTATGTTATATATATTATACATATTGTAGCACACACACTATTTTAGCATACACTGTGTGGGTTTTAGGTTTCAGGGCTACCTTGTGACTTAAGTTTGTAGTGTATGATTTGATGTCTTAATTGCTTTAGTTTTAAGGCAGATTTATTTTGGAGGAATGCAAAACCTAGTTCATTACCACCAGCTTCTCAGAATTCTCAAATTTTCCTGAGTGCTCTGTGGTTTCTCTTTTGCTTCCTTATTTTACATAAGCACCATGCTGTTTAGTGCATGTTTTCACAGGATACATTGTTTTTGAGGAATGTATTACATGAGAAGGGACGGTTGTAGCAGCTTCCTATACTCTGAATTAAACCCATCATTTTGGAAGAAATACCAATGCAAAGTACTTTTAGCGTTTATTCTTAAAGAAGTATTGTTTCTATACGCTTTCTAGCTTTCATCCCCACTGCATGATATTTTCTTTGGCTATGTAAATATTAAAGGTATAGTCAGAAATAAGGAGAAAGGAGGAGGGAGAAAATGACCTCACCAATGACCTGCATTCTGCTAATGTCATTAAACTTTGTTCAGATAGTTTATTGGTTCTTTGCAAAGTAATAAAGCATTGGATTTAGCATCATTAGAGCTAACAACAAGATTTCTTCCTTTAAGCAAATCCCTTATTTTAGAAGAAAAGTAAAACGTTAACTCTTAGGAATCATTATGCAATAACAGAGAGAGCAGTAAACGTTTACAGCAGCTGGACCAAGTCCAGTGACGCTCTGGATTGGGAAAAGTTCAGTGAAAATTGAATAAATGGCTCATGTAATGGGAAGTTTAATTAATAAAATGAGGAGGATGGGGAGACGAGCAGATTCTTCATTGCCATATGCAGAATGGGTTTTCCGGTCATGATTGCCTTGGATTGTAGTACTGTACCCATTAGAGGCACAGGCAGAGAATCTGGGAGTGCATTTTTAGTACAAAAATATTAAGAACTTTTTAGTTGCTTTGGGGCTTAAAAAGAACCTTTGAGAACTATTATATATACTGTTTTTTAATTATTCTCATTTTTGTTCCCTTGGAGTTTAGAAAAAAACTCTGAATAGAATAATGATAACTACTGTGTATATATTTTACCACCGATCTCCATCCAGGTGTCTTCTTACGTATATCAGTCTGCTTCCAGGTGTCTCATTTGCTTTCTTTACAGTACTTGGAGGGATGCAAGAAAGGGTAGTGACACATAGAAAAGTGAGGGAACTTTTCTGGGTTTACCCAGGTTAGTTTTACTCCAGAAATGTACCCTGAATCGGTGTATGAAAACATCTTCTAAAACCACTTAGTCAAAAATAAAGCTGAGACAATTTCAGGAAGCGTATTCCTGTTGAAGTGAAGGTCAACTTGAGAAGCCCAGGAGACCATACCCTGAAGAAAATACTTCTTGCTTGAGGGTACCACCATCCCCATTCAGGTGACATCATCTCAGTTGCTCTACTGACTCCACTCAGCAAACTCTTGTAGATACCACACACTGTACCAGATTTCAGCAACATAATCACAAGTGAGACTCCTCACTTGTGTTCAGTTTTGTGTTCAGCTGAAAGATGGGTCCCTTGACCAGATAGGTTGCAGAGAAGCATGAAGGTTGAGTCCTGGTGAACCCTTGAGTATCACTGATGAGTTATAAGTCAGGGGACGAGGAGGGAAAGAATGCCTGGTGAGAAGTTTTCTAAGGATGCTGAATTGCTTTTGGCTTCCCTAAGACTTTCTGAGTTTCAGGAATGAAAGTCCCACCTTCCAGGAAATGTGTCAGCCCCTAGTGTCTGGCTGTTTAGGCTTCTGTTGGTATGGGACATTAGTGGTTTCCCAGAAGGGAACTGTTGAATCCATCACCAGTCATGATAGGGAAATTGCCATTCATAATTGTCACTCCAAGAATGTTGCTTCAACCTTTGTGCCCAGATTTTGGTTAAGGAAGCTTGGTTTGCTGATCAATTGGAAATGGGAGTCCAATGAGTTTGTTGCCAGGCAGCAATACACATTGTCTTCAAAGACTTTACAGACTCAAGCCTGAACCCTGAGTTTATCCCACGTGGGTACAATGAAGATAATAGACTCTTGTGAGAGAGCAGCTCATTTAATGAACAAGGAACTGGTTCAGACAGTGTTCAAAAGTCAGCTGGCGGGGGTTCAACAGCAGAGTCATCACTATAACAGGCCTGAGTGTGCAACCCCTTATCCTCCAAGCAAAGTCAAGTTGAATGTACCCACTTAAATCCCGGACATCATGCATCACCAAGGGCATCGTTTATTATTTTAAAACTTATGGTGTCACTTTATTGTTTTATGGCAAAGTTTGCCATCATATTTACCATTGTAAAAATATTCAGGTCTTGGAGGGTTGTCTTTTCAAATGCTCTATCACATAATTAGGATTTTGTCATTTCTTTATCTTTCCCTCTCATTAGAGAGCTTAAGTCTTTTTCCCTTTCTCTTTTTGTTCACTGTCTTTTATCTCGTCTTCCTTCCTTCTCTTTCTTTGTATTCTTTAATCCTCCCTTTCCTTCTTCTCTTCCCATCTACCTTCTTTGAAGGGCTGGGGAGATTAAAAAACAAACAAATACACAAATATGGTGCTCCAAAGTTTTTCTTTGCTGTATAAAAATAGCACCAGCCAATGCAATGTACTGTAAAATTAAGACTGTTGACTCATTCACTGTCATCTAGGGGAAGACAAGACAACTGGAGATCTCAATGCAGCTTTGTTTTCATTGGTGTAGCAAGACGTCTCCCTGAATCAATTTCTCACAGCTCAAGGGGAAAAATATTATTCAGGAACAAAGAGCAGATATGCGCCTTATTCTTCTGAAGAATGTACAGGCCTTTGGGTTTCTATTGTTTTGGTTCCTTCCTGAGGCAACTTTCAGGACTAACATCAGTGAGGGCAAATGCAAACTTCCTGAGCTGAAATACAAGAGAGAGCTGGGTGCTGATGAGAAATGGAATTTTTGTTTGTTTGTTTGTTTGAGACAGGGTTTCTCTGTGTATCCCTGGCTGTCTTAGAACTCCTGGCTGGCCTTGAACTCAGAGATCCACCTGTCTCGGCCTCCCGAGTGCTGGGATTAAAGGTGTGCAAAACCACAGCCTGGCCTGTTTTTGTCGTTTTGAGACAGGATTTAGCTGTGTACGCTGGATTGTCCCAGGACTCACTACAAAGCCCAGGCTGATTGCAGATTTGAAGTGATCATCCTGCCCAAGCTTCCCAAATGCTGAGAGTAAATTATATATGTGGGCCATCATGGCCCACTACAAGCTTTGTGTTTTGAAAGAGGCAAAGAGTTGGGAAAAACAAGAACTCCAGGAGCGAGGATAAACACTGAATTCTACACCACGTGCATTCTGAAATTGTTCCAAGCATTCTTGGTTCATGGATCAAGAAACAAGCTACACTAAAGGTCTTCTTATGATTTCCCCAGAGCAATTTGGTTAGAAAAAAACCCATATTCCTTCATTGTAGAGAACCAGTAGCCATTGTACAGTCTCAACATTAACCAGAATCCTTGTTTAAAAATTTATTCTCCTCTCATATATCTGCACTATAGTTTCCCATTTTTCCCAGTCTCTCCCCCACCACCTTGCCTCTCCCCCAGACCCACCCCTCTTCCAATTCTCTTCAGAAAATGTCAAGCTTCCTAGAGATTTTAACCAAACATGGTGTATCAAGTTGCTATCAGGCTAGGTACATTCCCTCATCTGAAGGCTGGACAAGGCAACCCAGTAGAAGGAAAAGGGTCCCAAGAGCAGGCAAAAGAGTCAGAGACAGCCCCTACTCCCACTGTTAGGAGTCCCACATACACCCCATCTTCACAGTCATAATGTATATGCAGGCGGAGGACTGAAGTCTGACCCATACAGGCTCCATGATTGTCTGTTCAGTCACTGCGAGCCCTGCTTAGTTAATTCTGTGGGTCATTTTCTTGTGGTGTCCTTGTCCCCTCTGGCTCCTACAGTCCTTTCTTGTCCTCTTCTGCAGGACTCCCTGGACTCCAAAAAGGCATTAAATTTTTAAACAATTAGACTTAGACATACCCTTTAAAAAAAATCTAAATCTCAGCACGGCTGTAGTCCTAAACCTTGGGGTATACCTTTCTGACTGAATTCAGATGACAGATTCTGTGCCATGAATAATGCACAGAGCTTATGGGGTAGACTCTGAGCTTTTCCCTTACTGTTGTGTCCTGGGAACTATAATGCAATCTTATCTTCCCCCTCCAGTTACCCTTATGCAAAAGCTGGTGTCTAACCAGTTTGACCAGGCTGGCTTCCAGAAAACTGTCCACACCCTCTCATTTACCTTTAAATGATTCTTTAGATTCTTCACTAAAATTCAGAAGCCAATTAAGTTGTTTCAAAAGACCCTATGACTGTGTCACTAGCAGTAAATCAGGGGATTGTGAAGAATTGTTTCAAATCTTTACTGGAAAGCAATGGGCAAGTGTTTTACTAATGACTCTAACAACAGTAGAGAGTTCTTCAAACTAAGGATCTTTAAAATAAGCACTTTGAACAAATAGAATGTCTTTCAACAAGACCAGATAGTTTATAGTTTGGAAAATAGCAAAAAAATGTTGGACAGCCTTGTGACTGAAATTTTGGTTTCAGAATGAGAAAAATTATAGAGACAATAGAGAAGAAAAAACGTTTTTGCCCAAGAAATTTCTTCCATAAGCAAACCCCCTCCTATTCCTGGTTGTAGTATCGAGATGTTAGACCTGTTGCTTGGCTTAAAAAGTAGCAGCAATAAAACAAGACACACTAAAATTGTAATAACTGGAAACAGAACAAGTCATAATTTTCAGTCTTGAAATATTCAGTAAGAATATTGACTTTCCTGCACTCTAGTGTTAGAAATACTGGGTAAAGAACATAGGAAGGAAGAGACTCAGTAACTGATTTCCTTGAGCAACCCTAGAATGCTCTTCTGGAGTACTGCACGTGTTCTGGAGTCTCCTTACCTTGCATCTGCTTCATGTAATAAACTAGAAGCAAATGCCATTTCACTTATGAGAGAAGACACAGAGAGAACATGGAAAGGTCTCCTTTTCTTTCTCTTTACTGAGATCTTTTCTCCCTGGAGACATACAACATCAAAATATAAAGGAGACACAAGTAGAAAGCAAGGTGTGACCTGAAATACTGTGAAAAAAATAATGGCACTGCAAACTTTCACTGATCTTCCCAATCCAAATATTTAAATATTAAAGTAGATATATTGAGTTAGCTTTTACATAGTATATGTAGAAGCTTAAAATACGTCAAACACACAGTAAAACTGCATGAAACGTTAAATTTGAATTTGTCTTATTCAACAGGCATTAATAACTTTCTTTGCAGGTAGTGTTATATTTTGGCATACCAAGTGTTACACCAAAGGCAAAGGACATAGCAGGAAAATGCCAAGTAATGATAAAAAATTAGCAGTGTTTACTTAACTGATCTGAAGACTATTAGTTTTGTTAAAGAAGAAGTAGGTATAGGAGAGTGTTGAGGAATTTTATTCTTGCTCTTTTATTTTTCAGCACCCAACAGCATAATGAGACTAAACTTCTTCTGGGTAAAGGAATGCAATTGTTTTCAAGGTTTGAAGAGTTTGAAAGATAATTTCATGGCTATTGCTTTAGTTTATATACTTGTATCAGGACTATAATTAGACCCAATATTATCTCATCATTTGTACTATCCACAAAATATTCAAAGGTGGATATGATGATGGATGTACTCTTTATACAGATAAAAGCAGTTTGGACAAAATCAAATTAGGAACAACAAAATGTCTTGATTTGGCTGATATTACAAAAGTTCACAGGACTACATGATCACTGAGGAAAACGAAATCCTATAATGTCTTATGATCCAGGTAGGGTGTGGAAATGGAGGCAGACATAGAAGAGGTTTACCCTTCTCTTTTCCTTCACTGATTCTTTGACAAACATTTTTCAGGCATCTCTATATAATGTTCCATGTGTGTCAGATCTGCTGTAGATGAGGGAGGCTGGAGAACAGAATGTGTACAAAGGCCAGAATGGGAAGTGTCTGGAAAGGCCGATTAAGCCTAGACTCTTGAGAATATCCAATACTAGACTTCACTGTGGCAACTAGCATTCCAGTAGCACTTACCTCTTCTGAATGTTTTCATGATGAAAAGTTTCTGTATCCCGATAAGCCTCCCCCCCAATGCAATAATCCGAATCAGACCAAATCAAACCAAATTAGAAAAAGCCCAGGTTTAGTGGATACAAACACTCTTGAATGACTTTCCAGCACCCTAGAGAGGATCCAGGAAAGGAAGACCGGAAAACCATGTGTTTGTTCTCTGGGGGGCGGTTTAAATACCCTGTGGGAGTGGTCATGAGTATCTCTGGGTTGGGGTCATTGTTTGGCGGGCTTTCTCATAGGTGGAGTCCAGACAGAGGCAACTCCCAGGGGAGGGGGCTTGGGGTCGAACTTCCACCCCAATATTCCAGACTCTTTGGATATATAGATGCCAAGGGCTGAGGTGAAACTTGCATCTGAACACACAGGTGTTGACTTACTGATTTTTTTTTTCAACCACCCTAAGAGCAAAGAGCTACTGTGAACTGCATTTTGACAGTCAGAAAAACCAAGCTACTGTGTGTTCAACTTCCCAAAGTTCAAGCAGAGGTATATAGAGAGCTAAAATATGGATCCCAGGTAGTCAAGGCTTATAGCGTGTGCAGCCACACTGTGTATCAGCTTCAACTTTTTCTGCTGGCCACCAGGAGCCATTTTTTTTTTCTTGAACATAGTTGCAACTACCTACCTCACAGGGTTGCAATGAGATTTAAGTCGGGTAATCTACAGGAAATCATTTTGGAAACTTACCATAAATTGTCTTGAAGTCTGTCACGTCACATTATGAATATCATGTTCAAGAGGTCTCTTTGAAACCAGTGTTCAAATAAATAAAACCTTTAAAAGTCACTGTTTACCAAATGGTCCAGCCTTATCAACGTTATCATCTGAGCAGGAGCCATTAGCAAATGGAATGGAAACAGACTGGCCAGGGAAGAGCGAACCTTCAGGAGAGAGGGCCCCGGAGCATGATGGGAGGCTGCCGTGGGAGTTTAATGTAGTAACAGTTGCAGTTAAGGCTCTAGACTTTGACCCCATTCTGCTCTCCCTCTTGTGTTTGTGAACACAAAGCTTAGCATGCTGCTTTGCAAGCCAGAAAAGGCTCTCAAAATCTTTTCCCACTTGATTCTGTCATTTCTTAAGAAACCTTCCTGCGAGTGGAAATGACCCTCATTTTCTAGATCAGGGGAGTTGAGGATGAGACAATTTCAGTGACTTGTCTGATTCCATACAAGTGAAGACATCAAAATATCTGCAGTCAGCTCTACACATTTTGCTCCCCCGCCCAGTATTCTTCCTGCAACACTCTGCTGATTCATGCAGCAACAGTGATAACAAGAGTAGCCATTGTTCGCTAGGTAGTGTTATTGTTGGGAGTCCATTAAACAAATTAGCTCATTCAGCCTTGAAAGAAATTCTTGTAGGGAGAACCTTGCACAGCATCTCTGAGATAGAAGGCTGTGAAGTGAGAGAAAGCCGTGTCCTGTAATGACCTCTGATAGGGCTTAGTTAGCCTGCAGTTACCTTTGATGAGGTCACTCAATTCTGTCATTAATGAGTCTTCACAATTGAAGTGTTATAGGATGAAAGAGGTTGAGCTTGGAGTGGAAACGTTTTTCCAAAATGGCATGATTCTAATAGCGACAAAGAATGCTCCTTGTTCATGAAGGAGAAGAAAAATGAGCACTCTCTACAGTTTGGAGTCCTGTTCCCAAGATCACAGTTTTGCATTTTATCTGTAGTAGCAGCTGCCTGCTGAGGTTTGTATGGCAAAGCTCACAGCCAAGTTTACCTCTTTTACAACTGAGATGGATGATGGAGCCTGCCCTGGGAGCCAGAAACCCAACATCCTTATCACTGGTAGATGTTCTTTTTAGTAAACAGAACTTTTCAAGGGAAAAGTGAGAATGAAAGACATTGTCAATTAGGCAGTCATAAATATTGTGGGGTATCTATCTACCAGAAAAGACTGCTCGGAAAAGTATTTAAGGAAACAGAAAGTTATTAGCAGGCCGGCGACTACACTGAACGTTTCGGGTCCTAGTGTAGCCCTGCGCCTTTTTCAAGCTGAGTTCTTTTTTTTTTTCCTCCAGCATACTATTTTTATTGATTATTTGGAAGTTCCATGTAATGCACTCAGATCTCATTTACTTCCCTGTCTTCCCAGGTCCACATCCGTCTCCCGGAAGCACGAAAACCACATCCTGGGTTGACATGCTTCAGTTAACAAGAACAATTAACCAGAAGCAGAACTGGAGAGCCAACAAGCAAGGTTAGCACGTTTAGAACATTTCTGAGAGCCATGGACTTTGGTCGATTAGGACTTTGCTTTCGTTTTTGGCAAGTGGTGCTGTGTGCTGAGTTTTAGAGCCTGAATGTTTCTTCAATCATGGAGTCAGTAGTGCTAAGGTCCTAGGGCCTACTAAGATAATGAAAGTTTAAGAAATAAACTATAGAGTTTTTGTTGAAGCCTTCACAATGGTGAAGTTCACAGCCTACACATAATAGTAACTTTGCAAAGGTATTCAATAGAGAGGAGAAGCCATTGAGATAGTTGGTCTTCTCTTTTTAAACCCCAGCTTTTATAACACTAGGATCTCAGCCATGGGGTACACACATGACACATCAGGTGACTCAAGCTGGCCTGATGATTCATGACTTTCAGGCAGTAGGAAGCTCAGAATTGTACACCCATTCACCCAGCATAATGCTGAAGATAGATGTCTGATGTGCAGAGACAATAGATTATTGTTTTGTATTAATGGTATACTATATCCTCACCTCTAGAAGACTTTGTGCATGTGTGTGTGCGTGCATGTGTGTGTATGTGTATGTTTGTGTGGTGTGGCGTGTGTGTGTGTGTGTGGTATATGTGTGTGTGATGTGTGGGGTGTGTGTGTATGTGTGTGAGATGTATGGTGTATGTCTGTCTCTTCAGCATTGGAGGTAGGGCTGATACAGGTTATAGATGAGAAAAGACTAGTTCTCCACATTAGGAATAATTTTCATTCCATTGGTCTCATTATTTATATTCTCTAAGAGTGCAGTTTTCCTTCTTGCTTGCCACATTTCTGAGGAATTAAAGCACTGATTAATCATATTTTAAAATGTCAATTTCCTTGATATTAGAGACTATAATATAAGGTAAGAGGACACTTTCCACTGAGAAGAAACCCCTTTTGAACTTCCTGACAAAGATCTTCTTGTGAACTATATGCATTGTGGTGTCTGAGATACCCTGGTTGCCGAGATCAGGTAGATCCTTCAAAGTGGATTTGAATTAAAAGAAGGAAATAATAAAGGCCCACACATTCTGTATCTTAAACCATCCGACTGTTGTGAAAACACACCATAGAGTGGGGCTTGAGTCAATAGATTCTTATTTTCTTGTTTTCATGGGAGCTAGAAATCCATCGTAGGGTACCAGTGAGGCTGGGTTCTGGTGAATGCTTCTTTCTTGGTGCTCTGAGTCCTCACCTGACAATCATCAAGAAAACGCCCTTCAGGTTTGTCTCTCATATGACTCTGGCTTGTACCGAGTTGACATAAAAACTAGCCAGGCAGCACAACTCCTACAGGTCTTAACTACATATCTATTTATTTAAACCAATATAGTTGCCATTATATTATTAAATGCTTGTCTCAAAAGATATTCAGCCATATGTACAAGTCTTATAAATCTTGATAATGAATATAATGGATCTAAAGAACTGTGAATCTGTAGATTTTTTTGTGTGTCTTTTTTTTTTGGTATATGGCACATAAGTAATGAAAACATTTTAATATTGTATGTCAGCAACCAGAAGGTACATATAATCTAGGCTCTATTTGTGATGCCAGTAAATAATATGGAAATGGAATAATTTGTCTCTACCATTTAACTTGACTAATTACTCCAACGTTTGTTTGTTTTTCTTTATTTAGATAGCTTTGTATTAAGTCAACAGCTGGAATCAATACATGGAATTCTCAGTGAGCTCATTATCTGACATGGGAAATGATTATATATATATATATATATATATATATATATATATATATATAAAACTATGAAAAAAATTACGTCAGATAGTGACATAGAAGGGATGTGAGGCTTTGAGAAGGGAGAACCTGGCTATAACAGCAGTGTGGGCTTGTGGAAGAAATCTTTCTGAATAATTAATGCCCTTAAGAGCTGTGTGATAGTTTGGCCAGTAGAAGGGGGGGTTGGAGTAGTAAAGGGGAAGATTCTAGGCCAAGGGAACAGCATATGCAAAACCACAGTGATGTGGGATATAAATTATGGCATGTTTAAGCAGTGCAGCATTTCCACAGAGAAAGAGGAAGGAATCAACACTTCACTGAGAAGCCCGGTGGTGTTAGAGGCCAAGCTAGATTGACAGGTTTTATCTCATCATTTTCACGATACTCATTTTAAAGATTAGGAATATAGGGTCAGATGGGCTGGGAAACTTGGCTGTTTTGTGTATCGAGCAAACAATAGACCTTGGATCCAAGTCTCTATTTATCAGTCTGATCCTCCCCAAAAGGGATGCTTCTCAGAATCTTAGATACTGGGTGGCCATGGTGAGAGACAGGATTTCAAATGAAGGGATGGCAACTCTGAGGAGCTTTGTGTGTTTAGCTATGGGGTTTGGGTGTTTACTGTTGATGATTCCTGGAGAGAGCAGTAGAGAGTTGAAGCACACAGTTGAGGCAGAGGTGATTTACCATGTGGTTAAAAAAAAACATTCCCATATACCCATCACATATCCATAGTCATATTCTTCTACTGTTAGTACATGGGGTAAGAAGAGAGAAAGCCAAGCGTACTTTGGGCATGTGCACCAATCTTTAAGAGGCATTTATGGAAAAGAAGGTAGAGGAGACTAAAAAACGGTGACCGGAGATTCAGGAAGAAAATCAGGAAAGAGTGGTGTGATGGAAACCAAAGGGATGAAGAATTTCAACCTGAAGGAATATTTTTAAAAATACTTTAGGAGAAGGCAGTAGTTAGTTAAGTTTCAAAATAGGACTAAGGACTCAGTCCTATTCCTGTTGGAGTCTACTAAGTGATGAGTAGGTACTAAGAAAACATTGTATTTTTCCCATTGGCATATACTTTTAAATATTTTTTTTTGAAATTATAATATAATTGTATTATTTTCCTTTTCCTTTCCTCCCTCCAATACCTCCCATATACCTTCTTTCTTTTTCTCTTTCAAATTTATCAACTCTTTTTCTTTCTTTTACACACACACACACACACACACACACACACACACACACACACACACACACTCCATTCTTAAATTCAACCTGATCACGCCACATTAATGTTACCTGTATATTTTTTAGGACTGACTGTTTGGTATTGGATAGCCAGTTGAGATGCTCTACCCTGGAGAAGCAATTTATCCCACTGGTCACATTCTTTAGCTGCTGTGGGACAATGGCCTATACCCTGTCACTTGTATTTTAAATAAACGCTGATTGGCCAGTAGCCAGGCAGGAAGTAGAGGTGGGGTAATGAGAACAGGAGAATTCTGGGAAAAGTCAGTCTGCAATCTTCACCCAGACATGGAGGAAGCCAGACACAGAGCAAGCAAGATGTCACTGCTTCACTGAAAAAGGTATCAAGCCACATGGCTAACACAGACAAGACTTATGGGCTAATAAAAGTTATAAGAGTTAATAAGAAGCCTGAGATACTAGGCCAATCAGTTTATAATTAATGTAGACCTCTGTGTGATTTCTTTCAGACTTAACGACTGTGGGAACCGCAGGCAGGACAGAAACCTCAGTCAACATTTAGCTGACAATAGTTCTTTGTCTAAGGTTGAGGTCCCAGGAACTTTCCTCCCATGTTAATCTGTCTATTGGTGTCATTTTGTTCAGGTCTTGTTTAGGCATCCATGTCGGTGAGACTTCATGGGTAATAGCTACATATATTACTAGGAGACACAATTTCACTGAAATTTCCTTTTCCTCTGGATCTTACCCTCTTTCTCTCTCCTCTTTCACAATGATCCCTGAACCTCAGGCACAGGAATGTGCTATAGATGTGCTATGTGCATTGGGCTCTACAATACTGCATTTTGATTAACTGTGGTTTTCTGTGATGTTCTCTGTCTGTTGCAAAGAAAAGTTTCTTTGATGAAGGGTGAGGACTACACTATCTCTGGGTATAAGGACAGACCTTAAGGGTTGTGTTAATTTGACAAAGTGACAATTGTAGATTCTCCTCTAAGATGCATGATGTCACTAGCCCTGGATAGTTGGCTAGGTTTCCAGTACTAGTTGATTTTTCTCTTGTTAAATTCATCTTAAGTCCAGTTAAAGAGCTGTTGGTTACCAGCAAGGGATGTGTACCACTCCTGCACCTTTAGTGTTACCATGTGGTGCTTGGTATTAATGTGGTCATTGACAGGCATCATACCTGGATAGGGCCGTTGGCTATTTCTGTCCTTTGAAGCTTGCATGGCATCTTCTGGTACTACCATGAAACCCGGTGCTCAGGGGGGAGGCTTTCGTCTCAGATTCAGCTCAGGGCCTGTGACTGAAGTGCATGGTGTCTCCAGCAATAGGGAGTTGTCTTCTACCTGTGCCTGGTGTTGTTTGTTACTGTTTTATGTTTGTTTTTCAGATGATCTATGGTTTTTGCGGGTAGGGATAGAGAGCATCGTCGACCCAGATGGGCAAATTTTCATTTAAACTTTATACGTATATTCATACTGTCTCCTCTGCATAACATCTATTTTTAGGTAGTTAATAATATTACTTATGACTTTTTTTCAGATGTTATTACTGTTATTTTACCCTCCTCCTTCCTTCTGAGTTCATGTCCCTTCCCTTCCCTTCCTTACCCTAATGAAACATCCCCCCATTTCTCCCATTTCCTCCTTCAGATCTCTTATGCCCTGTTATTCCCCTCTTTGTTGCGCTCCCCTGCCGCAATATTCCCTCTTTACTCCCCTGGTTTCTGTAGTTACACCAGGCCATGTACTCACATCTGAAATTTTGGAGCAAGGACCCTCAGATGGGAGAGAACATGCAATGCTTCTGATAAGTATTTTTGTTTTTTGATCCTTATACCTCGACTGGTATAAGAAAGTTTGGATCTGAAAGTTGGAAGAGTCCTCAGACGGTTTCCGTCTCATGTAACAGATGAACCCTCTTGTCTAACCAGAGTACACAGAGGCTGGTTCCTTGCATCAAAAAGGTTACAGGCCCTGCACACACCCGGTTCCTTCTGTTTGCATCAATTATTTATTCTTCAGAAGACATCAGGAATGACAGCAAAAATGAAAATGTTCAGAAATTTGTATTTTGGGTCTCCCTGGAAGCTTGTGAACGAGGTAAAGGGTTCCACTTTAGGGATGATCTCAGAAGATGTCAAGGTTAATGTGAATTAACACAAGGTCTTCTAGAGATTAATTAATGAGGTCAGAAGAAAGAATCAGGTCTGACCTCTGGTCCTTTCTGAATCACAGTGCTATCATGTAGATGATTGCATAACCTTGTGGACCGCTCTCTTGCTTTTTATTTGTTTTTTATTTTTATTTTTTTCATGTAACACATATCCCCCCCCCGCCCCGCCCCGCCCGCCCCCAGGCTCTGTAGCAAAAAGTGAATTCTAGACCTAAAGCTCTTCTGGCAGAATCCATTAGTAGAGATGGTCCGTGGCCAAAAGTCTTCCCGTGTCAGTTTTCTAGCATGTGGGCCACACTCACTTCCAGGCTTGCACCCAGGATTAACAGCAAAGAGCTGCTTGTTTAAGAGAGTAAGCTCTCCTTTGTTGCTGACAAAACAGCAGCACCATTCTGTTTTGATAGCATTTAGGGGAGAGGTTAAAGATCTGTGTGGGCAATTTAACCACTGTAGAAAGTCAGTCTGGGTATAGCAGACCTGCTGAGCAGGCTTTCCGAGTTCTGCACAGGGTACTCTGTCCCCGTCAGATCAGTGACACACATGCTGAGCTTGTTCTTCCGGTGATACGGAGAAGGGACCTCCAGATTCATGACCCAGAAAGAAAAAAACTAAACCTAAAGGTAGATATGACTTTTTCTTCTCACTGTTTTCCTTCTCTGATCAGCAGTATTGAAGTTAGATTTTAAATTTTGGCATTGAGGTGTCTAGGGATATACAGAATTTCTACTTTAAAAAAAACTGCCCAGAAATGTAACTTCTGTAGATAGATGCCTTCTAATGAATCTAACCACTGTAGCTGTGCATATAGTTCACAAGTGGCTTTTGATTGGTTTTACCTCTGGTCCTCTGTTTATGTCCTGGCAAGGGTTTTTTTTTTTTTTTTTTTTTTTTTGAGATGATGTTAAAAGACATCAATACATTTGTCACAGACTTAGAGAGGGAAGAAGAGGAAGGGTAGGAAGATGACCTCCATTGATGCTATCAATAAAAGATTGGGGGCAAAAACTATTCAGATCTTGCCCCTCATTTCCTTTATGTTGGCCTTTTATGGGCGGCGTGTATGTGCACATCCTCTTGAGAGAACTCAATGCTTCCTTTCCATTCTGTTTCTTCTTGCCTCAATGCATAGTCTTTTCCTCTCCTCTTCCCTCTCACTGGAAACACAGGGCAGCATCAAACATGAGCTGCTTGCCACCCGCGTTCAAGCTAAACCTCTGAAATACCTGCCCACAACTTGCTTCCCCTGAGTGCTTTATCTGCATGGAGGAATATCTGCAAGGCCACTTGGCGAGACCTGAGAGTTTCCATTCTTTAGCGAGCCAATGAAGAGGCCACTATTGCCTCACGCTTTGAGTAGTCCACAAAGAACCAGTTCTGCACTCCCTGACCAGGAGTCTTGGCTGCTGCTCTCTTACTGTCACGCCCTGATTTCTTGGCCTGATGTTATCGGACCGAGCCTGAGACAAACACGTCTTTGGGTCTTGAGAAGTGGTTGCATTTCTCACTTGGGGATAGTCATGAGACAAGTACAAAAATATGTTCTGAATGCTTATTTTGTGCCAATACTTGACGGCGATGGAGACTGCCGGGACAGCCCCTGCTCTTTGGAAAGTACTCCCTTCATAGAAGGTGGGGCAATCCTGGAGCTTTTCAATCCAAACTTGGGAGACTTCTAAATCAAAAGATGTGTTACCAAGAGCAAGATAGAAGAATTTATAACTAGCTTCTGATCATATCTCATAGATAGTTCTACAAAGTTGAGCTCCTTGAGCTACATTTTGGAAGCTGGCTAGAACTTCTCAAGGTAGGCAACAGGCATAAGAGAGGAGTGAAGGGGGAGGACGTTGAAGTGTGTTGTTTATAATAAAATAAAAAGTCAGTCACTCACAACTAGCCTAAATGTTGGATTGGAATGCAAATTCTGAGAACAACATAGTATTTGTTAAAACAAGAGTTTAATAAGCCTGTGCCGACATCAACCCTGGCCCAAGGACTGTTTATAGTGTCCCGGAAGAACTGATTGGGTACAACATTTAGCCACCATATGTATGGCTCCCTGCAGCTAGATACACTGCCTGGCCCTTTCCAGTGAAAACTGATTTAAGTAGAGGTCATAGAAGATGATGGATGGAAGAATAGGCCATACTAGAGCAACTCGGGAAGAAGGGTGGACAAAACTTGGCCACCCATTGAAAGACTGAGAGGTCTGGAACTCTTGCAGGTTTCCCTAATTCTGGATCTCTATCTAGAGTCCTTCAGGCACCATGTCTTGAATAAAGATGCGAAAGAAACTGTCTTTATCCTTGTGTAGCTTCATAACCAGCAGAATAAAAGATATGTATGCATAGAAATTATTAAGACATATTTTAAAATCACGAGGTCATTAAAATCTAAAGGGAGGACCCTAAGGCTTAACTGAGTTCACTTAGAACACATAGGGAATGAGGAATAAAAGACATTCACACTGGAAAAGAGGATGTCAAATTGTCACTGTTTGCAGAGGACTTGATCTGTATAGAAAACCTTCCATTCTCAACCAAAATTTGCTAGAATTAATAAACAAGTTCAGCAAAATTGCAGCATGTAAATCAGCGTGGAAAAATTAGTAGCATTGTCTTATTCCATTTGTGAACATCTGGAGAAGAAATTAAGAAAGCAGCCCTATTTACAATAGCTACACAAACAAAGCAAAACACCAGAATGCATTTAATCAAAGGACTAAAAAGTCTTCACAATGAAAATGACAAAACAACAGTTAATGAAATTGAAGAGGACACACAAATTAAAGTGCATTCCATATCTATGGATAGGAAGAGTCAAACATCATTTAAATATGCATACGACACAAAGCAACCTAGAGATTCAAGGCAATTCCTACCAAATACCGAAGACATACATGTGTGGCAGTGTACAGTTGTAATCTCAGCACTTGGGAAGATAAACCAGGAGGTTCACAAGTTCCTTTGGACTACATGGTGTGCTTAAGACTAGTCGAGACTAAGCAGTGAAGCCCTGTCTTAATGCTGGTGACGATCTTCACAGAGCAGAAAAAGAAATCCCCAAAATTCTTACAGATACAAACAACTCAAGCAGCCAAAGAAATACAGAATTATATGAGTAAAACAGAAGACATTATGCTACCTAGTTTTCAAATACAGGACAGAACGAGTATAATCAAAACACAAGGCATTGACATAGAAACAAGGTCTAAGACCATTTCAACAGAAAAGAGAATCAAGAAGTAAAGGCACATATGTATGTACAGCTGACTTATCTTCAACAAGGTTTCTGGAATCAGTATTGGTAAAATGACAGCATTTTCAGCAAAGGGAACTGGGGAAATGGATCTATGTTTGCAGAATGAAACTAGACCCTTATCTCTCAGCAGGTGCGAAAAATACCCACTGAAAATGGAATAAAGAAAACCGTGAGAACAGAAATACACAGCTCCTTGAAGAAAGTCATAATCCTTCATGACACTGGGATTGGTGGAGGTCCTCTGGGTAATTCTCCCAAAGCATTAGCACCAAAGCCAAAACTATACAAATAGTATGTCAGGTAGAAGTTTTTATATAGCGAAGGAAACAATCAACGGAGTGAAGAAATAACTTATCAAATGAAAGAAAATATCTGTAAACCAAACACCAGACGGGGTTGATATCTAGATTATATGAAGAACTAAAACAGCTCAATAGTAAAAATTCCACGTGTAATTTGACTTAAAATTAGACAATAGGTTTAAATATACATCTTTCAAAATAAGACATGCAAATAGTCAAAAACATGTAAAAAAACTCATTCTCTCTAATAATCAGAAAAATGCAAGTAGAACGGGAATGAAGTATTATTGTGCTCTAGTTAGAAGGGGTAGATAAAAAGGCAAATGAAAAATAAATGTCAAGAAGGGAAATCTTATGCATAGTTAGTGAAAACGTGCATTAGTATCTTCATTATAGAAACAATGTAGAAATCTCTCAGATACTTGTTGCAGTCGAACGGAGAGATGTCTCTCCCAGTGGGGATACTTGCTACCAAGGCTGAAGACTTAAGTCCCTAGAAAGTTCAATATATATATATCTTGTACCATTTGATTCAGCCACCCCCACTGATGGGCGCATAACCAGTGGAACTGAACGAGCTGCAAGAAAGCTCCCTGGGTCTGGACTCAGGCAGAACTAGGTGGGAGTTCAACCTACAAGAGTTGGGACTTCACTGCAGAGCTGCAGAATGTCAGGACTCCGAGCAGCATGTTAAGTTATCATGGCAATGAGATTACAGGCAGTTGAAGAGGGATGAGCCAAAGACAAAAAAGAAACCAATACTTGTCTTTCAGACATTAATTCTGCTGACTTTATTGGCAAATATTTGACCTTTCGTTGTGTCTCTATAGCACCCTGGTTCTCCTTGAATCAGAATCCTTACTTTTCTTTCTTGTGTTTATTTACAAACAGAACATGGGAGGATATGATTATGTCATTATTAGGGAGTATGGTACAGTGGTTAAGACTTATATAGGTTTGCATCTATTTGTTTAGTGTTATAGTATATTGATATGCTTTTTGAATTCACAAACCAAAATTGTACAGTATGGTATCTTAAAATACCTGAAATGATGATACATACCTGTAGCCTTGGCTAGAATACCAAGGCAGGAGGATTGCTTGAGTCCAGGAGTTTTGGCATAAAATACACTGTGTAGATCCTGTGTCCTCACCAATTTTGACATCAATATGCTGACCTCCTGTGCATGGAGAACTATAAGGTTGCCTAGAGACGGGAGAACTGGCCCAGACTAAAAATCAAGGTGTTGAACCACTTCAGATTGAACATCCTTACTGATGACTTGAAATATGCATACATCATGGAATAGCTAAATCACAATAATTAACATAGTTTTTACATAATGATTTTTTTTGGTAATAAGATCACTAAAATTCTGCTCTCTTAGTGAAATTCAAGAATATAATATATTGTTACTAACTACATTCACTCTGGTTTCTGTTCTGCCTTACTTTCTTCATGCCTTGAAAGACATGGAAATCTTATTGTTATGTAGGCAGATTATAAAATATGCCCTTTTCAAATATGTTTAGTTACTTATCTCTTTTAATGGCCTTATCTGCCACTGCCAGCTGTTTCCCTACTTAGCCTCTATCCCTATTATGTCACCTTTCCCCTTCACATTACCTGTGTTCTCTTACTGCCTCCTTATGCTCTTTCTCACCCCCTCCACCAAAGCTCTCATTCCAGTTTCCTACACTTATAGGTACTCAATGTTAAATGCACCAACCTAAAGGTTTTATGATAAGAGGCACAAATAAGTGTAAGCATGTGGAAATTATGCTTATCACAGAAGTCATAGATTTCCAAAAACAATTGCAGTGGCAATCTCCTCTTGAGTTGTTGGTCAGAGGTGTCCTACAGGTCCCCCGAACCACACAGGGTATTGCCATTTTTCTCAAGAACTTGGTGGTAAGACCTCATTGCTGAGGACATTACACATATTGGTTACAGGACATACAGAAATCAAGTTTGTACTAACTGGGAAGTTTCCTTCATTTTTGCCAGCTCTCAGAGTGCTGGTAGGTGATATTCAGCCTACTGTGGCAGAAAGGTCATTAATAGTCTTATCCAGCTGGGAAACCTGTGAATTGCAATGATGACTAACCTTGCAAAATCCATCCAGAGGAGAAATAGTGGCTGGCACAATTGTCATGAGGGTAACCAACTGATTTCTATTTGCATTTAAGGCTTATTTTACAAGTGGAAATACATGGCTGATGCTGCAAGTATGGCCAAGGGCTCATGGTTGTCACTACTATATTTTTTTTCCTAAATGGACATAGCATTGAAATGCCCTCTAAATTCATACCTTTCTGCACATAGAGTAGTGTATCTCTCAGACTCATCACAGAAGTTGCTTTGTGTAGCAAGTAGTGATTAATGAAGAAACTCACAACTAGTCAGACAGCATAGAATAAGCTACTGCGGAAGGCTCAGCTACAAATGGGACATCTATATGACACCCCATCCCCAAGATTCAGGGATCATCTTGGAAGAGGAAGCAGAAAGAGTGAAAGAGCCGGAATTCAGGGACACCATGGCGAAACAAAGTCTTCTGAATGCAGCAGGACTGCTGCTCTCACGAATTCACAGCAGTGATGGCTGCCTGCACAAGACTGGTACAAGAGCAAGACCATCAACATTGTAGCTTGGGTGGGAAGGGGTTCACGAGTCCCTACTCCTAACTGAGGAGCTACAGACAGTAATGGCTCCTGGGGGACCCATGCTGAAGTCTGCTGTGAGGCCTGGGGACCACCAATGTTATGATGACCTGCATCAATGAGAGAGAGACAACATAGCATTCCAACTTGGTGCTGCCCCTGGGTCCCAGGAGGGGGTATAAGAGGACTGCCCATACCCTCAATAAATGAGCTGGCTTTTGCCTTCTCTTGCCTCCTGGAGTCTGTGCTGTTGATTCCATGCTTCTCGCCCCCTCCTCCAAGAGGCTACCTGCTTGGATTCATCCCCTGCAACATTTAGATTTATTTGGTTTTATTTTATGTATGGGTGTATTGGCTACATGTATGTCTGTGTACCATATGCATGCCTAATGCCTGCAGAGCCCGGAGGGATGGCTGGATGCTCTGGATCTGAAGTTACAGGCAGTTGTTAATAGGTTGGGGGTGTTTGAGAGTCCTGCTTGGGTCCTCTACAAGAGCAGCACCAACTGCTCTGAACTTCTGAGCCATCTCTCCAGCCCCCAAAGAGTCAATTTTCTTTAAGGGATGGTTTCTGATAAATTTATCACACTTGAGTGGATGACCATGTACTTCTAAATCCATGGACAACAACTTGGGTTTGATGGTTTATTAAATAAAAAAAAGAAGAAGATAGGAAGTTAAGGGAGTAGGAGAGTAAAAGAGGATCTAGGGGGAGGTAAGGAAAAGACTTGGGTATGGTTATCACCAAAACATTGTATGATATTCTCAAAGATTTAACAAAAATATTTATTAAAATAATAAAGAAAAGTAAAGGGAAAAATGGGAAAAAGAACCATTGCCCAAGCAGTAGCTGAGTAGAGAGGGGAGCTCATGGAAGGGAAGGATAAGAGAAAAGTGCATACTCTTAGGTTAGGTAACTTGGGGAATGATTTGCCACTTCTATAAGTAGAGAGAGGCATATGTGCTTAAGGGGTGTGCATTTGCAATGTCTGGTTTTGGCTATAAAGAGTTGGATGCTCCCCAACACTGAGTAATCAAGTAGAAATGAAATCATCTTTCCAGGGGTGGTGGAGTATGGAAATCAAAGCCATGGTAGCCCAGAGGAAGGACAGCGTGACTCACTTTTGTAGGTGCGTTCTAGAGTGAGCATGGGCAAAGTCTGGTCAACCAGAGCACTGTGACCCACTTCTGATATATAGTCTTAACCTGATTTGTGAACTCTGGGTTTCCTCATTAGCAAATGAAAACATAGGACTTGACCCAGCTTCAAATTGTTGTCCCTCAAAGTGGAAAAGAAAGTTGGTGGCAGGAGAGAGAGGGAAAAACAGTAATGCAGAGAAAGAAGAGATGGGAAGGACATAGACTTAACATGGGTCTTCCTTTCTAGTGTTTGATGCTAGCTGCAGGGGTAAACCTCCCCTGCCTATGCTAGGCACAGAGCTTTGGATGCAAATTGAATCAGCTCGCCTCCACCCCCCACCTCCCAGATTCCAATACAAGTGAATGCATTTGCTCAGAGAGGGTCATAAACACTTCATAAAACCTGACCTTTCCAAGAAAGGATTATCTATAAATAACCGCAGTTATCCCCTGGGTGCTAGGCATAAGCCTGATGGAGGGGCAGAGAATTCTTTTCCTCAGCTCCTGGGCATCCTCTTTGGAGGTGAGTGGTAGTTAGGCTTGGTGGAGGCTCATGGGTAAGCCCATGTAGTCACCTATCCAATTTTCTCTGGCAGAACTCACTACTGTTTCCAAAGGGCCCCCTCTGATTTGCCAAGCCATGGAATGAAGCTACCAGGAAAAGAATATTAAGATTTCTGTTTCTAAATATGTCACGGGCAAAGCTCCTTTTAAATATTAATTGTGGCAATGTTGGAAATGCATAAAAGAACTGACAATCATGCTTGTTCAGACCATGGAGGGTTTACTTTCAAACTGTGGTTTTGAATTGCAATATTTTTTTGTTTCTTCTGCTTATAAGCAATAGATCAATCGAAATCCTCTCTTCTGAAGAAAAGAAGAACCCCTAATGATGCCCATTCAGGATCCTTAACGTGTGTGTATATGTGTGTGTGTATGCGGGGGTTGAGTGGTATGAGGTTGTGTATATTATTTATGATGAGCTGATTGGGGAACCAAATGAATTTCAGCAGCATCTTCTAAGTGGTCACAAGGACATCAGCCATAAGGAAGAGGCAAGGGAAACCCATCCCTACAGTTGCTAATGTATCTGTGCTCTTGGTTCAAAATGAAGAATATTCTACATGCAGACAGCACCACACAGTTTTTCAGTCAACAATGCTGATGAAGCGTTTACTCGTATACCCAGTTGATCCCTTGTTGTAGCTGATGGTCAGTAAACTTAAACACGTAAAAAAGCAGAACTGTGGAATCTGGTGGCTGGGAGTTTTGAAAATCTGATGGTGTGAGGTTGGTTGTAATTTTTCTGCAGGCAGAGACTGTTTTGCAGACTTTGTTTTTCTCTAAACTCTAATACTCAGAGATTCTAAAAAGTGATGTGTATAGAGAGAATGGTGGAGTTTGCATCTAGGTGGGGAAAAAATCACACCCGGTCAGGTGAAAATTGATTTTTTGGGGAAGTATAAATTATTTTAGCTATGACAACATTTTGTGGTTCTCCAAGGCTCAAATCTATGTGACAAAACATTATATTTATTCCATGGTACTGATTAGGATTAAAAAGTCTAGAAAGACTTTGGGGACAGGGGTGGGGTGTTCTTTCATTATTATGGAAATAAAAAGTTGAATTAAACTGGCTGAAAAAACAAACCTTGGTGCTTGGATTTAGAAGGATTTTATGCGGAGTCTCCACCTTTTAACTAACAAGTTATATTCCTGAGCTTCAGGTGTTCTCGTCTGGGAAGCCGTCATTGCAATAGGACAGCAGCAAGTCGTTTCACTCCTTCCGTTGTCTCGTACTGTGACCTGTACTGTGACCTGTGATAGTGGCAGCTCAAAGCGCTCCATACGAATATTGAATGAAGCCCTAGTACAAAGAGAAATGAATGGTTCTCCATGGAGGTGTTTGATTGGCTGTTGGGATGGCAACAGTGAGACTCTGGACTTTCCAGGAAATGCAAGCTGGCGTACTTTGACCCTCCTTCCCATTGCCCTGCACGCTCAGAGTTCAGAGCTGTGGAGAAGAGAACCAGGCAAGGCAGGTAGCTGCTTCTCTCAACTCCGACTGAGACTTATTTAGTTAATTATTATTACTACAAGTATTTTCATAGAACATTTATTGCGTTCTGCAGATTCCTGCAAGGAAACTTCTTGAATAGCTGAAGTATAATAGAATCCCATCTAAATTGATTTTGATCAGACACTGCCTGGATACACTGAGAATGAATTCACATGTTTGGATCAGAAAAGCAAGTGTCTGTCCTCCAAATGCAAGGCTTTTTTGAAAGGCTATCGGGTAAACTGACACACAGAACCCTTGCCAGTGTGATGTGTAGACAGTGTTGATGCGGGGGGGGGGGGCTTGGCAGGTATCACAGGAAGGACTAAGCCACAAAGCCATGTGGCAGGCGGCTGGATAGCTACAGATGCATTGCTGTTACTGCATTAAGGTTTTTCCCGAAGTTTTATTCATGCACTTTACACTGCATACCAGCATAGCTGCCTGCATATCATAGCAGCACATTTGGGAAGGTGAAGTTGTCTGAAGAAATCATCAAGCACCAATGCTTGTAACTCAAGTATTAAATGCAAGTGTTCCTTTTCCCAAATGATGCTAGGCCTCTCTGTGGTTACATTTTATGGAGTAAAGCATCTTGAAGGCAGAGATTTTTGTCTTAAATTACATCGCTTGCATAATCACGTTTTGTTTCCTTACCTTGCATATAGTGGGTCCTCAAGGTTCCACGTTGAATAAACGAATGCACTGCGCAGCTAGAGACAAGAGGGCGGGCCAGTCATTCGTGGGTCGTCATCTACACTCTAGATTCTGTGTGGCACACACCACAACTATGATTTTCATTTAACTCATAAATAGTTTGCTGGCCTCACAAAATAAATAGCTAACACTAGAATCAATCAGAGATGTCCTATGACAGCAAAGCCTCTTTTCTTGAGGTAGAAAAAAAAGTCACTAGTAAAGAGAACGCTGCCCAAGACCTTCAAATACAAGGAATGTGAATAACCAAAGTACCCAAGTGCTGGACTATGACAAACATCTATCTCCATTTAATCATCGAGGCTTGACCTCTGACAGGCAGTTTCCAAACAGTAACTGAGGGAGGCCATGATACAAAGGAAGGCAGGTGAAGTTTGGCTTAAGGACAATCCTTCCTTGAACCATGTGACAAACTAGAATGTTTCAATCTTCTACTGAGCCCACCTTTCTCTCACTGTGCTAAGATTGGCTTCATAGTTGGGTGACTTTTGCTGCCTTCTGTCTTCATCCCTACTTCTTCGCATCCACATCTGACCTAATAAACTGCTTACATGTCTACTCTATGCTGCTGACCACTTAGGGGTCTTCACTAACACCTTCCAAACACTTTCCTCACTCCACATTGATATTTACAAGTTAAATAAGTTTCCGTTAAAACTTTCTCTCCTGTACTCCTTAAGTACAAGCACTCTGGGTTGGAGCTTGGCATCGTAAGACAGTTTTTGTGAACTCATGCTTTACCTTCTAAGTATTTATCCAATGTTTATCTTCATTTTAAGAAGGTCCCTGGAAGTCCCGAGTGCATAACTGTCTCCTCAGCCTTCAGTGTTCATGTTCGAGGATAGCGGCTGTTGCACAGGATGGGCTCAGTAAATAAACTCCAAAGGAGTGGGAACAGTTCAGATATGTTCTTCTTAAAGCCCACAACATATCATGCTTGTTCAAAAACATCTATCCTCAGGACAACAGAAATTGAAATGCTGTTTTAGATGCAGTCTTTATCATTCACTCATTAGCACACCAGCGCATTCTCTGGAGGTAGAGACATCTTTGTAGGAAAGCAACACGTGAACCCAGCAGCCTCAGGTTGACATCAGGAAGGAAACCCAGACTTCTAATTCTGGCTGTTTTCCTCTCTCTGCACAACGTTCTTTTGTTTTTATAACTCACAAGTACAATCTAATTTGAGGACTTTCTTTCACACTGCAATCTATAATTCCTATTGTAATTAATGTCACCGAATTTACTATTTTTCCTCGTATACATTATGTTCCCTGCGAATTTTCCTTACTATATGATTACCTCTCCAGTTTATTCTCGCAAACCATGGTCTGAGTCCCAGATTTCAGTTTTTACCTTTTAGGTTGGTGTCATCTAGGAATTTGGGGAAAGAGGGCTGGGTGTGGGAAGAGTTCCCTTGATTGTCGCTCACCTTCTGAGTCTATAATGAGCTTTCACTCCATCATTTGTTTATAATGAACTATGGAGAAATGATCTTCTGGGGTACCTGGGATCATGATAAAGGATTGTATTTAATTACTGTCACTCCTGCATGCAAACCAAAATACAGAGGAAGTACTCTCTCTATCTCTTAACCAATGTGCATGCTCCCTCCTAGGTCTAGCTAAAATCCTTAGTGATAGACTTCATTCTGCCTCTTGTATATAGAGATATAGATGGAAATTTCTGTCCTGCCTGGTCCCACAGCCGTTCAGTCCCAAAGAAACACACAGAGGCTTATATTAATTATAGACTGTTTGGCCTATTAGCTCAGGCTTATTATTAACTAACTCTTACAACTTAAATTAACCCCCAATTCTTATCTATGTTTAGCCATGTGGCTTGGCACCTTTTCTCAGTAAGGCATTCTCATCTTGCTTCCTCTGTGTCTAGCTGGTGACTGCATTTCTGCCTTTCCTCTTTCCAGAGTTCTCTTAGTCTATTCGCCCTGCCTATACTTCCTGCCTGGCTACTGGCCAATCAGGGTTTTATTAAACTAATATAAGTGATAAATCCTTATAGTGTACAAGAGCATTATCCCACAGCACCTCTATATTTAAATATATCAAAAAGTTGGCTCAGCCTTACCACCTTTCTTGCTGCCTTGCTGGAATGAGACCGATCTCCAGCCTGAGATTTGTATAAGGACCTTCTGCCTGGGCCTTGCCTCTCTCCTGGTCCCTTTGCAATCAGTTCTTCATACATTGAGCCTAGCAGGCAGGGCATGCCATTCTATGGCCCTTCACTGGCATCCCAAGGAACCAGAGGAAAGCAGAAGTCACTGCACTATCTCCAAGTTCCTACTCAAGTCCCAGCCAAGCCTTAGGGCCTCATTTCACTCTGTTCTAGCCATGTTGGTTTCCATGGCAGCCAAGTCTGAGCCTAGACTTGTATGGTCTGTGCCCTGCCAGGAAGACACTTTACGTAGAATTTTGCATAGCTTCCCAGTCTTCCTTCAGAGTTCCGCTCAGAAGTGTCGTCATTAAAAAAAAATTATTTTATGTGGTGCATGTGTGTTTCTCTGTGTGTAGATATGTGTGAGTGCTTGTGGTGGCCAAAAGAAAGCATTAGGTCCTTGAAGTTGGAGCTAGAGAGAGTTGCATGCTACTCAACCTGGGTACTGGAATTGAACTCTGGTCCTTCTTAACCACTGAATGATCTCTCCAGGTGAGTTTCTTAGGTACCCTAGTGAAAGTTGCAGTTCCCAAACCATTGACAGTCTTGACTTTTTATATTTGTTTATATGTGTACATCTTGTGATTGTTGGAAAATAATATATGTGGACGATATAGTTTTTTAAATTAACTATCCTCTACTGTAGTAAAAGCTGTAGGTGGATAATAATTTGTTCCCTGCCAAATCGCTAGTGTTCTGGACAGCCTCTGAAGTGAAGTGGATACTGAATAAATGTTTGATAACTCAGCAACTGGATTTTCTAACTTCTTACTCATCCCTCACAATTCGCGTTCTCACCTGGGCTGTGGGACTTCTTAGCAGTTATGACAATCACCCATTCTCTTTTCACCAATGAAACACTTTACACATATATGTTTTCTAACACTGGTCTATGGCAATGGTTCTCAACCTGTGAGTCATGACCCCTCTGGCAAACCTCTTTCTCCAAAAATATTTACATTATGATTAATCACAGGATCAAATTAGCAGTTATGAAGTAGCAACGAAAATAAGTTTATGGTTGGGAATCACCTCACCATAAGGAGCTGTATTAATGGGTAACAGAACTAGGAAGGTTGAGAACCATTGTTCTATGGCATATATCTCCATTAGTTTCTTTGATGTTGCCCCCTATACACTATGCTTTTCAAAGGAATTGATGATATGTTAAAGCTTTACTTTTAGCATTTAGAACACTGCTTTCATAAGCAATGATTCAACAAATACTTGTTGGCTAAATTAACCTATGAAAAAATAAAGACATCTATCAAAGATTGCGCTTGTTATGTCAGATTGAGAGCCACCAAAAAGTGGTGGCTATTAATGACAATTGTGGTAGTGATAAGAATGAAGAATCTCCCAAATTTCCCTGAAGGGCAGTATAATTCAGGTTTGGTTCTTGACTTCTACCTTTTTATGGAAAAAGTCTGGAGGGTTGAAAAGCAAGTGTTGGGACTGCTGTTAAGACTGATCTAGTAAATGACTAAGAATGATCTAGTAAATGACTAAGAATGATCTAGTAAATGACTAAGTATGGCCCATGAGGGAAAATTGGTAGCTTTGATGGAGTGAGATAAATTGTCAAATAATCAAACATAAAAGCATTAGCCATGTTCCTCAAATCGCCTAGGTCTGAACAGACATTTAGATGAGCGTACATGATGAGATGGATGTTTTTGCTTCCTTCAGACTTCTTGATTTGAACCAGAAACCGTACTGTTGTTAGGAAGGGGTCCTTGGAAGGGCGGATAGATGGGAAAGGCAGAAGCCTCATGAATGTTAATGACCTTACAATAGGGATCTGGTTCAACCCCTCCTTCCACCATGTAAAAACACATGACCAGGTGCTGTTGATGAAGAAATGAGACTTCACTAGACCTCAAATCAGTAAATGCCTCCATCTTGAACTCAGTCTCCAGAGAAATATGCGCCCATTGTTTATAAGTTACTCTTTTAAATGCTTTGTTGTATAAGCATATGGTTAGATTATTCCAGCATGGTCTTATTTCATTTATTATTTTATGTTTAAAGAGAGGCATTTTCCCCTAAAGAAAAAAGGTTTAGAGGAATATATTAAATACCTTAGAAAGCCAGTATATGTATGTGGTATACAAGTGCAAGTGGTGTAGCTCAGTGGTAGAGCACACCTCTGGAATGTTCAATCTGGGTTCAATCTCTGGTAATGGAAAATAAGCAAATAAATGAAAAGCTATGGGCTCAGGAAACATGCGCAATGACATTCATCTTTAGTGAGTATTCAAAATTGCTTCTTCATAATTAAGCCCAGGGCAGGGGTGCTGAATGATGCGGTACTATCAATAACCGGGAAATTTGTCAGATTTACTAGTATCTCTGTGCCAAAGGAGGCATCATGTATCTATCTGCCCAAGGTTGGCATAAGGCTAGTGCGGTATTTCAGCCTAAGTGACTAGGAAGGGTAAACAATACCATTCTGATTTGTGTGGCTCAGCAGGATCACATATTTATTTGGTTGTTAATCCGGTGGTTGCTAAGCATCTCGTAATGCAAAAGACAGTTCCCAAGGTGAATGGACAAAGGGCCAGAAGCTGATAGCAAAGGGAATTCTATATTTTAATAGTGCCCTCATTTCCCATTTTTCTCCTTTTTAAAAATTCAGCTTCAGTTGAGGCCAGACAGAAAACACACCGTCTCGCTGATATATGTAATGAAGCAGTCGCTAAGACAAAAGGATGTGCTGTGATCTGGAAATATTTTACCAAGTTGTGAATGCCGTTGATTTCTTGCCAAGGGAATCAGTTTTGAATTCAAGAGAACTTGCATTCAGCAGAGGCATTAAGTCTGTGTTTTGCGAAAGCAACATTTGTGTGCATATTTCTGTGTATGTTTAAATGCTCACATCTAGACCATATATGGATCTTTGTTCCTGGAGTCAAGAAAAAAAAAGCAAAGAGAGCAAAGCAGCACCATTAAAAATGCTGCCACAGATGGCATGTCCATCCGTGTGGATAAAGGCTGCTGAGCACACCCTGTGCTCACGTGTCCTCCATGCTGGGCACCCGGCTCTCCAATGGCCCTGTGCTCCCTGACTGAGTCTCCTGCTCATGGACCTGCCTCTTTCCCTCATGGCCTTGAGACTTCTCTTGCTCCAGTGCCCCAGACCTTTTATGCTTGCTGCCAACCAGGTTGGATGACACTACTGTTGCTTCTCAGTGGTAATCATGCCGCCATCCCTCTGAGTAGCTGCCGCCTCTTGTCACAGTGATTCTGCGCCTTCTGTTAGCCATTTGGCCACTCTATGATGGACAGGCTTTGGTTGGTTCCCGGATTAATGAGAAGAAAGGCATGCAGGGATGGCAATGAGGTGGCTTAGTAAGTCACCTGTGGATTTGGCCTGATATTTGGGGATCACAGTCGCCGGCTTCCCTATGAGTTGGCTTCCCTGGAGGGAGACATTGATACAGGGAATTTTAAGAGCTTCTTCCCATACCTCTTTGTTCACACCTCTCCCTATTCCCACCATCCCCATGTTTCTCTTGCGAGTTTTCCTAGAATGGAGTCAAAAGAATACCACGGTCTTTGAAAAACAAAGCAAACAGGTTGAGTCCATTACTGACTGAATGTAGTCAAGCCCCTCAGCCCGGTACCCAGGGCTTTGCAGTTAGGTAAGTCATGCACGTAGCTCCAGCAGCGTTTTATCTGTGTCAATAAATGATGAAAACAGCAACACCATTGTGTGGTTTTTATTGGGGTTTATTAATTATAAGGAACATTCACTTTAATTGTCATTATTCTCCTGTGTCATATGACAAAGCCAGGCTTTAAGAGTGCTACTATAGTTTGGAGTCTCCAGAAGGCCTGGGGACACTCTTCAAGAACATCTAAATAATCTAGAGATCAACAATATGGTATTCATTTAAAAATCTAAGGGTTTTGAGTAATAACACAGAGAGCTGAATTAAATCACACTAGACCACAGTTCTCTGTTCTTCGGTCACTCTTGCTAAGTAGATCAAAACTCTAAACTCATTGTCTGGGTTTGCCTTTCTTCCTTGGAAATGTGGCCAGACTCTGGGCTGTTCCCTGGTCTGTCTCCGTCTAGACCCCTTAAGTGTGTCATGCCTTTGAATTGCTGAGGTACCTGGTGGCTGAGAATGGCCGTTATTATTTGGAATTTGTGACTAAAAGTGATTATTTCAAAATAATCCCCAGCAAGTTATAATATTATTATTACTACCAATACCATTATTATTAATCACTATCTTTCCAGGGCTGTGATTGTTTGCTAGAATCATCAGCATGGAAGGGAAGTGCGTTGAAAGACATAAGTGCCACCTTCTACTGGAAGAAAGCAAGCATTCATACCACCACTAAGATGCTAATGTAGCACAGATAATAAGCACTCAATAATTATTTGTGGGGCGTGAAAGAAAATAACAAGCATTTAACCATTTCCCTGCGCATGTGGCAGTGGGTGCCAGTTGTTCTGTTTTCTGGGAAGCTTTACCAGCTGTACTCAGCCAATCCAGGAAGATGCCGGCAGATGCCAGGTTGTCACAGTTCTTGGATCTAGACTAGGTAGAAGCTACAGCTTTCAGAATCCCAGCCCAACCACGGAGCCTCATCTACATGGCAGTCCTGGCAAGCCTCGTGTGCTCGAACTGTAGTTCTCTCTCAAACCTAATTGAGCAGGATGATTATTTCTGTCTATAATCAAGAATACTAAAGCCCAAAGTGGTTAAATCAAATCTTAACGTTTGTACAGTTACAGAGTGGAGAAGTTGAAGAAAGTAGGGTTATATGCAACTCAGCCTGAAGATAGCCCTGTGAATTCTCCAAAATGCCATTTTTTTGGGGGGGGTGGATCGAGAGAGAAAGGAATAAATTTGGTGCCTGATGTGGGATTCCCCTCTGTATGCTGTGAATATGTTTTATTACCATTGCTTAATAAAGAAGCTGTTTTAGCCAATGGCTTAGCAGAGTAAAGCCAGGTGGGCAATCTGAACAGAGATATAGAAAGAGAGTAGGTGGAGTCAAAGAGATGCCATGTAGCTGCCGAAGGAGACAGACGCTGGAGCCTAAATGGTAAAGCCACAGCCTTATGCTGATATATAGATTAATAGAAATGGGTTCACTGAAGATGTAAGAGCTAGCTAGAAATATGCCTGAGTCATTGGCCAAAGAGTGTTGCAATTAATATAGTTTCTGTGTGGTTATTCGAGTCTGAGTAGTTGGGAAATGAACGAGCAGTTTCTGTTTATAGGTACCAAGTGTTACACAGAGTTGATTGATTTTACTTCTCTAAATAGTCACCAATTCTCATTTGTGGCTGAATGAACAGACTTGAGAACAGTGAATAAATCTTGTCTAATTCTCCTTGTTAATATTTTACTTGATGCTAATTTTCCATAGCTATAGTCACAGCATCTTCAGAATTTTTTCTTAACCACATGAGTTTTCATGCACTGGCTTCATAATAAAGTATAGAGGAAATTAGACAAGAGAAATTAGGATGGGGACCAGAGAATTTATAAAATAGAAGAAAATGCAGAGTTGGACAGTGGTTAAAACACCGTCTTCTAAAGCATTACATCGGGAATTTAAAATTTAAACATGTATTGTTGAATTTTATGTACTTATTTTAAATGAGAGAAAAGGATGAGGTAACAAGGCATCCTTGGAAACAGACTGTTAGCATCTAGGCTTGAATACAGAATTACCTGGAAACTGAAAGATTATTTCCCGAAGAGTGGACTTTATTTTGCCTTAAAAATATTAAGCCGGGCAGTGGTGGCACATGCCTTTTATCCCACCACTTGGGAGGCAGAGGCAGGCAGATCTCTGAGTTTGAGGCCGGCCTGGTCTACAAGAGCTAGTTCCAGGACAGGCTCCAAAGCTACAGAGCTTTGTCTCAAAATACCAAAAAATAAAATAAAATAAAAGGGTTAAAGTTTTACCATAAAGAACTTTCAAATAAAAAACCATTCTGCAGCGATATTAGCCAGACCCCAAATCTATATAACTCAATGAATTTCTGTACAGTTAGAGTAGTTGTTCTGAAGCTATGGGCCTTCAGAGTGGAAATTTACACTTTCACTATCAATTCTATTTTCTCTGCACTTATCTACCACAAAGAAATTAACAACAGAGTTGACATTAGAAAAACAGTTACCTTTATACCTTCTATTCTAATTCATGTGTCTATTATCTGGGTTTCATAGTTCCTCCTCATCAAATATTTGCCCTTTCTGGTCTTCTTTTCTTCATCATATACTGTGTTCACATGTACATTTGTTCACACACACACACATACACACACAATAGACTAGGATCTTCATGAGGGGGAACTTGTTCCTCTGTTCTTTTCTCTTTCCAAGGTTTGCAAGAAAATGGAAAGACTTAGAATGTATAGTATTAAATGAGGTTACAGAATCTACTCCCCTTAAACAAATTTGCTAATGCGTACGCCATATGATAGGCTGATGGTATTACCATTGCCTAGCTGTTTATGGATGCCTTTACCTGGTGGGCCCATGACCCCGAGTCATTAAGTTAGTGGGGTTGGCTGTCACCTTATGATTTATCTGTGAAATTGCTCCTCTGAGTACAGAGCGTAAAGAAAGGGTGGTCAGCTCATAATTCATGCTGTTGCATAGCAGCGATGACTGTGGGCAGAATGAACCCTTTAGAGAGAAAAGCACTTAGGCAATAACAATACTTTCTCTACTCCAGTCATGCCAGGATGCACTGCCATGCACAGCATGGCATGGGCTTTTCAAAGGCAGTTCACCTTTGTAAACAGAAAATGTGTTCATGGAAATCCTGAGTGACTCACTGGCAAGTTGGCTTTTTGCTTTCTGGCATCTCATGGTCCTTAAACTGTATAAATTAGGCTGGGGGTTTAGTTTGGGCTTTGAAAGAATCATGCCTTTTCTGCTGTCAGTGGCATCAGATTATAGGCTGACGTCTGAATGTGCTCACATAAAAGGAACTAACTCAGAATTTAGAAGGATCACTGGACAGAGCTTTCAGCATAGCCCTAACACTTCTACAGTGGCCACAGGATTTTTAGGATGACAGGGTTACATAATAACCAGATCTAATTCGTTCCCCCCCCTGATGTATAGGCCCTGAAGTCACTTAAGAATTAAAGAACACCACCCACTTTGGGCCCATGCACATTACTAAAAGTCAAGACAGAATGAAAACGGGTGAAAGGAGAGAGAGAAAGAGAGAGAGAGAGAGAGAGAGAGAGAGAGAGATAGGCAGAGAGACTAGAATCCATGTAATAATATCCTGGATGCTTGCAGCATTTGAGACAGACCTGTTCGCATTAGCATGTACTTGTGGGTCAAGACTGTGGCACATTCATTCTTTCATGGAAAGAGAACCACCCACTTTAAGCCACCCTCAAATACTTTCCTTGGTTTGTTCAGGACTCACGCCTACATTAACATGTTTTTCTACTGTGGACCACACAGCATGTCCCATGGATTAGGGGAAATGTTGAGAAAGCAATCCATTTGCTTCCTATTGGAGGGCCTGATATACATCCAGATTCCCTTCCATGTTTAAGATTCAATCATTTCAACTTCTGTTTAATCTTGTTGTGTACCTAGTATATGTTTTACATACATGAATGTAGGTAGATGAATGTGTACTACATGTATGCGCACAGGCTAGAAACTGATGTTGCTTATCTTCCTTGATTCATCTTCACCTTCCTTTTGAGACTGTGTATCTCGTACTAAACCTGGTGCTCACTGAGTGGCTCAGATACCTTGACAGTGGGTTTTTAAGAAGTTCACTGTCTCTGCTCCCCCGGCATTGAGGTTACAGATGTATACCATCAGACCTGGGTTTTTGGGTGGGGTACTGGGGATTGGAACTCGGGTCTCCAAGCTTGTGCAGCATGTACTTCATTGACAGCTGTCTTCCCAGGCCCTCCTTTCCATTTCTTAGTTATAGTAGAAAAGGCTCACCTGTTAAAAATTTAAAAATCATTTCCAAGAGGATACCTGTCCGTTACATGGCACTTAAACATGTAAACACACCTACCAATGAATTCACATTATAGTTACATTAGGACTAATCTGTTACTATTCCGAAGAAGGTTACAATCGTTAAGTTGGGCCCAATTCTGTTGAATAAGTGTCTTGTTCAACTGAGCTCTCCTCTTGTGCTTAGATGTGTAAGTGTCCTGAATTGCCTCCGAAAGTAGGTTTCCAATCATTCCCATGTTCTAGCGTTTTTTTGTGCTCTTGTGTAATCTACCGCCCTCCCCTTGAGCGTGGGCTGTACCTAATGACCGGCTGTTAACAACTAGACGATGTTAAAAAAAAAAAGTGATGAGACAGCCACTTCTGAGATTAGTGTATTTGTGGTGTCTGCTTCTCTAGTACCTTTCTGCTTGTGCCACTTACTCTGAGGAGTCATGAGTTACTCTGTGGGGAGATCCTGCGGTCAGGAACTCTGTAAAGATGATGAGCAGGCCCTGGCCAACGGCCAGGGAGTTGTTGCGATCCTTAGGAAAGTAAGCTGTAACAGGTACTAGGAGAGTCTGATGTGGGTCCTGCCCCAGATGCAACTACAGATAACCGTGGCTTTCTGTGATAGGATGCAGTATGGTAAGAGACGCTGACCTGGAGGAACAAAGTAAGCCATACGCCAGTTCTCACTCATGGAAACTGTGATGTGTAAGCATGTGTTCTAGTGGCTGTTTTGGATACTGTACCAGGCAGTGAATCCATCTTTTCTTTTACTCTGTCATCTTTGCAATCTACCTCACCCACTTTCAGATGTTGACTGTTGTCGTCTGTTGTAGAAGGCCGCTCGTTTGATTCCTGGCTGCCCAGACTCCTGAAATAATACACAGAAACAATATCATTTAAATGACTGCTTGGCCAATCACTTAAATGTATTGCTAGCTAGCTCTTGTTTCTAGAATTAACCCATTTCCATTATTTTATATTTTACTACAGGCTCATGGCCTACCAGCAAGGTTCCGGCTGGCAGCTCATATCTCTCTCCTCTGGTGGCTTCATGGCTTCTCCTTGACTCTGCCTTTTTTCTCCCAGTATTCAGTTTAGTTTTCCCTGCCTACCTCTTTCAGCTTGGCTTTACTCTGTTAAGCCATTGGCCAAAAGCAGCTTCTTTATTAACCAATGGCAGTAAAACATATTCACAGCATACATCACCTCCCACATCACCTCCCTTTTTCTGTTTAAATAAAAAGGAAGGTTTTAACTTTAACTACAAGCATCTTCTATGTGCTGGGTGTTGTCAGACCGTGTGACGGTGACATTGGACACAGCAGATTGGATAAGCCATGACAATTTATCTGCATCCATTGGGTTCATATGCTCACTGTGGAGACCAAGTTGAACAAATGACTTTATGAGTTACAGGAAAAATCAAAAGTGCTTTGGCAGAATAATAAAGGACATTAAATTATCCTGGGGGAGGTGGACTATTACAAAAAGCCAGTGGTATGATTTTAATTTGGTTTATGATCAACTATGTCAATTAGGAGAGTTATTTCCCTGAAGGATATCCAGTCACCTAGATGAATTTTATCCGGAATTTCCTAGAGTTAGCAATGCCAAAGGGAACTCAGGTCTCATGTAAAGTATTTCAGTATTTCACATAACCTAAGCATATCTTCTCAATACTTTGTTCTGAGATCACTTAGACCCCAAAAACTAGTTGTTATACTACATTGTTTGGGGAAAAGGCAACAAGAAAAACATTCGAATGTGTTCAGTAAAAGCATAAATTTTTTCAAATAATTTCAACCTGGAATTGGTTGAATCTGCACCTTCAGAAACTGAATACGTGATACTGAATATGTCTTATGATAACATACTTAGATAAGACTATCTCCAAAGATATATCTGTTTGTATGAATTCAAATGAACAAGCCATATTCTGATTCTCTAAAGCTTTTCTACATAAAATAAAGACTTAGATTTTTATGTCATTCAATTTTTTTTCTAGCTCACTGTCTAGAGTGTTGCTTTCATTTTTCCATATCCTGCCATGTCTCTAGATGCCTTGCTGCCACAATTCACCAGGGAAGCTCTGTGACTATTCGTCAAACCACAAATAGGTAGATACTTGAGGGCAAACATGATGGCTGATTATTTCTGTCCCTTTCCTTAAGTGAAAAAAAAAAAAACAACCCAACTCCTAAAAGCTAACTGACAGTCGAAGTGAAGGTCACGTTCACCAAAACAGAGTCAACTGATACGACATGCCTTTCTTTTCCTAGTGTCAACCTCGACTGATAATATTGCCTTTCCTAATAGTCCAAGGCTCTGGAGTTTTACCGAAAGGTCAGCGTGAAAGAGCAACAGATATCTTCTGGGATTTGAAATTCCTGAGAGAAGTTATGGTAAGAGAGAAGCGGTCACGGTAATGGCTAGACACCGCGTATAAACCGCAGATGGTAGCAGGATGCTGCTGACAAAGGCAGCCAAAATGAAAAAGATGGATGTGTATTCAACTGGGAAGCAAAGAGTTTTTTATGATTAATTAATTGTGCAGTGCTCACCACCACATAGTAAACGGAAGTTGATGTCTGATATCCTTAGCAATTGTTTCTCTACCTTATACTCTTGTTGAACCTTCTGTTCCTTAGTTGGCTAGAAGGCCATTCAGCTTCCTATTCCACCTGTCTCGACCCACTAAGCATTGTTTTACAGATGCATGCTACTATGGGGTTTTTTTTCCTTTACATGGCGGCTGGAGGTTTGAACTTGGGTCCTCATGCTTGTATAACAAGCACTCTGCCCATTGAGCTGTCTTCTTAGTCCTTTGAAAGAAAAAGAACTTTTTTAAAGTGGAAAAAGAAAAAGCCCACAAAACCAGCAAGAGGTTGGGGCTGTATTCATTGTTCTCAAGGAACACCCATGACATTCCTGAGAGTCAGATACAATAAAAGCATTGCATTGCTGCCTCAAGGCTGAGTAACAAGTGTGGAGCAGGTGCAATGCTGAACTATCTCTTGGATCTGGCTTTGAAAACAAAATGCACATAAACAACCAATCAAAGCTGACCCATTATTCCAAATTAAGGTGCTCTCATTTGTAACAATGCTTGCAAAAATATTTCTGCGACTAGAAGAGAGAAGAGGAGAGAGGGAGGTAAAGTCAGAAAGCTGTAAGTGTCAGTTCAGGGAGTCCTTCTGCCTAGACAATGGACCCTCTGCTGAATGCTATTGAAATGTGAATACAATTAGCCTATAACCACAGGAGGACGATACAAAGCAAGATAGTGTGGTAGCACACTGAAAACTCTCAGTTTCCTCAGTAACCTTTTCAGAACCATTCACTGAATTTTGTCTTGGAACTTAGAGAAAAGTAAGCAAAGGTTCACAAAAGCAAGAAAATGCTATAAAGTCTACAAAGAGATGGCATACTGTCCACTACAGTGGTTTGGTGACTGGGGAATGCCCAAAGTCACGGGTATATTTATTGTGTTGGTTGCAAATAAGAGAAAACATGACTCAAACTGCTAAGAAAAAGTTTCTGTTTCTCCCACTCATGTGACTGTAAGTTAAAAATACGAAGAGCTAAGGCTGGATCCAGCTACTCAGTCATAGCTGATTCCTCTCAATGAAAGTTGATCCTCAGGGTCTCCAGAGGCTCCAAGTGTCCCTGAACACAGCCATGAGAAAGCTTTAAGAGAAGGGCAAGGAGCTCCTTCTTAGAAGGTGCTGCTCTGAGAAGATTCTTCTTGATACTTGTTTGTATTGAGTTACCTTCTCCTGTCTTGCTCATGTAGTACGGTCATAGGAATACACTTTCCTGATTGGGTGAAGTCATTTCAAGATCCACCTTTAAAACAAGGGAGGGGCCAATTCTTCTTACATATTAACCAAGAGAAGACTTTATCCTTGAACAAAGAGGATGTTCTTACAAACAGAAAGGAAAAGAATGCAAGACCGCAAAACCCAGCATTTTCTGTGATAGAATAAGCTCTTCATACCAGGATGGGTGATGTCTCCAGTTGCCTGTGCTTCTCATATTGGGCACAAATAGAATGGATGTTTCTGACCTCTCTTTCTGGTATAGTAAAGTATTTCTGTGGGAGAACCAGTACATTTATTGTCTAAAAACAGGGAGGCAGTCTGAGTGCCATGGGCATGGTTTGCAAGGCTCTGGGCTTCAAATATGAATGGAGACGTTTAGCTTTCCAAGCCTGCGGTGTGAGACGTCTTCTGGCTTTAAACACCCAGCTGTCCTCTGAGGTGAGTGGGTGTGTGCACAGCAAGAGGTACAGATTGTCTGTTACAAGCATTTGAATATGTAAGATTTAAGAATTTTATGCCACTTTTGGAGCTATGAATAATCCAATGGCTGGGAAAAAGAACCATAGGCTACTATTTCTTTCATAAACGATTGAGACAGGACCATAATTAATCAACAGTCATACAAATGCCGAAACCTGGTAAAGTGGTTTAAATAGGAGGGGAGAAATCCTCCACACCAGCCCACAGGTGACCTTCTAAAGAGAAAATGGCTTTCGTGCCATAAATAAGCATAATAAGTATAATGAACAGGAAGTGGCTCATTTTTTTTAAAAAAGAGATCATCTGATTATCTCTGATTATATAAATGCCAGAGAGCAATTTTAAGTATTCCAAAGATAACTAGAATAATTTACAAATGCCTTCATGCACAGTAGCAAGGAAGCAGTGTACACAGTAGGAAAATACACTGACCTTGCCAGAACACCTTCAGAAATGAGCCTAAAAGGAAGAGGATGGGTTCTCTCCTATCATCTTGTCACTGGCCAATGCCAGAAGCCAGAACTGGTCTTTAATTTTTGATTTCTGAATACAAAGAAGATAAAGAACCCATTTCTAGAGTACAGGCGCAATTAAAACATGAAAAATCACACCAAAGTCTAACAGTCTTAGGCCCTCCAGCCCGAGAACAGACTTGGTGCTCAGATATTCCGGGAATCACTTTTGGTTTTAGCGCTTACTAGCTTCGGGATTCGGCAAGCCGCTGATTATGTCTAAGCCTTGGCTTATGCTTCTGTAAAATGGGAATAAATAGCCTGTCCCTCCTGGACATCTTGTATGAATTAGCTGGTGAAAGGTGACAGTGATCATAAGAGGAACTCAATACTGGTTAGCTCCTGAAGGGAGGGTTGATCCCTTTCTAGCTGCTATGCAAAAGCTGCAGAAAATGCCAGGCTTCAGCTGTCGGTGCTATGAGTTGCCTAGCGTCTCGTGACTCCCTCCCCCCTTACCTCCCTCTCTCTCTCTCTGGAAACAAAGATGCTTATCACCATACGCATATGTGACCTGGTTTTATTCACCAGGATTTCTGGGGGCCCTGCAACCAGCCTGCCTTATTAGGCACCCAATGATCATCTGTCTTCTTCATCTGCTGTGACGGGTCATGTGGGTAACTGGGCAACTAACTGTTCTGTCCCACTGTGTAGCGAGGTCCATACTACTGGTCCCCACTCAGGCTGAGGAGAGGAGTCTACCTGTTCTAACTCGCACACTCTCTATTTCCCTGTCCAATCTGAGCAGGCCAGAATTTCCCCTCCACTTCTTTTACTGACCAACAAACATTTCATTTCCTTCAGCACCATATTCCACAGACGTTCATAGCATATCTGGAAGCAAGTGTCCTTCAGTACTTCTGGAAAACATTTCTGTGATGGTGGGAAAGAGTGCTCAAACGTCTATCACCCCCACCCCCACCCCAACTATCAGAGCCGAGAGTTTTACAAGCACATGACAGTATTTAACAACTTGGTGTTTCCCCAGTCTGTGCAGTAAAAGAAAGAAGCCTTCATTTCTGAGTACCAAAAATGGAAAAGCACTGTACTAAGAAAGTTTAGATATGTTGTATAATTATATTCCTCATCACCCAAGGGGCAAAGGCATCATTAATACTTTTGCTTTATAATACAGGAAACTGTCTGTCAGAGAACCCGGAAAAGTTGCTCAAGGTCACAGAATCCCACAGTGGGATTCAGATAGAATTCTAAAATGTCCCAAAGTCGTGCTACATCTACCAGTCCATCTGTTTTCTCTATATCATGTGCTTTTTTATTGCCTTCATCACATGTTGTGGTTATCCTGAAGTTCAGGTCAAATGTTGCACATTGTTTTATGCCAATGTTTCTGACTTGGTTAGGAATATTTCCTTTTTCATTTCCTTCCTTCCTTCCTTCCTTCCTTCCTTCCTTCCTTCCTTCCTTCCTTCCTTCCTTCCTTCCTCTCTCCCTCCTTCCCTTCCCTTCTCTTCCTCTCTCTCTCCTTCTCTCTCTCTCTTTCTTTTCTTTTGATTGCAGAAATTTAACTGATATTTTAGGAGTAAAACACATCCCTCAGTGCCTTAGGGAGAAGCCAACACAGAGCAAGTGTAGTTTTGGGAACCGGACAGACTGGTCATGAGCATTTCTGGGAAGTGTGTGGTGCCATCTTTCTCTAAGTCTCTAGTAAACAAAGATGCTGCCTAGCCCACAGGGTGTTTTGAGGTTGATGTGAGGTAACACACATGGAACATTCAGGCTACGATCACAAATGGGCTTATTTCTCGAGCCATGGTACTGATCTGAGTAGCTTGCCGCAGTTGGAGGCATTTTCAAGTGCCCATGATCCTTGGGTTTCAATGCCAAGAAAAAGACATGCAGACAGAAGAGAGAGGGCCAGTCCGGTTTCTCTGTTTGGTTTCCCAGCCTAAAATTTCAAGCAGCTTCTTCTGGATTGCGGATGTCTTTCAAACCTGAACTTCGCAGTTACAGATCTACATGGCATTAATGCAAAACGGAAAGAAATGTCTGAACGGTATAGCAACCCACGAGGACAGCTAGATCTATTTGTTTCTTCTTGTTCTGCCAGCTTATCCAGTACGGACGTGAACTGGCCAGGAGCGCGCACACTTCAATAAAAGCGGCTTCACACTCCTGCCTTCTGAAATCATGCATCTATATCACCAATCAAGAATTTTCAGAACTACTTTTGAACAATGATAAAGAAAACAAATATTTTTATTTCACATTAGTTGATAACAAGAAAGGAAAAACGAAAGCTACGGTAGTCACGTTTTTCTTTTTAGTTGTCTATTTGTCACGTGAATTTTGTTCTTGCTGCCACTTTGTAAGATAGGAAATTGAGTCGGGCGGTGGTGGCGCGCGCCTTTAATCCCAGCACTCGGGAGGCAGAGGCAGGCGGATCTCTGTGAGTTCGAGGCCAGCCTGGTCTATAAGAACTAGTTCCAGGAGAGGTTCCAAAGCTACAGAGAAACCCTGTCTCGAAAAAAATGAAAAAGAAAAAAAGATAGGAAATTGGAGGCAGAGTGAGGGTTTAGGCAAACAATAAACTGTTCTTACAGTATGTAATATATTCTCTCTTATCTGCCTTATTTTGGAAAATAATGAAGATCTTATGGGTGATACAATGTCCCATACGTGAAGTTGGGCTTTCTTGAGTGGTCTGTACACATGAGTGTCATTCCTTGGGATATGCCTCCTTCATGCCATGTCCTGGCTTGCCAATTACTGCAATTGGATGGTGAACTCTCCCAAAATTGACACCATTCTTATCCCTGCCAATACCCCCAGGAAGGGGTCTTACTCTTTAATACATTTAATCAAATACACATTGGAAACATCCCCTGATCTCATTCCTGCTCATTGAGTTTTTTGGGTTTTTTTTTTGTTTTGTTTTGTTTTGTTTTTCGAGACAGGGTTTCTCTGCGGCTTTGGAGCCTGTCCTGGAACTAGCTCTGTAGACCAGGCTGGTCTCAAACTCACAGAGATCCTCCTGCCTCTGCCTCCTGAGTGCTGGGATTAAAGGCGTGTGCCACCACCGCCCGGTGAGTTTTTTCTTCTCTGTTTTAGACATTCATTCCTTCAGCTGTTCGATCAGAGGTTTGCTAGTTGAGTAGCGGGGGTACTGTTCTCATCCCTGCGATGTGGCTGGGCACCCTCTGCAAGGCCGAGTCATCACAGGAAGCCTCCACTGTGGAATAGGAGTTCAAGGTCATGTTTTCCTTTCCTTAATGACCTCTGAGTTATCTCTCTCTGCTTCCCTCGCTAGTGAGATAACTGGTTTTTTAGCAGTGTCTCAGGACTTGAGAGATTGAACGCACCTGGAATCCACCCTGTCTCTTAAGACTGGAGTGGATATGATTGAGCATCCTGTGCTCAACTATGTTCATAGCAGCATTGTTTGACACAGCCCCAGAACCTGGAAACAACCTAAATGCCCCTCGACTGAAGAATGGATAAGGAAAATGTCGGGGACCAGCCCAGACAGAATTCTGACGGCCATACAATGTAGGAATATGGGCCTGTATAATCCTGCTCCTACAGGAAAATAGGGTACATTTACACAATGAAATACTACACGGCAGAAAAAAATAATGACATCTTGAAATTTGCAGGCAAATGGAAGGATCTAGAAAACATTTTGAGTAAAGTAACTGAGACCAAGAAAGACAAAATATCGTATGTACTCACTCATAAGTGGCTTTTAGACATAAAGCAAAGAAAACCAGCCTACAATTCACAATCCTAGAGAACCTAGACAACAATGAGGACCTTAAGAGAGACATACATGGATCTAATGTACATGGGAAGTAGAAAAAGACAAGATCTCCTGAGTAAATTGGGAGCATGGGGACCTTGGGGGAGGGCTGAAGGGGAGGGGAGAGTAAGGGAGGGGAACAGAGAAAAATGTAGAGCTCAATAAAATCAATAAAAAAAGACTAGAATTGGTACTCACATTTTGTTGGTCAGAAAAAGAGGCAAGAGCAGCTCAGATTCAACAATGGAGAGGAGGAATCCAGTGAAAAGGGGTGGAAGAAATTGTTGGTGGCCATCTTTGAGGACAACTCAGTCTCCCACATTCTGCGTTTGTCACCTCAAAGCTAAGGGCTGTGCTTAGAGCTGATTCCTCCCCCTTTCACCCCATGTTAGATTCGTTGCTACATACTAAGATGTTGTGTGTGAAAGATATTAGAAATATTTTTGTGAGTTTTTGTTTGTTTGTTGTGTATGTACATACATATGTGTGTGTGTGGAGGTTATTGGGGCAATGTGACTTTTCTCTGAAAATCTCTTGTGACAAGCTCTCTGGGTTAAGATGGTTTATAAAAAGAAATAATAACTGTCTTTTTGACTGTTTCCTAAGATTTTGAGGATAAGCAAATAGTGGGAAGTTATAGGAAATAAAATAACATTTAAGTTGTCATTTAAGGAAACTTTTCCACAATAGCAAATGAGAGGGAAGCCTCAATACTAAAATTATAGGTGCGTTAGTATAATCACCTGTATTTTATTCTACCATTATATACAATGATATTCTACTCCCCTAAATAGTCAAGGCGTCTTTTTCTTTTGAAGAAAAACTGTCTGGAGTTTCTTATATTTTAAGTGAAATAGCTACAGAAAATTAAAACAAAAATACACACTAGCATTTACAAAATCTCTCAAGTGTCTGTTCATAGCTCTCTGCTCTCCGAAGCTTTCTACTAAGATGGAGCTGGTTCCTTACAGACTAGAGGAAGCTCCGGGACACATAAAATATTAGAGTTAGAGAAAGAGGCTTCCATCACAAGCTGGCCCAGCATCTCTGTTCTCTAGGTGAATATAACTGGAAGCTATCAGTAGTCAGGAAAAAATATTGCTTAGACCAGTGGTTCTTGACCTGTGGTTTCCATCCCTTTGGAGGTAAAATGACCCTTTCATGACAGTCTCCTGAGACCATCAGAAAACACAGGTATTTACATGACGATTCATAACAGTAGCAAAATTACAGTTATGGAGTAGCAAGGAAAATAATTTTATGTTTGGGGGTCACCACATCACAAGGGATTGTTTAAAGGGTCTCAGCGTTAGGAAGGTTGAGAACCACTGGCTTAGGCAAATGTGTTGTCTGGAAACCCAGATAAATACATCTTTGGAAATGTTCTTTATTTCAGAATCTCACCAGTAATACTTCTGGAGAAAAAGTAGAAGGAAGTACACACCAAGACAAATAAATTCATTCTTCTTAATTAATACTTTTGGCAAGAATGCTTAAAGTTCTGGTTGCCTCTTCTTCAGTATCAACTAGGAATGAATACAGGAGGGCTCTAAGTACAAATTCTACCTTATAATGTTCAAAAAATGAAGTTGATCTGTATTTAAAACCTAGAATAATGTTATTGACTTCAATACACTGTTCACATGGAGAAAAGAGTCTGTCTATCTGGCCAGTCATCCTTAGCATAATACAGACCTTTTTTTTACCCATTTACTCCCCATACATTACTGAGATGAGTGATGTTCTAGGCATCATTTGTCAGTGAAAAATACAGATACTCCTTTTATTTATAGGGAAAGTTACCTTTTCATGGGCGGCTTTGTATTTTCTTTTGACGGAATGGAGCTTGAGTAAATCCTAAATATCCAATGTCATCATCAGTTTTGAGTGTAGGTGGTGTGGCATGGTCAAGCAGCCCTTGCCTACGTTGAATCTGTCTTACATTTATCCTGCCAAACTAGAATATTTTCTGCTTAATAGGACTTATTTTTTAACCTGAGCAATATTATAAAACTTTCATTAAACTAACTACAAGTGATCTATATCTATCTATCTATCTACCTATCTATCTATCTATCTATCTATCTATCTATCTATCTATCTATCTACATATACATATATATGTGTGATATGTATGACTAATTTATAATTGTCAGTTATCTTTATTTTTCATTATTTTAGCAGAAATAGCAATTATATTATAATGGTGCAGAAGCTGCTGGCATAATAGCTAAAGGATAACTTGCAAATTCACAGTGGGCATTCCATTCTTTGGTTCCCTTAGCATTTTACTTGCACTTTTAGGACGATATTGATTTTATAGTTTGTTGTCCATACATCTGCATCCTTTGCTAGATGGTGGGGTTATTGCAAGCAGAACTATTTCTGCATAGCACCAACCTAAATGATTCACTAATGTCTATTTGGATACTATTTTATTTCACATAGCACTTCCTCAAATACCTCATAAGGCGTATAAAACAATGTTTCTTTACAGTTTATAGACAAGATTTTAAAGTCGCTAGAGGTCATTGCACACTTGATGCTGCAATGGTATGAACATGAAATAAATAACGTGAATTCGTACTCTATGATCCCAAGGCCAAGGCTGTTTCTCTAAAACCACTTATCTTAGCTTCTTTTCTGCAGCTGTGATTAAATATTCAGACAAAAGCAATTTATAGACGGAATGGTTTGCTTTAGCTCTCATCTCTAAGTCTAATTAGTCCCTCGTGGCAGAAGAGTCGAGGCAGCCTTAGTCTGAAGTAGCCAGTCATTCTGCATCCACACTCACGGAGCAGAGAACGAGGGTGTAATCTTTGCTAGTGCTGGGTCACTTCCTCTATTTTGTGCCGTCCAGGAATCCCTGCTTAGAGCAATGTTCTTGTCTGCAGTTAAGATGGTTCTTTCTACAGAACACAATCAAGAAAATTTGCCACAGGCAAGTCTAAAGACCTGTCTTCCAGAGGATTCTAGATTCTGACAAAATGACAGCTCCTCTAAGCATTACACCTCATGACATAGACCATGCCTCTTGATGCCAACAGTGTGTCTTCAACACTACTTTTTGTGTTCCTGCTTTTCCTTGTATCCATCTCCTCTACTTGCTTAACTTTAATATTTTATTTATTTATTTACTTTTTTTTTTTGAGACAGGGTTTCTCTGTGTAACAGCCCTACCTGTTCTGGAACTAGCTCTTGTAGACCAGGCTGGCCTCAAACTCAGAGATCCACCTGCCTTTTCTACCCAAGGGCTGGGATTAAAGTCTTGCACCACCACCACCCAGCTAATTTTTAAAATGATCTCTTAACCCTTAACTTTAGTAGGAGGAGAGAGGCCCAGACAAACATGCTATTTATTCTCCTATTCTTCTCATCGAGATAAGTTATCATTCTTTACTTGACTTGTTTACTGTAGGTAGTTGTAAGTGACCTAAAATCACACCAAAGTCAACTGCAATCACCCATGCATGCACTTGTGTGTGTATACACACACACACACACACACACACACACACACCCCTACACAATCTGACATGCTATACTGGATTACACTAAAAAGCATAAAGAAAAAAATAAAGACTAAGATTGAGGAAAACATAGAACAGAGTAAATTATGTTTACAGCTGGAATCAGGTCAACGTATCGCCCTTATACCATCTGAGGTTCATGTTAGCAAATCAGGGTGGATCTATATCTCTGTCTCACTGACTCTGAAACACTTTGGGGTCCCAGGTGACGCCACTGCTACAGGCCCACGGACCACACCTTGGATGCCAACTCCCGAGATATCAGGGTAGCCGCTGTGAGATGTGTGTTACGGAAGATGAGATGGAAGAAGCTGATTTTCAAAACGTCACTGTGGCGTGTGACAGATATGCTCACCAACACTGTGGCGTGTGACAGATATCCCCACCAACACTGTGGCGTGTGACAGATATCCCCACCAACACTGTGGCGTGTGACAGATATCCCCACCAACACTGTGGCGTGTGACAGATATCCCCACCAACACTGTGGCGTGTGACAGAGATCCCCACCAACAGCTCATCAAGGAAACAACACTGAAAAGTGCTTCAAGGTGCTTTTCAGAGTTCCTTGGGGGTGGGCTTTGCATTTGGATTGGCCAAGAAATAGCTTGGTTTTATGGAGTTTCAGTTGTGAAATTGTCAGTCATAGGTGAAATCAAATGCAATGTATTTTTGGTGGGGGCCTTTGGTCCCGTCTTTTGAGCAGATCATAAAATAATAGAAAACTCTTTTCTAGTCTCAAAGAGTTTCGCAAAGAGTAAGTTCTTTGTGTGGCGCATCATTTGAATGACTTTCTTAATGCTCATCTGTTTTATTTCTGCCAATTAAGAGCAACAGCTGTCTTGCAGGGGTGGTGGTCACTAGAGAGCGGCGCAGCTGTGGGATTTAGATGAGATAACAGTTGTACAGCCAAGAGAAGACACCGCGGGAATGCCAACTACCTCAGCCTGATTTCTAGCACACTTCTGAAGGCAAAAAAACAAACCTCACATCAAAATCAACTAAAATAACAACTCACCCGATAGGGAAAACAAAACAAAATATCAAGCCAGAGCTATGTAAGTCCCGAGTCAAGTTGTCTCCGACTATTTAAAAAACAAAATTTGAATAAAAATTGGCTGAGAGAGATTTCAAATACCCCAGTTGTCTCCAATGCTTCATACTTGCAAATTTGCATCTAAGATGTAAATATGTATACAGAATCAGCACCCTTGTGATGCAATGTAATTTGGGAAGGTAAAGTCTGTGGCCACTTACTCTGTGACAAAGAGGACAGGCTTTCAAGAAAACAAAGCCAGCTGTTATCAGTAAGTATCTGGAAAGTTGATTGATTGTAGTAAAAATTTCATTTTATCCATATGACAAGCCAGTAAACCAATGAACTCTACATAAATAATTACTCTATTAAATTACCTTCTTTTTTTTTTACAATTGCAGATTTCAAAAAGAAAATAGGCATCAATATATTTAATCATTATAATTAAATTCTGTTACCTAATGTTCTTTGTAAACATCCCTTAATAGTTAAACTTCCCCTTTTTGCTAGTTCCTCCCAGAATGAATCCTTTTTCTCGTCTCTTTACACCTAAATCTTAAGCATATTTGATAAATGTTATTAAATGTAAATTATGATGCATTTGGGAGTCCTCTCAATCAAAATGAATATTTTTTAATCTTTATTCTCATTCTAGTTTATCTCTACATTTCTTATGCCGCCTATGTCTTTCCTACTGGAGCTACAGTCACTTAGGCAGGGCTTTTATCATCTTCACTTATGCATAAATTGACTGAAAACAGGATCTATGTCTGACTCACTTTGCACTTAGGGATTCTATTTTGCTCCGTTGCATAGGTACTAAGTTATGAAAAAGTTAGCTAACAAATTCTCATGAATTGTCTCTCAAGTGGAACGGACACTCACTAATTCAGGTTTGGAACAAATGACTAGGACTTAAAAGACATGACCAAGAGAGGTGAGGGAGAACGGGAAATCTTGCTTAGTCAGGAGGGTCTGATACGTTATTTACCTTGAGATATCCTACATTGTATCCTTAACAGGAGCAGAAACCATGTTGCTAGCCCAGGCATGCCTGTAATCCTAGCACATCTGAGGATGAGGCCGGACAAGCATGAGTTTGAGGTCAGCCAGAGCTCCCTAGTGAGATGCAATGTAAAACAAATGTTATCTGGAAAGAATTCAATTGCAATTTAATTGTTCCCCAAATTTAAAACAGGCATAAGCAAATACAATATATAATAGGACACCTTTCAGTGCTGGTTGGAATAGCCTTTGTATGTTCCCTAATTCATTTGATCAGTAGAGGCTTGAATTCTGGACATTCCCCTCTAGCACAGTTTACACTGTGACTGGGAACTAAACTAAGTATCAGTATAATTGTACAACCAACAGTAAGCTCACATCTATATGAGGTTTAGTGAGGCAACCGGTTGATATGTTTCAAATATAGATTAACATGTACCAAACTGAACTGTTTGATATCTATCATCACCTATTGAATAATCAGCCTTCAAAATATTAGAAATAAGTTTCTCACCAAAAGCATTTGTGAGAAGGAAATGAAAATGAGCACATATGTGCTTCTGATATTTATCTAAGATTAATCTGCGTTGGGGACTGCAGACCACCAGACCCTGAATTTCCTGTAAACAACTTGTTTTCCTCTGCTCTGAGCAGCCTGAAGCTGCTCTTAGCACTAGACCCTGATGGCAGGGGAGTGGTTTCTGGTGGACCTGCAGCTGAAAGAGCCTGAGAGATGGGGCGTGGCCAGAGCCCTATAATACTGACACTAAAAGGGGCACTCTTGTTTTAAGGATGACCCACGTCTGTGTATCTCTGTGTGTCTTTGTGTGTTTCCAGGCCCTTGCCTGAGACTCCAGAACCATCTTGTAACGCAGATCCCCAGGGAAAGGGTGGTTGAATTCAGCCACCGGACATCATTGCTCTTCATTGCAAGGACAATGTTAGGGAAATTGCATGCTGGCTGTGAGGATATATTGCTCAGAAGTAACAAGGGGAAGACAAGAGTTCTTAGAGACCTGAACTAGAATCTACATTTGTGATATAGGGCTTGATTTTATTATTTGGCTAGATTAAATAGTTTGAGTGGTGAGCACATGAGTTAGAACTCGGGCAGAAGTAATCAGTGCTATACTGGAATCAGGATTGCTTCCATTTGTTGTAGACATTAACCCAATTGTATTCTAGTTTGTTCATATTGTCTGTGCAGTGGTAGACTATACCTCCAGGGTGATCCATTCAGCTAGGGGGTACATCTTGGCCCGTCAGAAAACACTCACCTTACACTGCTGCTAATGTTAGGAAAAAAAAGGGTAATGAAATTTTGCAATGTTGCACCCATGCTCTAGATTATTTATCTGACCATGTTATTATTAATGGGTTTACCTTATTCATGTGAATTCTTAATTTTGGTACAGTGTCATGAGAATCACCAGTTTTCCAATTTCTTGAGCTGGAGTTTATTAAAAGGAGATTTTAAAAAACAGATCTTAGAATGTGTTAATAGAGCAATGCTCACCAGGCGGTGGTGGCACACGCCTTTAATCCCAACACTTAGGAGGCAGAGACAGACAGATGTCTGTGAGTTCGAGGCCAGCCTGGTCTACAAGAGCTAGTTCCAGGCCAGACTCCAAAGCTAGTGAGAAACTCTGTCTTGAAAAACCAAAATAAATAAATAAATTAAATAGAGCAATGCTCAGGTGTAGTGCAATGCCTGCACTATGCGCTACAAGCTACGCGCTACGGTATGGTTCATGAGCTGGGCAAAGGCCTGGAGATTGAAATACACACACACACACACACACACACACACACACACACACACACACACACAGAGAGAGAGAGAGAGAGAGAGAGAGAGAGAGAGAGAGAAAGAAAGAGAGAGACATGGGTCATCCTTGAAACAAGAGCGCCAAGAGTGCCAACTTCAATCAAGAAAGTCTACTTTTTTTGTGTTCCAGGCAGCTTATATAGGCTCTCATTGACTAAATGGCCATGCCCCAACTCTCGGGGTTTTTCAGCTGCAAGCCCATCAGAAACCACTCCCCTGTCTTGTGCTTAGAGCATCTGCGAGGAAAATAAGTTGTTTTGCTCAGAGCAGCTGCAAGAAAACAAGTTGTTTACAGGAAATTCAGGGTTTGGGGGTCCATAGTCCCCAACACTCAGGAAAAGAATAAGGAACATTTGAGGGCATGAGTGTAGATTTCTCAAAGGAGAGTTCATGATTTCCCTTGGAACTGGAAGCCATATTCTCCAACATCAGTAGACTATGTTTATAGGTGAAAGTAGGTGGTTTATATACACTCATCTTAGCCTTATAAAATAGAGGCTTTAAGTCTGGCTTTCCTAAAGGAGTGGTGGGGTTTTAGACATTAAGTACATTGCCCAAGGTCACACAGTCGTTGAGGATGCACAGACAGTGTTCAAGTCCAGTCTGCTTTGCTTACACACGCTTCTTCTTTTTTGTTGTTGTTTTTCAAGACACGGTTTCTCTGTAGCTTTGGAGCCTGTTCTGGAACTAGCTCTTGTAGACCAGGCTGGCCTCGAACTCACAGACATCCGCCTGCCTCTGCCTCCCCAGTGCTGGGATTAGAGGCATGCGCCACCACCACCCGGCTCACACTCTTCTTTTAGATGTGTAAACAGAACACTGACTGGGGTTATGTTTTAATGAGGATGATATAAAGCTCTTCTGGAAACTCCAGCAAAATTTCAATGAATTCATGAAGCAACCTCATTTTCTTTCACCTTTTCTGGAACTTGTAGAAAGTTGAGGTTAGAGGGACACTTGGGAACTTCCTGTCTAGAAACTGATGCTAGAAGTCTGGTCCTAATCACCCTTGCTGCTCATAGCTGAATCACACTCACAATAGCCTGTTAGGTGTCAAATCCTCACTCTGATACTATTGTGTACCTTACAATGTACAGACCTGGCCAGGCGGTGGTGGCACACGCCTTTATTCCCAGCACAGGGGAGGCAGAGGCAGGCAGATCTCTATGAGTTCAAGGCCAGCCTGGTCTACAAGAGCTAGTTCTAGGACAGGCTCCAAAGCTACAGAGAAATCCTGTCTCTAAAAACAAACAACAAACAACAACAACAATAACAACAACAAAAACCCCAAAATACAAAAAACAAACAAAAAGTGTACGGGCCTGGAAATCTGTGGACCTCCATGATTTAATTGTATCATTTAAAATGCTTTATAGCATCCTTGGCAGAATCTTCTCATAAACCTTGGGTGCCTCTCACTCCTGAAGCCTCTGTTACGCTTGCACATTCTCTCAGCAGACGTCTGCCCATTACGTCTTTGACTGATATTTCGTTTTCCTTTTACAAGCCGAAAGACACAGCTCGATGGCACGCGGTGTAAAAGCAGTTGTTAAAGAATGATGACATGTCAGCATGATCTATGTTGTCAATCTGATTGGAAATGTCATTAACATAAAACACTCCACGCAATGCTGGCTTTATGTACCTACTAAAAAAAAGGCGAGTAAGCCTCTACACTATTGTGATTGATTTTAGGATAGTTTATGTTTATATGGCATAAAATCAGAAAGCTTCTCAAAGAAAACACAGTGCCTCCAGCAAGCCTGCCCTGGCCTGCTGTTATTTAAGAGACCATTGCTCCTTCCGCTGTGGCTAAACTTCAGAAAGCATGCTGCAGAGAGAAAGCACCAGCTGGGGCCTTGCTCCCCGAGAGCAGGACAGTAATTGTAACAGACTCGGTGCTTTTGTGAGTTTATTTTAAACGGCCCTTAAAAAGAAGGGTTTGTAATTTTCCTTCAGATTACAAGCTGACATTTTGGAAAAAAAAAAAAAAAGAAGTCTCAGGGAATGCGGCACGTCTGTGCGCTGGCAGCTGATAATTACCATCGCGCGAGTGGGGCTCGATATAACCCAGGCATTTTAAGAAACATGGCTGATTACAGCGCCCAAGAGTAAGTCGCTCCGGGAATTTTGCTTTGTTAGGCGAATCCAACTGTCCTGCATCAACGATCTCACCTCACTTACTTCTATTGCTTTTCGACTGGGAGCCACCTTGACGTCTGCCCTAGCGAGAGTGTTCTCTGGAGGGGCTACGTGGAAAACTCAGACACGAAACACAGAAAGTCTTAAAGGGAACAGGCATGCAGCACCTGGGAACATCCCTGGAGAGGTCCACTTTGCAGCAGTAGTTTGGCATCATTTAAAATGTTTGTTTTAAAAACATTAAAAAAAATTTAAAAACCAGAAAGTAGAAGAATAATTTTAACTAATGCCAGAAAATGAAATACCACACTGCTTGGCTTGAATATGCATCCCCTTGGGGAATTTACAGTGGGTGGTTATGCTAACTATGTGGAAGGAGTGAGAGGTGATGGTTCCCATGAAAGGAAGCAGAGTCCATTCGAAGCAATATTGCCAATTGCAATAATATAGAATGTACACAAGTCACTTTGAAATGAATTGCACAGTTGAGTTGCATCAATAATTTGTGTGTGTGTGTGTGTGCGTGTGTGCGTGGTGGGGGTGGTGGCAGACAGAGACAGAGACAGAGACAGAGACGCAGAAAAAGTCAGACAGCCCTTGTGGCTTGGCAGTCCATCGCACATGCCTGTTGGCAAGAATGTTGGTTGAAGTACTTGTCCTCACTGTCTTGCTGCATCTTACAGAATGTGCCAGCTGTATATCTTATGAGTTAATATTCAACTATAAGAATTCAGCTCAAGAAATACTTCCAACTGTCCTTCTGAAAATGGCTGAAAATATTTTCAACCAAGAAACAGATCCAGACTGGGCAGTGGTGGTACACACCTTTAATCCCAGCACTCAGGAGGCAGAGACAGGTGGATCTCTGAGTTTAAGGCCAGCCTGGTCTACAGAGGGAGTTCCAGGATAGCCAGGACTATGCAAATAAACAAGAAAACAAAAACCAACCAAACAAGAAAAACCATGTCTTGAAAAACCAAAGAAGAAGGAGGAGAAGAAAAAAACAAAACAAAACAAAAACAGACCTAGGCTTTGTGGGGTTCAAAGTCTTCTAAACAACGTAGGCAAAATTATGGATATAAACTCTGATCAACTGCCCTGGAAAGATCCTGAGGGATACTGAAGTTAAATTTCATTTTCTTCTTAGTAAATCCATCTTTATGTGGGAAATAGCCAAGATGGAAAATCCACAGTTAAAATTCCATTGTCCTTGCATGTTATTATACAAACACACACACACACACACATACACACAAACAAATATGTATTATATATAATATAAAAATATTATATTATACTTAGGGCAGACATGTGTGCCATTCCTTCTTAATCCTTTCTTCCAAGAGTCATTGTTTACCCTACTATACCTTCCTTCACTGAATTCTATCCTCGGTCCTGTTTAGCTCATACAGAAAGAACTGTACTTTGTACCCCTGTAGCTACTTTTCCAAAGCAGCATCTTCAGTATCTACTTTAGATTCCCTTGTGTCAGCAGCACATAGTATTAGTATTGAGGGCTGAATTGTGGTTCCCAGATCCCATCCCAATGTATATGGTGAAACCCTAACTCCCATTGTTGAAATGTGGACTTAGTGGGAGGCACAGTATTTAAAGAAGTACCATAAACTAAAATGAACCACTGGAGCTGTGGGGCTCACATCCAAAATGAATGGTTTCTTTATCAGACGAAAACAATGGAATGCACTGGAGATATTTATGTGTATTCAGAAGCCAGATGAGGACGCGCCAAGTAGACACCTATCTACAGACCAATAATGGAGGCCTCAGAGAAGATCCACCAGGCTTGGCACTTTGGCCTTGGACTTAAAGTCAAACTTCTAGAGTTCTGAGAAAAATAAATTTCTGTTGTTTAAATCACAGAGTATGTGGGATTTTCCTAAAGATGCTCTGGTCAGCTAATACAACTACCCAGAGTTTACCCAGTAAGTTGTTGCTAACAACTTTGCCTCTTCAATATGTTTAAAAATGTGTTCTTGTTTTGTTTCTTTCCTGGGACAAAACTGAGTACAGGGAAAGAGTAGAGCGATGAAATACAATCAGCGTTTTGACATGTACTGCTGATCATCCAATATTCCTTATGTCGCTGGGGAAACTGAGGTCCTCTTTAGGACTCCTAGTCTCATTAATACAAAACACTTAAGGAAATGACACAGGAGGAAGCTTGCGAACGATTTTGTTAGAGCCTGTAAGAAAAATAACAGAGGAAGCAAGCTGGAAATCTCCACAGTTGTGGACCAGAGTGGGTGGAGAAAAGAAAAAAAAGTCCTGTCTCTTTGAGTTAGGGTCCAAGAAAGCTAGGATGCTCAGTAGCAATGGAGGCCTGGAAGGAGCTGCATAGTGGAAGAGGAAAGGAAACTCAGATAGAGGCTGGGAAAGCTCAGTGTGTCAGGGAGAGCATGCTTGGGTGATTGGTCAGTGTGTGGAATGAAAATATATGAAGAAGTAGATGGAACAGTTCCAGTGTGTGTGTGTGTGTGTGTGCAACATTTGACCTGAACTTCAGGATAACCACAACATGGGATGAAGGCAATAAAAAAGCACATGATATAGAGAAGACAGACGGACTGGCTATCTTTTCCTATGGTATTTTAAGCCTAAGGAGAGTCAGTTGTCACATTTTGCTTCCAAATATTACCACCAAAATGGGATATGAGGTCAAAAGCCAATCATGAGGGAAGGGTCTACAAGGCTATTAATCTCTATCTAGAAATGAAAAAGAAGCAAGAGGTATCTAAGTGGGCTGGTTGGTTAGTTCACAGAGTGGTGCGAATGTCTATTCCTATAATGATAATACTTGGGATGTGGAGGCAGAAGGATAAAAAGTTCATGGTCATGCTTGGATACACAGAGAGGTCAAGTCCAACCTGGACAAAAGACCTTGTCTTAAAAGGGGGGAGGGGCCTACTTATGTTAGAGAAAATCTTCATTGATGACGCGTTGACAGCTGCACCTTCTCTGTGATATAAGGGATTAGGTTTACAGTAGTTAAAGAATCTTACTGGTCTAGCAAAGTGGCAGTGATAGCCACGAGGTCTAGCCCACGGTAGCTGGCTAGGTTTCTTGTACTCTTTTACCATGGGCAATTGATTTCCCAACTGTTGAGTGGGCCTCAAGTCCAGTTTGAGTTTGACAGCTATTGGTTACCACGAGCCTGTGAGTACCACTATTATGCCTCACCGGTATATTGTGATGATATTTTGTTTGTGCTTTAACAAACGAAGCTTGCCTGATGATCAGAATATGAAGCTAGCTGCACTCGTTAGTCGCAGGGACCAGGCAGTGGTGGCGCACACCTTTAATCCCAGCACTCGGGAGACAGGGGCAGACGGATCTCTGTGAGTTCAAGGCCATCTTGGGCTACAGGAGACTGTATCAGTCTAAAAGAGAAACAGAGCCAAGCAGTGGTGGATGACACCTTTAATTCCAGCACTAGGGAGGTGGAGCTGGGAAGTGTTATAGCTGGGCAGAAAGAGGAATATAAGGCAGGAGGGAGACAGGAGGTCAGGATTCAGTCAGAGGTTTCCCAGAGACAGCATTCAGTCTGAGGACTTGTAGACACAGGACACCCCATTCGATCTGAGGATTTCATAGAGGTAAGAACCAGTGGCTGGCTGCTCTTCTTCTCTGATCTTTCAGCTTTCACCCCCTATGATCTGACTTGGGGTTTTTATTATTAAGACCAATTAGAATTCACGCTGCAATCTAGTGTCATACTGGCCATTGTTTTGGTTCATAGGATTCACAGCAGGGTGAGATTATTACTTTCTTCCTTCCCTTAACAGCTTGCAAAGTACTTTCTTGTGCTATGGGTGGGAACTAGACCATAAGATTGAAACTTTCAGGTTTGATCCTGGGAAATCGTCTGACTCCTGTGTGCTGGCTTAACGGAGACTATTACACTAATCTGCAACTGGACAGAGTACAGAGATCAATGGATTGTGGGGATCCCAGCCCCAGTGGATACATATCTTTGAGTTGCGGAGCATGGCGGGAGAGTGGGCAGAAAGACTGTAAGATCTAGAACACCAGGAATTTTGATGCTTAACTACATGTTTTAGAAATGGCTACACAAATAGAACTTAAACAGCTGAGTGCTAGTGGCACACATTTTTAATCCCAGCACTGAAGAGGTAGAGGCAGGTAGACCTCTGTGAGTTCAAGGCTAGCCTGGTCTACAGAGCTGGTTCCTGAACATTCATGGCTACACAGAGAAACCCTGTTTGGGAAACTAAAGCCCCAATAAACAATGATAATGCAAGTAGACACACTAAGATAGAAGGGGAAAATACATGGGATCTCATCCTTACAATAAGAATTCCAGGCAACTGTGACTGCTGAGAGAGAGAGAGAGAGAGAGAGAGAGAGAGAGAGAGAGAGAATTAGCCTCTCCTGGGGATGCACATCTGACTGGTTGTCCATTACAAAATGGTCTGTCCTGAAACCATAGAAACAAGCAACAAAAATGGGCTTGGCAGGTTATATTTCTATATTTGTGCTCATACATGTGTAAATATATATGCAGGTCACCATAATCAAACAAAAAGAGGCTATAAGTTTGAGAGTCAAGGGGAAGACATGAGAGGTGATTAAGGAGGGAGGGGACATGGGAGAGGCTGGAGGGAAGGGAAGGGGAAGTAATTGAAATTTTAATTAAAAAGTAAAAAAAATTAAAATTGAGGCACTTAATGTACTCCAAGTACATCCTTTTCCTGATGAAAGTAGTGTCCACTGGATCCAAAGTGTATCTTATACAAGGTCCTGTCCAGTAGGCTGTTTAACTGCTGTTTGAAATTGGAGCTCTACATTAAAGCTTAAAGATGATATTGTTGGAACATTGGTTCATTTACTCCACATTGCACAGGACAGATGAGCAACATGCTCCAGATAGACGACTTACTAATTTCTAGTTGATTATAAATTGCTATCCTATGAGCGTACCAGTCCAGGAGGACGCATTATCATATACACGGTTATATGGTAAAGGCATATCATAACAAGGGAAATGGTTGTGTTTACAGGAAACCTTATCTAACTAGTAATTCCTCTGGTAAGCTGGAATTCTGTTTTCTCTGTGTATTTTATTTTCATTTGGAAGGATTTCATCCACCCCATTGCACCATTCATTAGCTTAATAAGCACCATTTTATTAAAGTTCTGGGAATAAGAACAGATTTAGAGAGTGTTAGGCAAGAACTCTCCCACTGACCTATCGCGCCAGCCAAAAGAAGAGTCCTCTTTTGGCTTCTTCTTTCTCTACCGTTGCATAGTTGTGGTCAATGGTAGAACCTGGGTCATGAGACTTGCTCTAGAGGGCTTTCTTCCTTTCTTTATGCCCCAAACCTGAGAAACATCAATTGAACTGGCAATTGAATTGACAAACATTGTGCTAGTTCTGGAAATGCCGTTATAACCAATAAAGACAGCAATGTTGTCAGCACTTAACTTGCATTTTAATTTCCACAGCTCATCCATTAGATTGTATTTATTTCGCTCATTAATTAAAAGCACTTCTCCCTACTTTGTCTTCTTTACTTTCTTTAGGGCTCACTTCTGTGAACGTTTAAACTCTTGTATGTGTGCAATAAATCCTTCCTCAGAATGCCAGTTTAGGTTTTCCAAAAAAGTCTTCAGTCCCTATCACTTGAAAGCTCTTATGTCCCATAATTCACAACCCCAGGCATCTTCACACAAATCAAAGTTACAGGAATCTGAAAATTATGTGCGAAGTAAACACATTTATTTCATTCTTGGTCAAAGGACAATCAGATACTGAGATTGATACATTCCCCGCCCCCCTGTGTTGGAGTAAGTCAACTCAGCTAATTCTCTAAAATCAAAACTATAAGCAAAACTGGTGTGGTAAGTCCTTCTGTCTATGTGTTGCTTTTATTGGTTAATGAATAATCTGCTTTGGCCAGTAACTTAACAGAATAGGGCAAGGAGGGAGTTCCAAGCACATAGAGGAGGAGCAGAGTCAGTGAGAAGCCATGTAGGTGCCACCAGAGACAGATGCCTGTGCTGGAGCCTGCTGAAGCTTTGCCGGTAGCCACAACCTCGTGGTGGTGCACAGATTAATAAAGATGGGTTAGTTTAGGATAGAAGAGCTAGCTTGAAATATGCTTAAGCTATTGACCAAACAGTATTGCAAATAATATGGTTTCTGAGTGATTGTTTCAGGTTTGAGTAGCTCGGAATAAACAAGCAGCCTCCAACAATACAAAACAAAACAAACACTACCAACAGAACTTCTAGGTGTCTATAGGCCATTGTTTATTTAATTTTACACCTTTCTCTTTCTATCTACAACAAGTTGTGGGAAAATTGACTTGCCTGAATTGAATGCTTGTACCTGTTCCTCTCTTCCTGGTCCTTGCCCACTTAGCAATGCCCCCTAAGGTTAAATTGTCTATCTCTGATGTGCCATTGTCAGAGTTCTTGATGTCCACACACACATGTAATTGCTGTTTATGATATTAGAAGAAAGAAGAGGGAAACTTCTAATTTCAAGGTACCTTGTATGCTTTCGTCTGATTCTGTTGATTTTGTCTGAGGAAGGAGCTTGTAAAAGGACTGCCTGAAGTAGAAATGGATGGAGGCAAACCCCTGCAGAGGTGGCCTTACCTAACCATGTCACCTCTCAGCAGCCAGGACCCCTGTGAACTGGATAAAGTAGGCCAAATGGCACAGTTGCCTGGAGGCTACAAAAGCTAGACATCTGAAGATGCTTTCTTGTTTCAAGGATATGCCTAACCTACTTTAAAAATATCCCTTTAATGGAGTCTTTAAAAGGAAGTTCCTTTCTGTTATGAGGCCCATGGATTTTTAAGTAGTTGGTTCCTTTGTTGGCTTGAGTGATTTCAAAGTGAAATATCATGATATTGTCTCCAACAAAAAAGCTTTTTCCTCTGACTTGTAAATAAATTAATATTTTACGAAGGCTGATTTGATGCTTTTAAACACGACATACCTGGAATTTCTTTATGGAGGATGAAGGAACACTTAACCACATCGCCGTGATGCACATAAAATACTGCTGGCAAAGCTTTGTGGATACAGATGACACTGCCAAATATGTACTTTCATTGTAAGGACCGTACGACTTGTACATCTGCATAAGGGCTGATTCCTGCTTTGTTGGGTAGATCTCATGGGGAAGATGGAATCATTGCTACTTCCATCCTCGCTTGTCTTCATGGGAAGCCAGACCTGAAAGCCATTTTCTTCACTCTAGATCTACTAGACTCAAAAACCTGTTAAACACGTTCTTGTCCTGATAAGAAACCTCTAAACCCATCATTGTTTGTATCTGATGCAGCGCGTTTTTCTTCGTGTGTGTGTGTGTGTGTGTGTGTGTGTGTGTGTGTGTGTGTGTGTGTATGCACATGAAGGTGTGTGAGTCCATGGGCATGTATATGTAAGGGTGTGTGAGAACATACCTGTGCATCTCCAGGCAGAGACCAGACAAGAACCTCAGTTGTTCCTCAGGCACTGCCGCCCCTGCTTCCGATAGGAACTAGCCAGGAACTTACTGAGTAGTCTACACAAGCAGACCAACAAGTCCTATTTTTGCATGGCCAGCACAGAGATGCCAAACTTGTCCTACCAAGCCTGGCTTTTAAAGAACGTGGGTTGTAGTGGTCAAGCTCAGCAAAGCAAGCACTTTGTTGACTAAGATATCTCCTGGCTCTGGATATCCTATTCTTTATGGGAAAAGACGTTTTATATTAACTACACATCTTCCTAGTCTCTTTAAATACAAGCACAAACAGGATAATTTTAAAGGCCTGTGATATCTTGGGTTTTAGGCCCTGTGCATCCTTTTCAACATTATTGAAAGAACCTGGGCACAAAGTTTCCAGCTTTCATGAGAGTTACTATCTGCGGGATGACTGTGAGCAAGCCGTGGGGCATCCCCAAATCTTAGTCTCTTGTCTTCAGTGTGAGAGTTGCATACTTCTCTCAACAAATCTGTAAACCTGTGGGCTTTTCTTTTTCTTTTCTTTCTTTCTTTCTTCCTTTCTTTCTTTCTTTCTTTCTTTCTTTCTTTCTTTCTTTCTTTCTTTCTTTCTTCTTCTTCTTTTTTTTTTTACTCATCAGCATATCAATTGTACAGCATTATGGAACTTTATTTCTTCATCAGAACATTTACCTTCCTCCTCCGTAGTGGCTCTGTAGCCCTGCTTTCTGAGGAGATTTAGGGGTTTCAAAGGGCGTAGCCAGAGTGTGAGATCTTCCACACATCTGTACTTGACAGTTTAGATGCAAGTACCGTAGTCTGTGGCCCAATAGCATCTCCATCAAATGTGAAAGGAAGATTGTCCACTCTGTTCCATTTTTGTGTGAAAAGACCTGTGAAGAGAAAGAAATTCATTCAATATTTAATCAGACTTAGTCCATCTTTCAAGGATTGGGTGAGGAAAAAATAACCAACGGGCTTTAAATTATGTATTTACTTCTTGGTGTAAACAAAACTCAACACAAGAACGTTTGAATATGGCATTTAAGGTGATTGCGTCTCTCTGTGTGCTGTGCTATTTCTAGGCCCTAAGAACCTATCAATTTGCAAAGGTAAGATCAGTTCTTGGAGTTTATATTTTACCAAGGGGTTCAGGGATGCGTGTGATCTTTAACAGTGTGTGGAAGATGCACTGGAGGAAAAGGGAAAGAGAGAAGAGGAAGGTTATGGTTTTAAACAGGCTTTCAGGTCGACTATACTGGGAGGTGACACTCTGAGCTTGAAGTAAGTGAGGGAGGGAATAAAGGAGGGCTTTCAGAGACATGGTCTGATCAGAGGCAAGGGTGGGTGCATACATTAAATAACGCCGCACAGTACACTAGTGTCAGCTGTATCTTGGTGGCGAGTGTGACTGCCACCGAAGGGCCAAGCAGAGGCGAAGCGCAGGCTGAATAGCACATTGTGCCAATTGCTTCTCTTTCTCAGTTCGGTGAGGGACCTACTTTCTTCTCAGACTCCTAGCGGGTGAAGGTGCTGCAGGCTGCGCACATGCTGTTGACATGCCTTCTGAGTGGGAAGGGGAGAGGGGCGGTAGGTGAACATCTCTTCTAAGTGAAGCAGTCCAGTTGCACTAGCAAAATCCTTTGAGTAAGAGGGCAAGGTGAAACTGGGAGGACAGGGGTAGCCACTGCTTTCATCCAGGTGAGGCCCATTCGACAGCATCTACAGACTAGGCCAGATTAGTGCTGAATGAATACACAATTGACCATGATAAACATACCTTTGCCATACATAGCCTGAAGTCCTGGTTGAAGCCTATAAGAAGTGATTTCTCCCTGTCTGGTCTGGGTCTCTTGAAGAAAAGCCTATGTGTTACCTACCACCAGGGCAACTCTTTCTTCTAAACAGGATTTTTAAAAATTGAGCTAACTACCCATGGATTATTAAAGGCCATTCAATTCCCCCACCCATAGATCATTTGGTTTCTGCTTTAAGAATGAGATGTCTTAAAGTTTGTCCTTCCTCTTTATGAGTATCTTAAATATCTACTATATTTTCTGTTTGAGGCATTAAGTCAAAGACAAAAAGATAGGGCGGTAGATATGGGGGGTAGATATTAACCAGATATTATATATGTACATATAAATATCCACACTGAAAAGAGTCATAGAAAGATACAGAAATTCTGAGACGGAATCGAACAGAGATGCTCTCTCTCTCTCTCTCTCTCTCTCTCTCTCTCTCTCTCTCTCTCTCTTCACCCCCCCCCCCCCGCCGCCTCTGTGGTTCTGTGGAAGCCTTCTCTTGGATTTTACCATAGATAGCACTGTAAGAGTTATTTCACATCTAGCAATCAGTTCAAGTTAGGTTCAAGCTACCCACCCACTTGTTTGGAAGGCAAACAGGCCTATTTCCTAGCTTAATCTGAGGCCCAAAGTAGGAAGGGCATCATCTCCTGGTTCAAGGCAGGGTAGGAGCTTAGGCTAGACGTTGGACTGTTCTTATAGACCCAGTATATGTTCCCATATGGCCATATGTGACTTCCCTCAAGTAGACTTTGTGGAGTTCTCAGAGATGGAGGTGGAACTTCCTCATTCAGAGTAAGAGCACTGTCCTAGGAGCGGTTCCAGGAATTTCAGAGCATTTGCTCCTCTCTCGCTTCCTCCCAGCCCACATCTAATCTAGGCTGTCAGCACTACGATAAAAAATATACCTCCAGTCTGACAACCTCTGTCTTTTCCCTTTCTTTAACCCACCATCAGCCCCAATCTGACAGCTTCTGTCTTTTTTCTTTTCCTTTATCCCACCATCAGTCCAAACTTAAGCTTTTCTAATAGTCTGCTAATTGGTCTTCCAGTTTCTCCTTGTGTGTCCACATAGTCAATCCTCTGGCAGGGAGGGGGCGGTTAAAATGGAAATCCCAGTGTGCCTCCTCCCTCTTCAAAGTCCTCTAGGGGGGAATTCTTTTTGCCAGGATGGGGGAGTGGTAACCCTTCACGAAGCTGGGGAGCTTCCAGTCGATGGTCCCCCCCCCATCTCTTGATGCTTCCAAACTGTAATCTGGACTGTGTAGATTCTTGGTCCATGCCAGATGAGTTCCTACAGTGGAGTCATCTCACCTGCTGGTTTGTTTTGCCTGGCCCGCCCCCCCCCCGTCATTCCATAACTCCGTCATTCCATAACTCACGTTTTTTCCTTATTGGGAAACTCCCTTCGAATTCCATGGGAACATGTACTGAACACTAGTGTGAAATGCCAATCAACCCTCTGTCCTTCGTCCTTGCTCTCTAACCCCTTGCTTTATCTCTCCTTATCGCCTGTACCATGTTCAATGTGATGTGAATTTAGGTGCTTATTTTTATGTAAATTCCATAAGGGGACCAAAGGTATTTTATTTGTTTATGCTTTTAGATCACCCTGTATTCTCAGACCCAAACATGCTGGCCGGTATATAACAGTAGTCTATAAGTGTTTCCAATCCTCTTTACCTGACATACTGATCTTTAAAACTCTGTTTCACCCAGCTTTCAAAGGCTAGTGCCCAAAGTGCTGCACCAACCCTAGCACTGGGGACGCCCCTTTGTGAATGCAGGAGGCATTTATCAAATACTTCTTGAGTGATAACGGAATAGTGGCACAGACACTAAACTTCGCAAGTTGTTGTTAAGTGGAAATCCAGTATTATGAGCAAAGGCAGGGTCTTTGTGGTTAGACTGGGCCATTTGGATTTTCTCTCTGGCACTTGCCTGTGTCAGACTGAATAAATCACTTAATCTCTCTGAGCAAGTTTCTTTAACTGACAAATTAGGTTAATAATAGGACTAGCTGCCCGGGAGGACTGTTGCGAGGATTATGTAAAACGAGAAACGCATTCAGCATCAGATCTGAACTTGTTATCATTGAGATAATCTTGCTGCCAGGGTTAAGTGCTTTGTCAACTTGCTGGTAGGCTCCTGGACTTTCTTTTGGCAGGGCACTCATCTGTGGGCAAGATTTTCCATTGATGTGTGCACCCCCTACTAAGTTGTAAGCCTCTGAAGGACAAGGTCTTAACTTTTTTTTTATTAAAAGAAAATCTTTTTTTTTTTCTCTACCCTGATTCAGACTAAATATTGTCACAGCTCTCAGAGTGGTCTTTTTTTTTCCACATTTAATTTTTTATTATTGCATTATAAATAGTACCATTCACTGGACTGAGCTCCCAAGGCCCAGTTGAAGAGCAGAAGGAGGGAGAAGATGAACACAGAAGTCAGAACCGCAAGGGATTCGTCCACCCATTGAGATGGTGTGCCTGATCTAGTGGGAGCTCACCAAGGCCAGCTGGACTGGGACTGAACGAGCATGTGATTGAAAAAGAAAATCTTTAAAGTCCCCAAAGCAGCACAGTGAAGTGCCTCAGTGAGTCTGTTTCTGAATCGGATACATTTGAATTAGAGAAGTCCTATTTTAGAACGAGAGCACTGTGGTCTCGATTCGCGTCACTTTTAATGCTTCTTCATATCTGTAGTCACGCATGTAAAAAAGAATTAGCAAAATCTGTTCATTCAGTCTTAGTTTTGTTTTTGGCTTGTTTGTCTTTTGTTCTTTTGGAGACAAGGATTTAGTTATCCTAGGCTGCCCTTGCGGCCCTTATATACCTAGGATTATCTCGAACTTCCTGTGATTCCCCCACCTCCATCTTATTGTTAGGATTAGAGTTGTGCATCACCGCCCCTGGTTTACGGGGTGCTTGGGATTGAAGCCGGGGCTTCATACATGATAAGCACTCCACCAACAGAGCTATGTCTCCAGCGCGCCTGCCCCTCTTTGGAGAGCAAAATCCATTGTGGATGAGCTGTACATTTGGGGAGAACCGTACCTCCTTGGACAGATTGTCCATGAGTCCGGTCCTTGTTCCCTCCCTTGTACTAGTGGCCTTCCAGCCCCAAAAGCTGATTTCCTGATATCTCCAATGGGAACTCTTCTAGCAGCTTCTAGGTAGGAGCAGTTGCACCAGCTGAAGCAGTGGAAATTTCTGCTTAACTTTTAAATAGTTGAAGAGCCTATCTTGGTGACGCGTGAACTGAATAAATCCTCCATTTTCTCTGGGGAGGATGGACTGGGATTCCGCGTAGGAGTCTGTCATGCAAGCTTTGTTGCGTCAAAGCTGCTGTTCACAAGGCCACATGGCTATGCTATTAATGTAAACACGGCAAACAAAGCAGATCAGGAGCTTTCTTCTCCCGATGCTTGCTCCCTAACTAGAGGCCCAGGCCTATGGGGCTGCTCTGTAAGAAGCAGAAATGGACCTCGCAGAAACAATGTGATGAGCAACCCCAAGAGTCTCCAGGGGAAGTCATGCTTTCCCAGGGGGTTGGGGGAAGGGCTGGAGGAAGAGGAGACAATTTCAATTTCTGATCATAGTTTCTATTCTGGCTGGATACTAGAGGGTCCATGCTCCCAAATTCCAAGCTGTTAATCTCTGTGTCTTTTTTAGTTAAAAGATCTGATGGATGAGAGACTTTTACCTGAGTTATACCCAGCTCTTTCGCTCACAATTATCATGATGATTTATAGGGGCGGGGGATGAGGGTTTGTAGGTAGAATTCATTCTTTCATACAGACTTTGATGTGGATGAGGTCTGGGCTCTCTGTAGAAAATAATGTGAGGAAACATGGAGCTTTGGAGTGAGATATCCTTTCCCATTCTTCCCTGACTGGAGGACGGTAGCTAACATCTCTGAACTCTAGGGTGGGGGATGTTAAACTCTGGAACCTTCTTACTGAATGATGTACAGTGCTTAAATTCCCATGCACCTGTGCTCACTACAATAGCTGGCGAATAGATGTTAGTTCCTTTTCTTCTCCCAGCTTTTCTCAGAAACAATACTTGCCTCTTATTTATCAACTTATTTGAATATCAGTTGCCTGGTTCTCTGATCACCCTTCAGCATATAGTCCCCATTTGCGGGGGTAATATTCAAGCTCGTTTTATATGAGCCTTCTTGGGTTTCTCACATGCCACTGTATCCTTCGCTCACAGGTCACAGAAACAATAGTCAGATCTGGGGAAAATTCTCAGACTCTGGACTTGTTATTCTGGACTTGTTACATGCCAGCTCTGCAACTGACTGTTGGGTGGGTTTGGGTTACTCACTCATTCTTTTCTTCATTCCGTTTTACTCACCTGTCGGGCAAGAACAATTGTAGTTTCTATTCCAGAGCTTCTTATGAAAATGAAAAGAGCCAAGCACGAAAGGCACTTGTGGTGGCATATGGCAAATTATAAATACTAAAAATAAAAGAGAAAGCGGAGGGAAAAATTGTACAATCAAAGGCAGTGAAATAGGTGTGGACTCAGAACAGGGCAGGATGCCCACAGACAAGAGGAAGTCGAAGATTGAAAGCACACTCTTACCCCTCGGGAGCCAACAAGACTGAAGAATCTGTCTCTATAAAAAGGAATATCTCTGCAACTTTTCTTCTCTGCCCCTCCTCTGTAGAGTGGGGGAGTTCGGTGACAGACTGTTTTGGAAGGAGCTAGAAATATCAGTTTGAAAAATGCTTGGCAACCACTTGAGAGCATGATTATCTGACTTCGGAGGAAGGGAGAATACTGAGGTATTCCTCTTAGCCAAATTTAGAAATGTCATAGAGGCTCAATGAATCATCTCTCAGGGGCTTGGAAGGCAGTTTTCCCATGCCACCATTCCAATTCTGCACCCCAGGCTAACCCACCAGGGCCCCAGGAAGCTATCCAGTTCGGGCAAAACTGGATTTATGCTGGTTTTAATCCTTTAGTATACATTGATGGACTTGTCTCTCCGACTTAAACGTTACCCATTATGCAGGAAATCCATTAGGGTCCCCCCACCCTGCCCTTCCTCCACCACTTTTGTAAGTCACGAGCTCAACCTGGGCCAAAGCAATAACATAAAAAGGAGTTTGGAACGAAGAATCAAGTCTTTCTCGCGTGCTAGAAGTGAACAGAAAGCATGGGCGTCTTATTGCCGCTGGCTGCCATTTTTACAGGGCAGCAAGCCTTAAGGTGGACGGCAGCTGTGATTGGCAGCTTGGAGGCGGGAAGGGCGGGAGCTCCAAGAAACGGTTCAGGGCCAGCAGCCTGCCCTAACTCTCCACTGCTTTCTCTTTTATGCTAAAGCAAATATCTTCATTATCAAGTTATTAAAATTAGGGTTTAGGCTATTTTCACAACCCCTCCCCCAACAAAATAAAACAAAATAAAACCAAAGAGAAGAATGTTGTAGCTATGCTCACTCCCGACACGTCTCTATACTGCGTGGTAGGCAGTTATTTGTGTTTCCACACTGGCGTGTGGGTATCTCTATTAGATCGCGTATTACTTGAGGACAGTCACATCCGACCTTTTCTCTTCTCTCTTTTTTTTTTTTTTTCAGAAGCACTTATCAGCGTGTTTTGTAAGGAGCCACAGTTTTACTTTCTGTGAATAAATAATAGTTGAAAACGATATAGAGCTCGCAGTGATGAAGTTTCTATGAAGGGCAGCTTAAATTTTTTTTTTTTTGATCTGGTGCCATCAAAGGCAATGCCTGGTAAAATGAATCAAATCATGTTCTTTAGGACCTTGTCCACATTGCTCGGGCAGTAGTTGGATATAAAAATCTCCTTACAAAGGAAAGCATTAAAATATGTTTTTATAACATGCAACTGAGTGTGTTCACCTCAGCTCTCCTTCTATCAGGGCTAATTTCAGGCCATCTGTTTACAGAGTGAAGATGAGTTTTATGGGTGGCAAATCCACTCCTGCGTTAACAAATTAAGTGTGCTCTCCAAGGAGAAAAAGACAAACTCGGAGAAAATTGGGCTGTCTGCTCTCGAAGTCTAAAAAAAGGACTTATTTCCTCAGGGGACAGTCAGTATTTTCATAATCACATAGGAAGGAAAACATGGAACCTCTTGGGTATAACATTAAAATAAATTAATTTGGCTGCCTTCTTCGTAATGGCTAAAGGCAAATGGGGACTGTTTATTTCCAAACCCTTTTTACTCAGAAAGGCAGGTTTTCCTGTGACCTCCAGCTGAGGTAAGATGAAGAGCTGTGTCAACTTGTGGAATCTGAAGAATGTGGAGCCTGCTACCTATTTGGGGTTTGTTAATAATAATAGGTAAGTGGCCATGCGGAGGAACAAGACCCTATGTCTTTACGATCTCGACTTCCCATCACTACAGTGGCGTCTTTTGCTTTCTGTCTTGATGCTGTGGGCTATTAAATGTCCCCCCCAGCCCTAGAAGGAGGCTGCCTGTGATCAGATTCTGAGGACATCTGCTATCATTTTCCTTCGTCCTGCTCACTGTACGGTCATTTCCCTCTGTGATCTCTTTTAACACACATGTCAAGTTTCCTTTCATCTGTGTTTCCATGACTGGCCTCTGCTTGCATACTCATTTTCTGGAAACCCTAGATGATTTACTCACCATGCAAGTCTAGTGTTGAGGGACTCTAATGGTTTTGGAGAAGCATCGACTCATCATGGCCGTGGATTAAGAGCTAAATGGGGAGGGAGACGGGCTTTGGATTCTTATTATTTTAACTATTGACTTTCATGTTTTGTAACATATTGGAGAGTTGTGGATGACCTCTGCAATTGAGCCCAAGCCACCAAGCCACTAAAAAGTAGCATTCTTTCCCGTAATTCCACCACTGAAAAGAGGAATAGTATCAGTGATATTTTCTTGCAAAGAAAATAGGCTTTGTTCATAAATAAATAACTGTTGTGTGTCCACAGATAGATGTGCTCAAGTGTAGGGGTATCTTAAAAACTTGTGGATGTGACTCTTAACGTTATTTCCTCATTGACATTTCCCCCTAAATTTATTAGCAGCGAGGGTATCTAGCTAAGAAGCAACATTGTCTTAACCTGCTTTGCTAACTGCAGCATGTCCACTCAGACAGGGCAAATGATTCTGCTACCTTGATAGCAGAAAACCACTCAGTTGGTTGTTTTACATCTGAGTCGTGTTGTGTGTGCCCAGAAGAATATTTCTTTGTTGCAAGGCAGAGTTAAGAGAAAAAACAAAACAAAACAACAACAACAAAATAAAAACAAAACAAAAAAGCAAACTAGTCATACTTACAGAAGGGAGGAAGGGGAAAATATTAACCCATGCTTCCCATTGGAACTGAGTTTGCTTCATGTCTTGCCAGCTTGAAAATGGTGTAGTTACAACTTAAACGAGAGAATCCTTTGCCTTGTTATGCCACAGGCCAGAAGTAAGTGGCTAAATTCAATGAGTAGAGTTTCAGGGAAGAGATGTCTACTTGTAGAAATATTTTATGTTTTGTAAATACACTTCCAACACCTTATTTATGTCATGAAAAAAAACTATTCTTGAGTAAAACTGCCAATACATTTCTTGAAATCTCCCTTTCTGACCTTTGGGATGAATTAAGGAAAGAGAAGTATTCTTTCATAGCATAGCCCCAGCCCTTTAACCTATTCCTGTTAGTTTTAGACACAATTAACCATTTGATGTCAGTACATAAATGATAAACAATATTAAACACATTACAAAATATTTGCTGCCTGAAAGTAGAGTAAAATAACATTTCAGCAATAAGTAGAGCTATAGTAGCAAATGTGTGTAAGCAAAAGAGGATAAAACATTCAAGGCTCATGATTACATCTCTCTCCCCACCACTTAGATGCCTGATGCATTTTCGGACCATATCTTCGGTTGTCATTTTCATCACATAGCCATTTTGCCAGCACCTACTACAAATATATAGATATCCCATATCATGATGCTTCCAACACTGAAAAATAACAGTCACCGAGGTGGTGTGGAGGGAGTTTTCCCTTCTTGAGTCTTGAATCGGAATTATTCCCTCAGTTAATCATAGCACTCGGCACTTAGCAGAGCACCCAAGGCAAAGAGCCCACATTCCCTTCAAGACACTAATAATCTCTCTTAGTGGCTGAGATGGGACAAAACAGAAGCAGCAAGAAGATTAATATACCCATCTAGTGTCCCACGTTTCCTAAGTTGTACAATTTGGAGTCTGTAGGTATAAGGATATGGAGAGTGAAGGACTAGAGGGATGTGTAGAATTGAAATTTGAAATATAGCATTTAGAGAGGTATAAAGTTAGGTGCCAGAGATTGTTTTTCCAATGATATTTGAGTGTTTTTGACTTAGCTAGACTTTCACTCCATTTTTTCTGGAATAAACTACATCTTCATATTACCTAGCCTTTTTTGAAATGCACACGTAATTGCATTTTTCACCTGAGATACAAAAGAAAAAAAATTGAAGTGGTGGTCCTCAATCCATATACTAGCATTCGGATGTCGTCAGGCTGCCTGACCCTTCCTCAGGGCAGAGCCCCCATCTCCCCTTGTTTTACTGTTGCTTTGACCCCATCAGTATTTGGGATCGAAGGCTGTGAGCTTTCTAACATTTATCCACTTAGAAATTAGTCCAGAATGGTACAAATAGGTTTTGGAAAAATCCAAGAACTTCGACTGGATCTAATTTGGGGTAAAGTTCGTCAACTTGGTTTTTGTTTGATTTGCTGTATGTGTAAATTAAACATGAAATAAAACATATGCCACGTGGCTTGAAAGAGACCCCATTGAACTGTAGATCGACTCGCTGAAAATATTCTGCAGGTTACATTTTAATTTATTCAAAAATCAAAACTGGTTTCAAAGATTCATGTGGGTTATCTCTCATATTTGATGCCAAACATAATTTGTTGGCTAATTATTGTTTAATCTGCAAAATAAAAGTTGAGCATTTTGAGGAAATAGCTTCATTTTAGTTATTTATGCAAAGTATTTCAACCTGGTCTTGCCTAGGTTTAATAACTAAGGGCCAACTTTAATTTTACAGTCTGCATATGCTTTATGAGTTTGATTTGTGCTGACTTGTGCAAGGTTAATAAATTGCATTAAAATAAACAATGTGATTGGAAACTGGTTTTGTCTTTGTGCATCCACGACCATTGAGTCCTTACACAGTGTCTGTGTAAGAGAAGTTGACTTCACAGTTTTTGCTTTGTCAGGTGTCAGATAGCTGCAAGGCCTGGAAAGGTTACAGTTCACAGTACATGGTTCTCAGGACCCTCTGAGAGCTGTGTGTGGTCTTCCATCCTGGAGGAATATACTCTTTCGTTAGTGGACGAATGGAGGGAAGGATTTAATTTTGTAAGTGGACAACCGGAAGGAAGGACTCAGAATATAAACTCTTTGGAAGGCCTACCATGGGATCAGCTTTGTGTCTTCCACAAGTGTTTGCATGGTTCCCATGACTCTGTAAACATGGTATGGGATGTCCAGATGTACTCATAAGAATCTAATAAAAAATGGTTTTATTGTAGGTTCTTGTATATGCACACCACTTGGGACTTAGGTTGTGTTTGTATCACCGCTCAGGCATGTAAATATTAGTACAAAAACTAAAAAACATTGAGTTAATTCATTAAGCCATTACAAATTCAGATCAAGGGAGCAGTTTAATACTATACAGATACTGTCTTATGAAATATGTACGAATAAGGAAAAACTTATATTCAAAAAGTATTTAAAATGTGGTTCATGAAATTATGACTTGTAATCACCTAATGCTAACAGAAAAGAAATATCTATGTTATTTGAAGTCATGAAGGTCCCTGAAGGAGGTGGATCTATAGCATGGATACAAGGGTGCAGGAAGTAGAGAGATGGGACTTTTAACTTGGAAATATCTGATAAGGTTTAATAGTAGAGGCAAAATCAGAACTGAGATAGCGATTTACAGATCTTGGGATTCCTTTTCCTGCATGAAACTTTTTATCTTTCCTTTTCATCTCTTAAGCACCATTTCTAGAAAGACTTTTACTTTAAGAAAATCTATGTTTCCAATTTAATACCCGTGTCAAGTAGTAAGAACATTAAACTTCTGCAGTTTGCTAAATGCACATGTATGTCTCTGAATTTAATACTGAGAATATTAGAAAATGCCCCAAATTGGCCATGCTTTAAAAGAGGGCCTAAGGGGGTAATGAGATGACTTAGCAGCCAAAGGCACGTGCCGGCAGGTCTGACAACCTGAGATCTACTTCAACTCATGACCCACATGAGGAAGGGGAGGAACATCACCTGCAGGTTATCCTCTGTCCTCTATACATGTACTGTGACACACACACACGCCCCCCTGCCACGCACGCACACACGCTGCTCAAATAAAAAAATTACTTAGAAAGTGAGGCGAAGGACTCCTGGGAAGAGTGTTCCTCTGCCGAACTGTGAAGAGGCCTGCCCTATAGCATCAGGTTGCTACCTTGGCCGCTGTCATTGCATCTGCTGTATGTGTTTCTGTTGATGCTTGCTCTGTAGAAGAATAGCATTGCTTGCCTAATAAAGGTCTCAAAGTCCCTTTCCCTGAGTTGTATGTTGTAGATGTTCAGACTGAAGTCCAGAGAGGCGGGGTCTGCCACTTTGTTGAAGAACTCATGTGTAAGTCTATTTTTAAGAGTTTTGTTTCCTAGAACTCATTCTGCTAGGTAGGCATTGTTTGGCTAAGTGGTCTTTCTCAGCAACTGAAAGACAGGCTGTTTGTGGTAATTTTAGCAACATTTATTTTTAACCTACTTTGTTCTCCAGGAGACCACTGAAAAATAACAAATACGTTTCTGAAATTGAAATGTCAATGACATTCTGGCATTAGTCCTTGCTTCCTGTTAATAAAAATGTTAATATATGTATATGTATACATACATGTATTTATATGGCATATGTACATGTTGTCTTAGGGTTGCTATTGCTGTGATGAAACACCATGACCAAAGGAACTCAGGGAGGAAAGGGTTTATTTGGCTTACACTTCCACAGCACTTTCCATCATTGAAGAAAGTCAGGATAGGAACTCAAACAGGGCAGGATCCTGGAGGTAGACGGTGATGCAGAGGCCATGGAGGAGTACTGCTTACTAACTTGCTTACATGGCTTGCTCAGCCTGCTTTCTTATAGAATCCAGGACCACTTGCCCAGGGATGGCACCATCCATAAAGGGCTGGGTCTTCCCACATCAATCACTAAGTAAGAAAATATAATGTTTACTAAGTTAATCCTACCTATCCAAGAGCAGGGGAGATCTTCCCACTTTCTGAAATCTTCTTCCATTTCTTTCTTCAAAGACTTAAAGTTCTTGTCATACAGGTCTTTCACTTGTTTGGTAAGATTTACCCCAAGATATTTTATATTATTTGTGGCTGTTGTAAAGACTGATGTTTCTCTGATTTCTTTCTCGGTCCATTTATCATTTGTATATAGAAGGCTACCAATTTTTTTGAGTTAATCTTGTATCCCACCACACTACTGAAGGTGTTTATCAGCTATAGGAGTTTCCTGGTAGAATTTTTGGGGTCACTTATGTATACTATCATAGTATCTGAAAATAGCGAAAATTTGACTTCTTTCTTTCCAATTTGTATCCCCTTGATCTCCTTTTGTTGTCTTATTGCTCTAGCTAGAACTTTGAGTACTATATTGAACAGATATGGAGAGAGTGGACAACCATTTTTTGTGCCTGATCTTAGTGGAATAGTTTTGAGTTTCTCTCCATTTAGTTTGATGTTGGCTGTTGGCTTGCTGTATATTGCCTTTATTATGTTTAGGTATGTTCCTTGTATCCCTAATCTCTCCAAGACTTTTATCATAGAAGGGTGTTGGATTTTATCCAAAGCTTTTTCAGAATCTAATGAAATGATCATTTTTTTTCTTTCAGTTTGTTTCTAATGGTGAGTTACATTGACACATTTTCATATGTTGAACCATCCTTGCATCTCTGGAATAAAGCCTACTTGATCATGGTGGATTTTTTTTTTTTTGGTGTATTCTTGGATTTGGTTGCCAGTATTTACTGAGTATTTTTGCATCAAAACTCATGAGGGAGACTGGTATATGAACCTTTTTTTCTTTGCTGCATCTTTGTGTGGTTTGGGTATCAGGGTGTGGTTGGTATGTAAAATGAATAAAAAATTTAAAATAAAAAGTGAAAACAAACAAACAAAAAAAGAAGATGCCTTATAGCTGGATCTTATGGAGGCATTTTCTCAACTGAGGTTCCCTCCTTTCGGATGACTCTAAGTTGTGCCAAGATGACATAACATAGCCAGGACCCAGGTGAAGAGGTAAATGTTAGTAGTTTCTAAGCAGGTCCTAGAGATGCCCACTGCCATATAAAAGGTCAAGCTTCCTATTCCTAAGAATAGGAAGTTGTGTAAACACAAACACAGATGTGTCCACCTTATCAAACATTTTCAGGGCAACTCTATGAAGATGCCAATGTAATACAAGATATAGAAGCCTCTCAACTTACGGTCTTCTTGTTTTAAAGTCTATCCACTTTCAAATCTGGGCTCTTATCTACGAGCAAGGATCCATGGGAAGCTGGCCTCACGTTGCACTTTCGCTCATGCTATGTGTCTGTGAGCTCACCCGAACCTTGAAATTACAGCAGAGAAAACAGATAACAGAAATGCAGAAAGCACTGCAGGTTACTGGGTTTAAAACTGTTCAACTTTGGCTACTTTTATGATGCCTTGTTTAAATAGAATGTAAAGGTCGAAGGTCACTTTCCCGTAAAAAGGAGAGAAACGCCTCTGTTTATAAAAAACTTTACTTTTTATCACAGTCCCATTAGCTTTGTAAAAAGCCTACTGGTATCATACATGGCACTGAGATTAGTGAAGTATGGTCCAGGAATAACCTTTGCGCTTGGCAAAGACACATCAATTTGTGCTAACTCTACCCTTTGACTCAGTAATTGAAATCTTGGCACCTGGTCACAAGTAAGCAATCTAATAAAGAAAATACAGATGTTTTTTATACCATCATCTATAATCATGTACAATTAGGAAAATCACAGTTGATATCCAGTAAAATGGAGTTAGTTTAATATTTGTAGGGCCTTTCCCTTAGTCTCACAGGATGGTGGAGTTCAGAGTGACTACAATTTTTTCCTAAAGTTTCTATTATAATATTTCTACAATGTAATACAACAAAATATAAACATAATTGAGTAATCTACAAAATATATGAGTTTTGTAAGTAGCATTATTAGTTCTGACACCTCGTCCTATATTAGACTCTAATATGTAAGCTATTTTTCTTGTTGTTGAAATAAAAATGAGCCAATAAAGGTAGTGTTTGGATTTCAAAACTAAACAAAGTAAAGAAATTTAAACATCATTTCATCAAATTAACTAAATAATACCATGAAAGCATTAGTACTACTACATAGTTATAAACTATGGCTTAGGCCTAGACCATAGTGCCTACACAATGTTGCCAAATAGTGTCACCAAGTCCCTCACTGATGTGATGCTCACTGCCAGAAACGCCCCTCACACAGAAATAGCCAGACTTTCTGCTTCTACAGACACGTGAGCAGGCCCACCTGGTACTTGGCTTCAGGATTTCTCTGTAAAATATTTTTAAATTAAAACATAATTATAACACTTTCTCTTTCCCCTTTCCTCCTCACATCACTCTCTTCCAACCCCCTAGCCTCTTTCTCTTTGATTGCTATTGTTTTACACACACATACACACACACCTAAATATGAAAATACAACCTGTTCAGATCATTTAGTTTTACCTTTATGTATATGATTTCAGGGCTGACCCCTTTGTACCAGATAAGCAATTAGGGGCTCATCACTAGGGAAGGCTATTTGCCCTGCTCTTAGCATTCCTTAGTTGCTTGCAGTTCTTTGTCTCAGGTGGAGTGACATTTTCTCCTTTCATGTTAACGTGTCTATTTGTGGCATGTTTCCTCAGGTCTTGTTTAGGCAGTTGTATTACTGAGGTATCACGTGAAGCTTCTCTGTCGTTTCTAGAAGGTACGATCTCACAGCAGATTCCTGATCCTCTGGCTCTTGCAATCTTTCTGTACCCTTTCCCATGATAGTCACTGAGCCTATGAGGAGCTGTCTTGTAGATGTACCATTTTGGGCTGGGTACCTCATGATCCATCACTTGTTTTCTGACTTTTGACTGATTGTGGCTTCCTGTAATGGTCTTTGTGTGTTACAAGGGCAAGTTTACTTAATAAAGGGAGAAAGGTACACTTGTCTTCAGAAATAAGGACAGTTGTTTAGGATGCAATTAGAAATTATGCTGCTTTAGTAAAATGGTGATAATGTGCTCTCCTCCAAGAACTATGCTCTTATTAACCCTGGGGAGTTGACTGGGTTTCTTGTACCAGACATGATTTATCTCTGTTGAGTAAGATATGAGTATGGCTATTACACCTTTAGGGTTAAGTCTTCATTGTAGTTCATAGGTATTATAGGTATGGGAATATTGGTTGTTTCACTCTCTTGTAAGCTTGCATAGCATCTTCCAATACTGTGAAAGCTAGTCCTCAGGGAAGAGACCTGTAGGTAAGATCCATCTTGGGGCCTCTGAATCTTATATCGAAAGTGTATGGTGTCTTCAGCACTAGAGACTTGCCTTCAAACTCTGGGAGGTAACCAAGAACAACAATCCTCTGCTGGAACGGGGATCACAATCCTCTGCTGGAACGGGGAACAGCATCCGAATCCCACACCTGGAAAAGAGGCCAGATGTGCACTTTATTTACATGAGCATTTATAGTATAAGAGGCCATGCCCAAGTGGGCGGGTAATTTAAAGGCTACTGGCAGTAGAAATTCCTACAGCAAATATGTGGAAAGAGTGTTTATTATGCTTGGTATGGATATTTTGTCAGATTGCTCACGACTTTTGTGGGAAGCATTGTCAATCCAAGTGTGATAGCTTCATTTAAGCTATATATTCATATGTACACACATAGACTTATCGTATTGTACATAGTTTTAGGTAAATAAAAAATAATATGATTCTTTGTGGTTTTTCTAGACCATCTTACTGTTGTTTTACTCTCCTCCCTATCTTTCTATATCGACCTCTCCCCGTCAAAGACCAGCCTCGAACAGAATTCATACATTCCAGGGTAGGAGTCTAAGGATTAGAATTATTAAGCAAAAGGAACAGAGATATAAGCAAAATAAGAGGCAGAAACATAGAACAACATAGGGAGGAAGATTGAATGAAGTCACATGCTTATATACTTCACTCCAAAAGGGGAGGAGGCAGGGAACAGATTTAATTAACATGATGTAAGGAATAGACTTGAATTCTCCGACCTTTGGTCCAGGCAGAGCAGATCCGCTTCTATACCTAAAATACTAATTATCCCCACTTTTCTTCATAGCTACATCTGTTGTCAATAACTTTGAGAGAGAAAGAATAAGTGCAAACACTCTGGCCTCCAGTCTGGGTGGAACAGGCTCACATCTGTGGGCCTTCACACCTCCCCAGCTAAACTGTCCCCCTTTGACCCATTTTCCCCTTCAAGTCACTTGAAGCCCAAAGCATACATGGGACTTTAAACCTCAGCATTTTGAAGAAATAAAAATATTTTATCGATAGTCAGAACTTGGCTTGGTAAGCCAAGAGAAAATTTTAGCCAAGGGAGGGTTGGTTGTATATCCTCAACCAGAGGAAATGGCGGAGGCGATTTATGATTATTTTTATTAGTGTTATTACTTTAGTTAGCATACAAAACAATACATTTCAGGGCCGAGGAGGTGGATCAATGGGTAAAACAATTGCTGAGCAAGTATGAGGAGCTGAATGCAGATTTCTGGTACTCACATACAGGAGCCGAGCATGGCAGGCAACTCCCGAAACTCCAGTTCTGTGGGTAAGGAGATAAATGATCCCTGGGGATCATTGGCCTGCCAATCTAGCTGAAGAAGTGAGCTTTAGGTTGAGAGAGACCTTGTCTCAAACAATTGGGTGGAGAGAGCAACAGGGTATATCAGAGACAACTTCTAATATCCACACATATATGCAGAAACCACTCCCACATGTGTGTGTGTGTGTGCACGTGTGCGTGCGTGTGCACGCTCATGGTAATTGAATCTTAAGGCACTTGGCATAGTAGCTGATATACTATATTGAATGTTTTCTAAACTAAAGGAGAAACTGATGGAGAATGTTTAAAGATCCTGAATTTGAACGCCAATTGTTGTAGCATGATTAACAAAAACTCAGAGACAGATATTGGGGTTCAATCTGAAGGTCAGAAAAACAAAACAACCAGCCACTGGCTCTTACCCCTACCTCAGTCCAAAATGGCGATCCTGCCTCCAGGATCTCAGAATGAGACTGTGACTGAGAGCTGTCTCCTACTGCTTTATAATCCTCTCTAGTCCTGGGATTAAAGGCGTGCACCACTGTGGCCGAGTTTCTATGGCAAACTAGTGTGGCTACCGGCATTAAAGGCATGTGTCACCACTGCCTGGCTTGTAAGGATGATCAGTGTGGCTGTTTTACTCTCTGAACTTCAGGCAAGCTTTATTTATTAAAATACAAATGAAATATCACTACACACAGAGATTATGCTTCTTGCCTTCCTGCCACTGAAGCCTGCATTGGAGAGTATGAAACACGATTGCATTAGTGGAGGGTGGGTTGACATCTTACTACCAGGCCTACTACTCTGCTAAAAGATGCCTCCTCCTAGGCTCATATCTGTCTGGAGATGGGTGAATAGGCAGAGATCGTGATAGGTTGCTTTATATAGAAGGGTTGATCTTCCTTCAGCCTCCTCAGTCTCAAATCTTTTCCTCCTTGGATTCATCTGCAAAATACAGAACACTGCCTGAGGCTCATGCCTGAGAAGATAGGAAAGGTGACTGACAATGGGGCTGTATCTGTTTGTTAGGGCTCATCAGGGTGTTGGGTGCAGAGTGGAAATATTAGAGAGCAAATTCCCTGTATGTGGGATCCCTGGATGCAGCAGAACCACACTCAAATCTAATACAGGGAGCAAGAACTGTGAAGGACAAGCTTGGGGGTGGTGATGTACTCTCAGAACAGAAGCCCTGGATCCACAGCCAGCATGATACGTAAACCCTGAGAATTTAGATCTCTGCAAAGAAAAACTGGGAGGTGTGGGTGGAGTTACAGGGAGAGTAACAGCTAAGGGTATGCCTAGAAAGAATGGTGTTTGTTTGTTTGTTTCCCACCAACATCAGCAGAATTCGGAGATTAGGGCCCAGGCCACTTTTAACTAAGAAAAAAAAAAAATCAAGAAATTCCTATGTCTGCACACCTGTCTTTTTGTGCTTCAAGAAATAAGTACCCGCTTGTGCTGTGGTGTGTGCGTGGGTAGGTACCTATATAAATCCCAAGGAGAATGGGACTCTGTGAGTCTCTGCTGGCAGGAATCACACTGAGGCTTAAATTACAGTGGATGGGGGCTGCACAGAGTAGCAGAAGTGGTGAGGAGGAGGAGGGAGGCATAGAACCTAAGAGAAAGAGAGAGCTTGGGGGAGGGGTGAGAGGGGACCCAGCAATCGCAAATTCTGTTTTTATGCAGGCAAGGTTGTTGCTCTGGTAACCAGGGAATTGCTGGCAATTTGTCTAATCTGAGATAAGTCAGGCCTTAGTGTGGAAGAGCAATCAACCTGTATGGACAGCGTAGGTCCAAGATCAAGGAATTTGGAAGACTAAGAAAAGATGACAGACCACGACATTTGAGGCACATTGTCTTGTGGGTTCTTTTCAGGTTTTGTATTTCCCAGGGCAGTGTGGAATGTAATGCTTCCAGCTGTTCAAGAGTGAGGTAAACAAGGTTGTGTGTCCTGTATCCACACAGAGGTGGATGCAGATTGAGAGAGAAGTCTAGGGGCAGATGTGTGAGATGTGGTGGCATGTCTCAGGAAGAGTGGAAAATTTGATGCTCACGCCAAATTTATCAATTGTGCGTGACATCCCTGCTGCTATCTCACCTGTAAAATGGGGGAAAACCTCTCACATTCTCAGGTTTCCTACACACAACAGTTTCTCTGGAGCCTACCCAAATTGCACCAAATTTTATGGCTTGGGAAGCTAAATTCATTCTTCTACAGTTCTTGAGGCCAGAAGGATAAAACTGAGATGTAAGTTTCTTCCAAAAGTTAACCTCTCTCTCTGGTGGCTTGGACATTCCTTGGCGGGTACCTGGGTCCCTCTTGCATTTCATATCACAGTTCAGCCCTTCTGTGTGCCTGCCTCATTTCTCCCCCCTTTTCTCTACAAGGTCACGGTTGCATTTAAGTTGAACCTTGATAACCCAGCATGCACTTCCCCTCTTAATGTCCCATAATATTTCCATCTTTTGTTACAAGAAGATAACAGGTTCCAAGAGTTAGAGATGTTACCTTCTCCCTTCCTGTCATATCTGTCCATATGTCACAAGAAATGGTTATGAAGAGAGCAAAGATTTTATAAGCAAGTTTGTCTTTATTGTCAACTTTATTGTAAACAAACAACTTAGTTGTTAGAATCAGTGACAAAATACCTAGAAGATGATTGCCCAAAATGTAACCCAACATTTGAAAAAAAAAAAAAAGAGATGATTTGAAATAAGGGATGGGGTCCTTGAAAGTGCAGTACACTTACTTTCCAAGTAATTCCAATGCATTTAGCTCTACAGTTGAATAAGTAAAAATCCAAGGCTTCTGATATTGACTGTATAATTGGAGCTGTGCATCTGGCGGAAAAGTCTTCTACCATCAGACCTGAAACTGTTGTTAAGAGAGCCCTGCTCTCAGGTGTTGTGGGTTGAATTTAGTCTCTCCAAAAGATGCGTTCAACTCCGCTGAAGTCAAGAGGTGGAAGAGATATGAAAGCCAGAGAGGACAGAGAGACAAGCAGCTCGAAGATGTCACCGGGACGTGGCATAAACATTCCGTCCATGAACTCACTGCGTTCATCTGCATAAGGTCTGCTCAAGAGTAGCTTGTCAATATTTCCTTGTAGATGAGGAAGGAACTGATTCACGAGAGCGGATTCTAACAGTTAGTGCTTAGTGGAGGGGACGATACCATTTTCTTTAGTGATGTAGCCACCGTGCTGTACCGCAGCCACCACGTTGTAGTAAATAACTTCTCACTGTCACCAGTGTAAGTAAACTCAGTAGGTCACATACGGAAAGGGGGCTTTAAAGTATGAAGGAAACTTTTTGGGATGAAATGGCTGAAGAAGAAAAAAAAAACTCTAAAATTTATTACATAGCATGTCAAATTGTTAAAGAAAAACAAATTAAAAAAGGTAGGCTCAACTCCCAATCTTAGATTGTCACAAACGTGAGATTATTTGGATACCGAGCCTTTGAAGATGGAATTGAGTTAAGACCAAGTTGTAACGAGTTAGGATAGGAACTGTTGCAGCGATTGGTGGAAGAGTAGGCGTGGAGCTGGGTGTGCACAGGAAAGGTTCCGCATGGCTGCAATCCCAATACTAGGGGCATTGGGGTTAAAGAATCTAGAGTTTGAGGCCTGTAGGGCCCACGGGTCTACCCCTACTCCCGGGGTTCATCTTGTTTCTGGCCAGACATCTTGTTGCATTTTCCTGCTAAACATCCTGTTTGTTCCTGTGCTCCCTCTGCACCAGTGGTGGTTAGCTATAGGGCCATTGTTTACTCCATCTTGGGCGGGGTAATTTCCCACCTGCCCGGGGAGAGTTCCATTGTGCAGCAGTTAGGTATAAAAGGATTTCCTAAACTTGAATAAACGGCCTTATCTCCTCAAGAATAACCCATGTCTCTTGTGTGTTCTTTTAATCTTTAGGCCCTTGCTGGGCTCACGAATGGTACAGTAGCACGAACTGTACCATAAAGAGTAATGCAGGCGTTACAAGGCCAACTGCATAGTGAGACTCTCTCTTATAACAAACAAAAATAGGATGGGGCAGAGACTGTAGTCATGCATTTACAAGCTGAGGGATGCTGAAGGTTGCTGCTCAGGTTCTAACAGGTAACAAGAAGCCAGCAAGGAAAGGCAGTCCCTTGTGGTGGTTTGAATGAGAATGTCCTTCAATGGCTAGAGGATGAAATACTCAGTACCCAGTTGGTGGCACTATCTAGGTAGATTTAGAGCAGTTCTTCTCAGTCTGTGGATGGAGACCCCTTTGGAGGGGTTGAACAACCCTTTCACAGGGGTCACCTAAGACCATCGGAAAACAAAGATGTTTACATTGCAATTCATAACAGCAGCAAAATCACAGTTATGAAGTAGCATCAAAAATAATTTTGTAGTTGGGGGTCACCACGACAAGAGGAAGTGTATTAAAAGGTCACAGCCTCAGGAAGGTTGAGGACGATTGATTTAGAAGGTGTGGCCTGGCTGGAGATTGTATGTTACTGCGGGTGGGCTTTCGGGGGTCAAAGCCACGCACCATCTGTGTTGCTTATTCTCTGCTTCCTGCTTGTGTCTCAAGATGTGGACTCCAAGCTTTAGTTTTGCCACCACCCTGCCTGCTGGCATGCTTCCCTGTTGTGGACTCAGGTCCCTCTGGAAAGGTGAGACCTAATAAACTTTTTCTTGGATAAGCTGCCTTAGTTGTACTGCTTTATCAGAGCAATAGAAAAGAAACTGGTACAGAGGTCCTAAGAGGTCACTGTATAACACTGTGAAAGTGATTCCTAGGTTGAACTGGAGGCCCCGAAATACTGGACATATCAGAGCTATGGCATATCTGCCAAGAAGAGCTATACTCAGGGAGTAGAACCATCCTGAGAGAGATGCACGCTGCAAAGCTGGGTGGGGTAGAGCCATGTAAGCCATATGATACCAGGATTTTCTGTTTACCCTGATGACTTTTGGTTTTACTTTGGCTCGGCATTTCCTCACAGTGCCTGATAGTTTTATGGCGACTTGAAACATGCTAGAGCCTTTTGGAAGGAGGGAATCTCAGCTGGGAAAATGCTTCCACATAACTGATCTGCAGGCAACCCTGCAGATTTCTTAATTACTTATTAGTGGAGGAGGGTCCAGCCCACAGTGGGCGGCGAAACCCCTGAGCTGATGGTCCTGGGCTATAAGAAAGCCGGCTGAGCAAGCTATGGGGAGCAAGCCAGGAAGCAGCATCCTTCATGGCCTCTGCATCAGCTCCTGCTTTCAGGATCCTGTTTTGAGTTCTTCCCTTACTTCTCTAGAAGCCCTAAGATGGAAGAGAGCCTTCCTCCCCAAGTTAACTTTAGTCGCGGGGTTTTATCACGGCAACAGAAAACCTAAGGCACTCAGTATGTCCCCATCCCTCCCTTTGGGGATGCTAATGTATATTACATGTCATTGTATGTTGGAAGTATGCCTTCTGTAGGCTCAGATGTTTGAATGCTTGGTCCCTAGTTGGTGGTGCTATTTAGGTAAGCTTATGAGGCATAGCCTAGCTGGAGGAAGTATACCACTAGTGGTGTGTGTATTTGTGTGTGTGGGGGGGATTGGGGTTTCAAAGCCATTTATCATTTCTAGTTCACTCTCTGCTTCCTGCTTGTGGTTCAAGATGTGATTTCCCAGGTGTTCCTGCCACCTTCAAGGTCTGCCTGATGCCACACTTCTGTGATAGTGATGGACTCATATCTTTATGGACCCTTAAACTAAACTGAATTCTCCCTTCTGGAAGCTACTTTGGTCATGGTGTTTCATCCTAGCAATAAAAAGGAAATTTTACAGGGGGCTGTGATCCTTTAGATACTTTATTTTAGAATTTTGACTTCTGTAACTGAAAAAAAGAAGACATTGATGTTATTTAAGCCAATCAGCTTATGGTTCTTAATTACTGTGTGATCTGAGGAATCTAATGATGCCTATATGTTGGCATGTGTATGAACATACACATGTATGTTTATGTGGTTATGTGTGTGAGAGAAATTATCATCTACCTCAAATTTCTGTTTCCTAATTTCATGAGTTTTGAAAACTGAACTTTTTAAGTAAGGAATATTTGTCATATATGATATTTCAGTTGTAGCTCTGCCTTCAAGGTAGCAATTGGGACATATCCTTCCTGCATAAAGTGTTATTAGTAATATGTTGGTCCTAGAATTATGACCCACAATATATTTCTTTTCTTTTGTGACCCTGCCAATTGTAACTGTGGTAGCAATTGACAGGAAGTGGCCCCACAATTCCAAACATGACTTTATATGACCAGAGAGCAAGTGACCACTGAGTCTGAGGCCTCAGAGATTCATATAGAGGTTTCCTTAAGACAAAATGCTTCTAGGACTTGCTGACATCCAGGTTTTCAAATTCTTGGTATCCATGAGGCTGTGTCAGCCTCTGTGTGAAACAGCAAGCACATGCACCAGAGACAGTTCCTGGGCCAGAAACAGTCAAGGGGTAAATTAATTTTCTTCTTCCTTCCCAGTTTGTGCATTTCAGGGTTTGTCAGGGGTGAGCTCTGAGCTTCTGTAGGTGATCCTATGAAAGAATCGAGGGCAGCCTGAGTCTATACTGGAGACTGGCTGCCTGTCATTTTCCTGAACGTTTCCTTATATTCCTGAAAAAAATTTTAAGGGGACAGCTTTATGTTAGCTATTGTCTTCCAGACCAATGTGGAACCAAGTCCTACCTCCCCCTTCGTGTCATTTTCATGTCCATTCTCTGTTGGCTACTGGCCAGAGCAAAATACAGGAAATGACAAATTTATTCCCAGACGCAGCTTTTTTGCTGATATGGGAGACAGTTTTTATAGTGACTAATCTTATTGCGTGTGTGCGTGTGTGAGTGCGTGTGTGTGTGTGTGTGTGTGTGTGTGCAGTCACATCAGAAGGGATTAATGTTTGTGTCATCTGCACTAACAGCGGTCAACATTTGCTGGCTTTCAGAGCAGGTTTGTCATTCTTAGGGGCTTTGCTGTCCAATGATCCATGTTTGTAATCCCCAGCCTTCAGCAACAATTTATAATATGAATGTCAAATTAGGTTTAACTAATCGGGTTTAATACCAGCTGACTATAACCAGATGTTAGAGAGCTGACTAGCTGCCTTCAGCTGATATGTCAAATGTCAGGAAAAGCCCAGTCCACCCTAAAGAAAATGCCGTAGAAGAACTGTTTGCTCTGACCTTCGAGGAGAAAAACATCTCAGCTTTCTCTAATTCTGAGCTCCTTTTGGTAAATAGGTCAATTAAGCAGATTAAAACAAAACAAAACAAAAAACCCTTTTGAAAGCTACGTAGCAGTCGCTTAGTATTTGAAACAGTCATTCTTGGTCCTCAGGTGAAAGCCGGTAGAAAAAAAAACCCCACAAATCTCAGAGCTGTCAAATTTTGAATGGTACTATTTATAATGCAATAATAAAAAATTAAATGTGAAAAAAAAATCTCAGAGCTGTCAATATTCCACAATGCTTTGTTGCATCTGCTGAACTGGCCTCAGCCTGAGACCACGCGGTGAGAAATATCTTAGGGTCTGGTGTTTGACAGGCACTGAGAGCAGTTTGGCATAAATTCAGCCCATCTTAGTAAAAGCAAGGCAAGAGCAGGTATGGAGTCTCATACATGCCCTTGCAATAAGGTCCACCACAAATCAAAGGGCAGATCTTCCCTCGCAGAAAGACCTTCTATCCATTCATTTTGAAGTTAAAGACTGAAGAAGAAAGAAGGCACCATTGCTTTGGTTTGGACAAATGCATAGTCACACAATTAGCTTGAAACTGGGCAGATAAACAGCATGCAGACTAAATTATCACTTAATAGTTTTCAATAAAGAGAGATGTTTGGTGCTGTGGGATAATGCTCTTGTACACTGTAGGGATTTGTTACTAGTATTAGTTTAATAAAAAATACTGATTGGGCAGTAACCAGCAATGGGGCAACCAGACTAGGAGAATTCTGAGAAGAGGAAAGGCAGAGATGCAGTTACCAGCCAGACTCAGAGAAGGCAAGATGAGAATACCTTACTGAAAAAAGGCACCAAACCATGTGGCTATAGACAAGAATTATGGGTTAGTTTAAGTTGTAAGAGCTAGTTAGTAATAAGCCTGAGCTAATAGATCAAGCACTTTATAATTAATATAAGCCTCTGTGTGTTTCTTTGGGACTGAATGGCTGCAGGACTGGGCTGGTCAGAAACTTCCATCTACAGTTCAGTTGCTTTCAAATCAGACCCTGGGACAGAGAACGTGAGATTTGAGAGTGGGACATGAAGGCATAGGACAAAATTGCTGGGTGAAAGATGAGGGAGAGAACTCTGAGCAATGTATGAAGATTAGAGAGAGAACTGCAACCAGTGTATAAATACACAGCTTGTACATTCAAGTTCCTGAGGTCTAGGGAGATGTCTGAGAGGGTAAAGTGCCTGCCAATCAAGTTGATGACCTGTGTTTGAATCCATAGCACCCTCATAAAAGCCAAGTGCTTGGGCATGGTGGTGCATGCCTTTAATTCCAGCACTCAGGAGCCAGAGTCAGGCAGAGTTTGAGCTTAGTCTTGTCTGCAGAGCAAGTTCCAACACAGCCAGAGTTGTTACACAGAGAAATCCTATCTCAAACTCCCCACCCCCAAAAAAAAACAAGTGCTTGAGGTATGTACATTGTAATAACAGCAATGATCGCAGGATGATATTGGGGGTTCATGTGTAATGGTTTGGTAACCAACTGTGCTGGCAAGCAGAGCCACCATAGGAGGTGGGGAAGCCTTCATAAGGTAGAGTCTTGAGGTTGGTCTTTAAGTTACTGGAATGTGCTTCTAAAGGGACTTCTGGGACCTCAGTCCAATCTCCTCTTTGCTTATTGACTTCAATTGAGCAAGCTTGCTCCACCGTGCACTCTTTGCCAGAACATGCCAAGTTACTGGCCAAAACAATGTGCCTGAAGCCTGTGCCATGAGACAAAATTAATATTTATATCTTTCAAGGTGATCCTCTGACGGAGATTGTCACATTCATGGAGGCCTCTGTGTAAAGCCTAGGACACTACTGAGTCCGCTGTAATGGCTCATTAGGTGTTGGACTGCACCAGTGTTATCGCACCTGCTTAGACATTAATTTTCAAATGTCTCGTGTAGAACTTGAACATCATTTGGGAGTGAAGCCATGATGCAGATCTCGATGATAAGACTCTATGTGGTAACATATGTTGCTGTGGGTAGGATCTGGAATGGCTTCTGAAGACTCACGTGTAATGGTTTGGTAACCAGCTGTGCAGTGATGTAATTACTGAGGGCTCATTTGATTTTTATTTTATCTGTAGGAAGACCCCAAAATATGTAAACATGTTGTTGGCCATGTTGGGTCTTGGCATACTTGGCACCTTATTGGCCATGTTGGGTCTTGGCACACTTGGGCACCTTTGCTCTAGTTTCCATTGTAGGGACTTGGAGTTTTGAATTTGTTTTAGGTGCCCTCCATAAGACACATTTGTATACTATTTGTAAAACACGTGGAGGGCAGAAGCATTTGGTGGTGTGTTCATACAAGTTCACAGGAACTGATTGCATACCTTTTTTTTCTTTAAATCAATTATGTGGTCAGTGGTTCCAAATCAGCCATGATAGACATGTTTATAGGATGACAAAAATGGCAAGTACTACATATAAATCTGTTTCAGGCATGTTGTCTGAATCAGTTATTAGCTATGTCTACACTTAACTGAGTAGGAACAACATGCTGGCAAGTAGACTCTTGTGGGTTGACAGATTAAGATTCTGTATTGGCCTCTGGATGTCCCCCTGTCAGTGCTTGTCTCAGTGTTGGGAACACTTGGTTCCATTGAGGTATTTAAGTGGAATTCCTGAGCTGATTACTCTTGCAACCAAAATAAGGTTAATTTTCTGTTATGGGCAGTTTTTGCCTCACCTGAAACAAGTAACTAACCTAAGGTACAAATGATACCTTTCTCTGACTTTTGCCCTTCAAAAGCATCAATTTTTTGTCCTGCCTAAAATACCTACAATGTTTTTTGACTTGTGAAAGTGTGAGAATACAACTCTCTCTCTCTCTCTCTCTCTCTCTCTCTCTCTCTCTCTCTCACACACACACACACACACACACATACACACACACCACACCACATATGTCTATGAATATAGGTACAATGAATTTTTCTTGTGTGTTACTGTGCTAATGCAGATGGAACCCAGAGCTTCACACATAGGGTAAGTCCTATACCACTGAGTTGATCGACAACCTCAATCCCAGCCTGGTTGTCTTGACAGAAATCGTATAACCCTGAAAATAAATGATAGCACTTTGAAATATCAGTGATAACATCCTCTGAGTATATCTGTGAAGATGCACAGTTGACTTTGTCCGAAGCTGAAGATAAGTTCATGGATGTGGAAAGACGTAAAGCTAGCAACACAACACCCTGGTGGAATACTTGGGTTTGAAGACTGCCATTTACAGTTTCGAGGAAGCTTTACAGCAACAAGTAGTGAAGTGTTAGTTAGCTCCTTGGGAATGGGAGCTAACTCTCTCTTTTGGAGGCTAGAGAACCAACAATGTATTGTATCTGAATAACTCTAACTCCAATAGAACTAAGCTTACATATCTGTAAAGGATCCAGATTTACAGAACAAACTTAGTGAAATTCTTCAACTAAAGTCAAAGTTGTGATGTTTTCTGTCAAAGAAATTATAAAAGACATATAAGTTACAAAGTTTCAGATCTCTTATTAAAAGAAAGATATGGAAACATTGGCCTGTAAAAGAACTGCTTCCGGATGAATCATTAAACATTATTTGATTATGTTTTAAGTAGATGTTATTTTATGAGTACATACTGGGTATAGAGAATAATAGGTTTCGTTGTGATATTATTATGCATGCATATGTTATATATTCATCATTTTGTTGCCTCCTTTCACCCTCCTGTTTGTTTTCTTCTCATTTCTCCCTGGTTAGACAGTATAATGTTGAATAATGCCTCATTTTCTGCATGTACTTATGTTTCTTGTTTGCTTTTATGTATGATCACCTCCTGGACAAATATTTTGTGGGCACAGATTTTGGCAGTTCTGAATACAACTTCTGTGTTTCCTTGCATGCAATTTTGTGTGGACCTGGGCTTTCATGCTGGGGAATGTATGGCAGAAGAGAGAAGCTCACGGTGTTGAAGGCCAGGAGACAGAGGCATCGGTGCTCTCTTCTCTCCTTTCAGTCCACCCGTGTCCAGGCTAAAAGTCCATAAACGGAATGGTATTATCAACATTCACGGTGAATGTTCCCCATTTAATTCTCTTTGGAATTCCCTCACAGGAACACCTAAAAGGATGGCTCACCAATCTCCTAGGTGATTTTAAATCCAGTCCAGTTGTCAGTGAAGATCAATCATCTTGATGGGTTTAATAATATCCTCCCTAAATCCTTATCTACCAGACAGAATATGACTTCACTTAGGAAGAATATCTTTCTTGGTGTTGTTAGTCATGAACTTGGATATAAAATCATCTTGGACTTAGAAGATTCATTAGAAACACTCTAGAAGATGGGAGTAAGCTGCATGAATATTGAGACAGCGACTGGCATGGTGCCTCCACGGTCTAAGGAATCAGGATGACCAAAAGGTTGGAGATGTAGAAGGCATTTTCTCTTAGGGCACTTAAGGAAGGTATAGCCATTCTGACATTCTGATTTTGGTCATATGCTTTCCTAAATCGGATGGAATATATCTCTGTTCCTCCTTGTGACATGTTGTTACAATGATCCTGCAGAACCAACGACATCAAATACACAAGCAAATATTGGGAAGTGATTGTATCTTATACCAGATTAGGTTGCTCTAGAAAGTTAATATCCTAGAATTCATACAGATTAATGATTTCTTGAAAAAACCTTGTATATAAGCAGAAACTATGAAATATGCTTATGAATTAGCAAATAATTTTGTAAGCATCATTTTTTTTTACTAAAGTTTGTCCTGCCTAAAATACTTAGAATACCTTTTACTTTCTTGTGAAAGCCTGAGAAGAATGTATTGTGACATTTACACACACACACACACACACACACACACACACACACACACACACACACACACAGAGTCAAACACACAATACACGGAATATTCTACATAGAAAATCAATGTGAGATTTCGGTGTAAGTGTGGCATACAGAGGTGTAGGATCTTTCTTTTAAAGGATCATTTTGTTTTAAGTATGAAGAGTGAGTAGGAAAACCAAAAGATGAAACAAGTAAGCATGAGGTCGATGATGATTATTGCTAAAGTCATCCCAGGATACCTGGACTTTAACCTAGTAACAAGACGCCTTTGAATGGTTCTGGAGAGAGAAACAACTTGAAATCTTCGGCCTGTTACTTATGAATGTAATATGGAAAATAGATCAAAGGGGGGCATATTTGAGGTTGGAGAGCTAGCCAATGAGACTCCTGCATGACACAGAGCAGCGAGGAGAGTGCCCTGGGCCTGGCTTATGGTGTATAATTGGTCATATTAGTAACAATTGTCATCATATTTATAGCAGTGAATGAGATTGGTGAAGGCTATTATGGGTAGATATTATATCTACATGTTCAATTAATTCTATATACTATTGGCATCTCTATTTTATTAAAAATAACTGGCACCAAATGTTAGAAATGTTAAACAACTTGTTGATAACTATATGTGACTAAGGTCTACATGGTAACTATTTTATAGTTCACACTGTGACCAAGAGATAAAGAAAATTCCTAGGTAGGTAGTGTTGTCATTTGGCTGCCCGTGAAGCCCCACCCCTGGGTCAAAAAGGCAGCCTCCTGGGGGTGTGACCCATGCTCGCGCATGCGTGGCTATCCTCACCCCTGTGCGCATGTGCGAAAGCCTGGGTCGCCCGCCATTTGTGTCACCAGGGTCTGACGCACCTACGCGAGCCGTCTGCGCATGAGCAGCGCGGCCTTTAAAAGTCAGAGGCGCCATTCCCCTGCTCTCTTTCTCCTCCCCCTCTCCTCACGTTTCCTCGGGCCCATGAGCACATCCCCTCTAATAAACTCCTTGCGTGGGTTCGTTCGTGTCTCGTGTCTTTTCCACTCGCGCCAAAAAGTACAACAGGTAGTGATGTCACTTCATGGAGCAAGGGACAAGGGAGCAGGAGTAGTTTGTGAAGAAGGAGCATGCTCTGAGTTTCAGCTTTGCTGAGTCTGTGGCATCTGTGAAAACTGTGCTGCAATGGGTAGAGAAAAGTGAGTGTGGAGAGCACACACCCTGCAGTGGGGAGACACAGATTTGGAAGCCAATGGGATAGAGAAGAGCAACACAAACCCTGGAAGTTTGCAGCATGGCGTGATGGAGGCATTGTGAACTATCCAGGGCAGGCTCCCAGGAATGCAGACGTGTGACAAAGCCTTTGAAGAACCACAAGAGCAACTCAGAGCTGTGAGAGAGAGGAAGATGCTTCAATATGTCTAAATACTTATGAAGAGAAGACAATGAAAGTGACCATGATGAGAACTTGGGGGAATGGGAGTGTTTTTAGATCAAATGCTTTGGGGAGGCCAGAGACGTGATACTTGCTAAGACCATGGGGCTTTGGCTTAAATAGGAAACATTCATCGTTTCATTCATTTCGATAGGACTGCGCTTCTTCCTATGGAAGAAAGAGAGAGGGTATTTAGCTTCAGAGGTTAAAGGGAAAAGGCAGAGTCAGTCCTATCTTCTTTGTGAAGTAAGTGCAAGGTTCCATGACAGTGTAGCAAGTTTGGATTCACACCTGTTGGTTATGGAAGGTCATGGAACCGTGGGGCTGTCTGTCAAATTTCGGCAGTCTTCCTGTCAGAGAGAAGGGGAGGCCCTGGGATGGAGATGGAGCTGTTTTCCCAGTGGAGTGATTTCCAGGCAGATCAGACACTGGACTAACTACATTAGGGTTTTGCTAGGTGGGTGTCGTGAAAATATCCAACGATGGACAAAAGACCGAGGATGCTGTCGGGAACATTAGACAAGAGCTGTGGGAAAATAGAAATGTGAAAAGGGCATTACATAAAAAGGCAATAATTGTAAGTATCTGTCCTGTCATTAGCAAATGCGGGCATACTGCGAGCATCTCCTAAATTCTCTGGGCTCCAGCTTTCCATTTCTACGAAGTGAGAATTGAAGTAAATGATTGATCTCTAAGATCCAGTCTGGCCTACAAGGTGTGTGAGTCTGTCTACCATATGGAGTCTTGAGAAAAGGGAGGGATGGATGTTATGGGTGGAAGTGGGCTGTGAACTCATGGGAGAAATCAGACTCGCAAATGCTTGGATTCCTGATGTGCTATCTGCATAAAATAAAACATACTGCTGAGATTCAGTAAGCCCCAGAACTGTAGTCACAGTTTTAAGAGAGAATAAAGAAATAAAGAATAAAACAACTCTTCCACCTCTGTAACAGCATGCATCCTTTTGTACTGGAATCTACACTGAGATTGATAAGGGCAGTGGGACTTTGCACATGTCTACAATGGAGGGTGTGTGTGATGGAGTTGAAACTGTGAGACTCCTCACCAGTCCATCTTCCACACTCATACAGGAAATGACAGTACCTATGAGAGGATGGTGAATAATTTGGCAGAATGCTAGCAACCCCATATGAGCCATGTGGGTTATAATTAATTTTTCAGTTGATCGCATTCTCATATGAACTGGATAAAGTGAGGGAAAAGGCACATGATATTAAAGGTCAAGACTTTTTTTTTTTGAAAGATGATACTTTTGGAGGATCACTAGGCAGAAGTGAAAGGAACTCAAGAAATACAGACTAGTTCTTTTTTTAAAAATTGATTTTATTGAACTATATATTTTTCTCTGCTCCCCTCTCTTCCTTTTCTCTCCCCTTCAACCCTCTCCCATGGTCCCCATGCTCCCAATTTACTCAGGAGATCTTGCCTTTTTTCTACTTCCCATGTACATTAGATCTATGTATGTCTCTCTTAGGGTCCTCAGTGTTGTCTAGGTTCTCTGGGATTGTGATTTTTAGGTTGGTTTTCTTTTATGTTTAAAAACTACTTATGAGTGAGTACATATGATAATTGTCTATCTGAATCTGGTTACCTCACTCAAAATGATGTTTTCTAGATCCATCCATTTGTCTGCAAATTTCAAGATGTCATTTTTTTTTCTGCTGTGTGGTACTCCATTGTGTAAAAGTACCACATTTTACTTATCCATTCTTCAGTCGAGGGGCATTTAGGTTGTTTCCAGGTTCTGGCTATGACAAACAATGCTGCTATGAATATAGTTGAGCACAATTGAGAATCCTTTGGCTATATACCCAAAAGTGGTATTGCTGGGTCTTGAGGGATGTTGTTTCCTAATTTTCTGAGGAATCACATACTGATATCCAAAAGGGCTGTACCAGCTTTCACTCCCACCAGCAATGCAGGAGTGTTCCCTTTACTCCACAACCTCTCCAGCATAAGTTGTCATCAGCGTTTTTGATCTTGGCCATTCTTACATGTGTAAGATGGCATCTCAGAGTTGTTTTGATTTGCATTTCTCTGATGGCTAAGGATGTTGAACATTTCCTTAAGTGTCTTTCAGCCATTTTGGATTCCACTGTTGAGAGTTCTCTGTTTAGGTCTGTACTCCATTTTTTTTTAATTGGATTATTTGTTATTTTGATGATCAATTCCTTGAGTTCCTTGTATATTTTGGAGATCAGACCTCTCTCTGATGTGCGGTTGGTGAAGATATTTTCCCATTCTGTAGGCTGCCATTTTGTCTTGTTGACCATGTCCTTTGCTTTACAGAAGATTTTCAGTTTCAGGAGGTTCCATTTATTAACTATTTCTCTCAGTGTCTGTGCTACTGGGGTTATATTTAGGAAGTGGCCTCCTGTTCCAATGCATTCAAGTGTACTTCCCACTTTCTCTTCTATGAGCTTCAGTGTGGCTGGCCCAGACTAGTTCTTAATGACCATTGTCACATTAAATAAATTTCTATTAAGGGGCCTCAGGTTATAAGGAATCTTTCCATCTGTATTTATGCCGAGTGAGGACAGTTGTTTGGAGGGCCCAAGCTCAGTCATCCGTCAGTATGGATGGCCTCTGTGCATGACTGATGAGACTCCAGTGGATCTGATGGCATTTTTTAGGAAAGAAACACTCTTCCGCCTAATGGAGTATGACTGACATGACCTCCACAGATTCTGGCTCACTCTGGGGAGACTCTCTAGAAGGACATAAAATGAAAAAGAAACCAGACTTCTCAAGTACAAAGTTAAAGATTTTTTTTTTAACGCGTGAAAGAGAGATGATGGTTTTATTAATAGTGAAGGGTAAGAGATGAAAGATGTCAATGTTTAGCTAAACCTACCCGATTTCTCATTTCCCTGTGGATAGAAATAACCGCTCCTGAGGTATTTCCGTAACCTCACTTTCAGCCAGGAACCAGAAAGAAGAAAAAAAAAAACCCTCTTCCCAAGCAGTTTATAAACTAAAAATAAAGATGACAAAAAGTCAGATTCAGATGAAACTGGAAAAACTGGTTATTCAGGGAAACAGCTCCATCCTCCTGAGACAGAAATACGTGGGCAACATGGGGGAGGCATGCATATTTGCTGATACCCACTGAAGGAGATCACGCATGCCCAGCTTTGGCCAAGATGCATCAACACTGGAGCAATTCAATTTGGTAATGAGCACTGAGTATTAATGATTCCCAAGCAGTTACTTTTTGGTGACCAAGAGGAACCTAAACTGCACACCACTTCTAATCCAGTCTCTCATTTTCCAGGGCTTTGGTAAACTATGAGAGCGAAATGTAGTTTGTTTCTGAGGGCTAGCATTACATTTTAAAGCATTTAGTTCAAATATAGTCTTTCTCTTTCTTTTCTTTTTTTTTTAAATTGAGAATAATGGAGCAAGCATAACCCAAAGCCTTTGAGTTTTGCTCCTAGTAGTATTAGTCTGCCAGATTCATCTTTAAATATGATCTATAACAGGAAAGAATTCTATTTCTAAGGCTGTCATGGTAGGATTGTGCCTTTACAAATGAAAGCAACATTGTGGACTGGGAAAGTTTTGGCCCTGGGAATTGGCTGATGGTGTTTGTAGCCAATGACACAAAAACACTTCATTGCATCCACCCACCCATCCACCCACCCACCCACCCACGCACCCATCCATCCATCCATCCATCCATCCATCCATCCATCCATCCATCCATCCATCCATCCATCCATCCTTTCAATTCACTCACTAGCTCATTTATTTAGCTTTACACTTGATATTGTAACAATCTGATTCCTATCTTCTAGGAGTTTTTCATTTAACAAGGCATTGTGTTGTTATGTATAATCTAATAACGTCAATTGGATGAGATAATACATGCAGAAGAAATAGGTCCTGGTGTCATTGTTAATGGGTTCTCCATCTGCCAACTTTCACCGCCACATTCAGAGAGTCTGGTTTGATCATATGCTCATTCAGTCCCAGTCCAGGTGGATTGGTGCGCTCCCATTAGTTCAGGCACACTGTCTCAGTAGGTGGACCAGCCCCTCACGGTCCTAACTTCCTAACTCAGCTTCTCCCACCTTCTGCTCTTCACCTGCACCTTGGGGGCTCAATCCATTGCTCTGATGTGAATGTGGGTCTCTGTCTCTATCTCCATCCATCGGATGAAATTTCATAACCACTTGGCAAGAGGTTTTTGTTTATTTGCTTGTTTTGTTTTAGTTTGAAACAAATAGTTTTTACTAACCACCCTCTCCAAACCACTGGTGCTAACTGTTGCCATCCTAGAAGGATATACCAAGATTTTTTTTTAAATATTTATTTATTATGTATACAACATTCCTTCCATGTATGCTTGCATGCCAGAAGAGGGCACCAGATCTCATTATAGATGGCTGTGAGCCACCATGTGGTTGCTGGGAATTGAACTCAGGACCTCTGGAAGAGCAGTCAGTGCTCTTAACCTCTGAGCCATCTCTCCAGCCCCCCCCCCCCAGATATTTTTTTTAACATCTACATTTTTCTTTGTGGTGCCACCGAATGTCTTGGGTTTTAGGTTCTGCTCTTCATTTGCTTGTGGTCAGAGCGAATTATCTGAGGCCAAGAGTTGACAACTCACCGCTGTGGGTATGTGAATAGTATCGGCAGCCTTCTCTCTGGTGATTTCGTGCAGCAAACTCAGCTGTTGCTGCTGCAGACTATGAGGTTAGGGACACTTTAGGGTCATTCCCCCTATAGTGTTGCAGGCACAAAAGTGATTTTCTGATCTTTACAGTACTAGATCCTGTATCTACAGCCCAGTTGCTGCCACAGTACAGGTAAAAGGATGCGTGGGTTTGATTTTGAGCATCCAGATAACTAACCCACAAAACCTCATTGTTTATGCTCTAATACTTTGGTGTAGCAATAGGGCAGATTGCAGGAGATTGAGAAATTCGAGGTGAATGTATATTGTTGGACGTGGGCATGTCAAGGACCAATGCCTCATGCCCATTGGAGTGGCAAAGGCAAATGATGACAGTGTGTGTGTGTGCAGAAAATGGCTTTTTCCCTTCAGATATTTACTGCCTGAAGGCTGCTCTCCTTTAGAGTCTACTACTACTGAGATTAACTAGCCCTGTCTCCTGGTCCAGCTGTATGTAGTAGTTCTGCCTTCTTGTTTATCTACATGCAATGAGCCCACCCCTTCAGGTGTATAAAATAAACGCTTTGAGCTTCCAAGTTGCTGAGGTTTCTCCATCTGGGAGCCCAGTCTGTCTGATGCCAGCTTTTCCGTTTGTCTGTGTGTCTGTCTTTGCTTCATTACCTTGCCACCCCAACTGGGTCAGTCCCTGGAGCCGTGTAGGATGCAGAATGAGGCCTGGAGCGAAAGCTCAGTGGTTAACAGCATTGCTGCTCTTCCAGAGACCTGGATTCAATTCCTAGCACCCACATGGCATCTAACAACTGTCTGTAACTCCGGTTCCAGGAGATCCGGCACCTTCACACAGACATACATGCAGGCAAAACACTAAATGCACATAGAATAAAAATAAATAAATTATTAAAAAAGAAACAGAATGAATAAAGGACCAGGGTATGAGAAGGAGCCACTGGAAGAACAAACAGGTTACTTAAAATATAATATAATAATTGACTATATTTAGGGATATCTTTTAAAGTATATCCCCAAATGCACAGTTTGTGCTTATGTCTTGCCCTTTTCAGACCTCAGAGAAGAAGGCCAGTGACCAATTAAGGATTCTTTAAAGTACTTTTTTTTTTTATGAGGACAAACTGAAACTTAGATAAACTCATGAGAGGAAACAGAAGGTGGTGCACTCATGATGTGGAGTGAATTGGTTTCCAGTACAATGGCCCATCCAGGAGGACTGGGTGTTCGGCAAACTGGGCTATGACAAATTACAGTGGTTAGTGGTCCTCATTGCGAGGACCATGGCAAATGTCACTCAGCCTCTGCCTGAACAGCCTTCAAAGATGGACATGGCGATGCAAGTCCATCTAGAACTATTAAACCGTTAGTCTTGAAATACTTCCATTACACGCGTTTCCTGCACTCTGCACAATTTATACATTGGTTGGTGTCTGGCCCTCAACAACAAATGAGCTTTCTGATGGTTCTCTGTGAGTTAGTCTAGCTATAGGAGTCAATGAGTTGCTGTTTCTTGCCCAGAGGTCCCAGCATGACAGCTGGAGCTCCTTGTGTCATCCCCTGTGTGACTGGATATTTGCAGTCCTACGGCATCTCGATTAGTCTGTCGACAGCTCTCTTCAGGGACAGCATATAGCACAGAGGGCTTTCCTGGCCTGAGCCCTGCTTATAACACTGACGCTTTGCTTTTTACTTTATTAATTATTGTTATTTTGCACAAGGCAATCTTTGGAGATATTAACCAAACTGCAGGATTTGTTTTTCGCAGTTTCAGAGCCCCCTCAAACATCGCAGGAGTGCGAATTCTCTCTCCTCTACAGGGAAAATCTACTAAATTTTCTGCTCAGGTTTAGACCATGCAGAGTTCTCTGTTCATATTATTTTAAATAACATCGAAATTTGACAATAAAGGTGCTATGGGAACTTCTTCAGGCAATAGCCTTTAAGATACTGGCCCATGTTGGGCATGATCTCATGTACTATAGATACAGACGAAAAGCGTGTGTGGTCCTCTTCAGGGCTAAAAGAGTTCCATTATATAAAAATATCAACCCCCAGATTCACATTCGAAGATAAGACTCCTTTCTCTTCATCCTGTGATGAGCTTTGGCCAGCTGTGTGTGAGCAGTCTGCCTTTTTAGGAGCAGTGAAAATTTTTTTCAGCTTATTTATGTTCTTCAGCAATCATGCATTAATGTTTTGATTTCTTTCGATAGAGGCAGGAGAATGAGGGGCTAAGAAATAAGAGGGTAGATGCTTTTCCTTTGTCCGTATGCCTGTAAGATGCCTTGATGTTCCCAGAGAACCTCAAAACGTTCATTTTGTCTCCTGGGCAGACTGGTGCCTTCTGTTGTCCTCCTGCTGAGGTCTCTCATTCCAGCACCCCTGATTCAAAGGATGTAGCTGTCCTTTTCCTCAGCCACTTCAGATCCTGGCCTCAGGGCCTGCATGTGGGGCAGCTCCTTCCATACCGACACTTGACAGACATCTGTTTTCCTTAGAATCAAGGCTTTCCTGGGAATTGAAAAAAAAAAGTACAGGTGAAATCTAGCAGAACAGACAGACCTTCTCTTGCGTCTCTGCCCTTGACCTCATCTGGTGACCTCCGGGACCCTCTGAATCAGTATTGTGTGCTTGACAATACCAGGGCTCACTCTGGGACGCTGAAGTCCTAGTGAATCATGCTTTTTGGCTTGACCCCAGGAGGAAAAGCTTAAGCTTCTGCTGGAAGGGTGGGGCAGGAGCCTTTTGGCCTTGAAGCAGCCTTCTCCAAATTGCCTTTCACAAATCTTTTCTTTAGTTATTACTTCTGTAACTTTTCAAAACCCATTTCTTAGGGAGTTTGGAGCCTTTGAACCTGCTAGGTCACTTAATTAGAAATTTCTGCTCACCAGTCCCACAGCTCCCTTTGGAACTGGGTGTCTCTTGTATGAAGTCATCCAAATGAAAGCTTCCATTTGATCTCGTGTCTGAGCTTCTTTGAAACTCAGCCTGAGATCAAAATTAATTTTCTTAGCATCCTCATGACGCTATACATCTCTGAGCAAACTGCCTCACATGTTAATCTTCATGGGACTAAGTGTGTTTATTAGGAATAATATAAAATTGCCATGCTGTGTGTTTATTAATTCTACTTAAAACTCATTTCTAAAGAGCTTGAGGAGTCAAAAACACCCCACGTATTTCTTCTTTTTGAGTAGAAAAGAAGAAACTTGGAGGAAATACGTCTGATCACAAGGCACATCACAGGCATATAGTAACTAACACAGAGCAGTTCTGGCATTGAAACAAACACACAAATGAACAAATGGAATAAACCCATGCATTTAGGGCTACTTTTCTTTGAATCAAAGCACCAGCTATGCACTCTAGAAAAAGGAGCGGATCTTCCCTATAAGGCTCTGGGAAGACTGGAAGTATTTAACTATTTAATACTAGAATTATTAAACTACTAGAATGAAACACAAGAGAAACACTTTAGTTAATCGCTTTAGACATATTTTGGATAAGATCCTAAGAGCAGAGACAATAAATTCAAATGGTGGGAGGAAATATTCGTGAGCTATTTGCCTGATAAGAATTAATATTCAGAACAGAAATAGTCTGGTAAAATGAACAAATCATATGCAGAGCTATTTCTCAAAAGTAGACGTAAATGGGACTAGAGCCGAGGGCTCAACTAAGAACACTCTGCTCCTGAAAGGACACGGGTTCAGGTCCCAGTGCCCACATCAGGAGGTTCACTAGCACCAGTAACAACATATCCAAGGAATTTCTTTCTTGCTTCTGTGGGCACTGCACAAATATGGTGCATATATAGACAAATGAGTACATACACACTAATGTATTCTTAAAAAGTAGACACAAATGACCGGCAAATACTTGAAAAAAAATGCTTCATAACAGAAGCCAATAAGTAAATACAAGTCAAAACCACAATGAAATCTTATCCTAATCAAATGTCTATTATTATTAATCAGGATAACAACTACTGGGTGAGAGTGTGGGGAAGGAGGGACCTTTCGGTACTGATGGAAAGTATGCAAATTAATAGTCATTAGTAGAAAACACAAGAGGGTCTCAGAAAACTGAAACTCGATAAGCTATACTATATATATATATGTATATATATATATGCCCAAAGAAAAGGGAATAATCTTATTAAAGAAATATCTGCATTTGCAAGTGTACTGTACTGCTGAAGTCCTAGTCACAACAGCCAGCTTAAAGGTTATAGGTGTCAACTGGAGAATGAACGGCTCAAGAAAAGGTGGTATACACATACAATAGATAATTGTCTAGCTATAAAGAAGAATGAAGTGCTGTGTAGTTTTGTAAGCGGAGATGGCTCGTTCATTCCCAGCTGTCTAGACCTGAATAATCACACAGAAACTACATCAATTACAACGCTGCTTGACCTATTAGCTCAGGTTCCCTATTAACTAACTCTTACATCTTAAATTAACCCATTTCTATTAATCTGTGTATCCGCACGAGACTGTGGCTTACTGGTAAGGATCCAGTGCCTGTCTCCTTCAGCAGCTACATGGCATCGCCTTGACCCTGCCTACTCTCTCTCTCTATCTTTGTTCTGATTTCACGCCTGACTTTACTTTGTTAAGCCATTGGCCCAAACAGCTTTATTCATCAACCAAAAAAAGCAACACATGTACAGAAGGACATCCCACAGCATACTTTCAAACAACCTATAGTGTACTTTGTTGACAAATTAGAAGAAAGACATTTGAAGACTCTAACTACAAAGGGATCATATACATACACACACACACACACACACACACACACACATAAATATAGAGAGAGAGAGAAAGAGAGAGAGAGAAATCTAATTACTTGGATCTGATCCAACATCACATCTGCTGAATTATCACACCACAACCATACCTCCAATATGTACAATTATCTTCTGCCAAAGGGAAAAAATAGGATTTGCTAGGCTTCAGAATGGAGAAAAGGAGTATCTCCCAGAGCTCTACAGCAGGAGGATACAGGGAAAGAAAAACACCAATTCCAACCCTGAGAACATAATTTTGAGGGTTGTGTTTACAACCCTGGGAGGCCAATTATTTTTCCAAATAAGGCCTTGGTCATGGCACTGTGCAAGCACCCACCAGCACATCCTCACCTGCTTTCTGCGTGCTCTCTGCCTGCTCCATCCAGCGAAGGGAAATGCAGTGTTAGCTTCCAGGGAGTCTGTGCAAATGGAAAGGGAATTCTTGGCTTTAGTCCCATATTAATTACCTTTTCAATCCCACGAGAATATACTCCCATCTGCATATATAATCAAAAAGTCTTGAACTGAACTAAACTCATGCCCAGAAGAGAACAAATCCCTGCGAGCCATTTTCCACCAACCTGTTTTTATCTCCCGGAATCCATCCCCCTACTCTGTGAAGAGATTCCTATGAATGTATGACTCAGTTCCTCCAGCAACTAGGGACTGAGATTTCCGAGGCATATTTTAGAAATAGTCACACGCATTTCCAGTCGTCCTAGTCACACAGCGTTTTCTGACATACTTCTTAGTGTTCTTCAAAGCCAGTTCCTTCTTCACTCCATTCCCCACCTTCCAAATCCTTTTCCTTAATGTTTAGGCCTTACAAAGACATGGCATACTCATTAAAAAAAATAGACAAGCACAATAACAAAGTAATTCATGATTCATTGAGAGATATCGACTATGAATGTTTTCAGAGTATTTTAAGATATTCGTTTAGAATGCACATGTTATTAATCTACCCATAGGAACCACATTTTAAATGCTATTATAACCAAGTGTGTTCAGCCAATCCAACAGTGCTTGACTGGTTGTTGTAGATTCCCTTACTATAAATACAGAAGAGAAGGAATAATTGGCTCTAAATGAATTGCATATATATGGAAAATACATATGAAGGAATTTTGAATACTCATTTTGAGCAAATGTTAATTTTAAACAAATGCTTTTTCTTTTGTCTCATAACTTAGCACTTTCCATTAAGCTTGGTTCCCAGCCTTCCATATTTATGCTTTTTGTCTCATGCATTCTTTTTTTATTCTAGTTGAACACATTCACATATATCACCCTGAAAATGTATTTTTTGATTAAATAATACATCATGGACATTAGCTCATATAAAAAATATAGGCACGGATAATTAAACTTTGGAATTGTAGACTTTGATTTTATTCCACAATAAAAATATGTCTGTTTACTTATTAAAGTAGGGTGTCATGTGGACCAATTCTTTGATTGTTTACGTTAAGCAGTCCCATGAGATTGACACTATTGCTGTAGATGGATATAGTGCAAAATACCGTACTATAGCTGATGATTCAACTGTAAAATGCCCAACATCATCTCATACCTATCTATCTCTGTCAACGTCAAATCCTCAAGACCTAAAGGCAGCAACTAACTATCTACATTTTTTTACTTTTGATTTTACTTTCGCGAAGTATGTTATGAAATAATAGCTTTAAAACTGATCAATGCATTGCCATGTTGGAAGTGGCACTAACAATTAGTTTGATTATTGCATTTAAAGAATTCTAAATGAAACCTTTCCACCTTGGATCTTTGGTGTGAAATTTAGGATACTCTGTTGTTATTGTAAAAGCACAAAACTTTCTTTGACCCTCAATCACTATGAAAAACGATGATATGAAGCCAAAGATGAAAGCAAAAAAAATGTTTATTATAGATAAGTATTTTTGTCTTTTTGATATTTCTTTTAAAACCAGCAGTGGAGCTTCTATAATCTAATTATTTAAAGAAGATGGAAAAATACATGTACATTAGGAGACAGCACAGATATAATATCAAACAAACAAACAAACAACCACAAGTCTAACCAAACAAAATTCCAAAAGACTTATAGCCAAAACTGTGTTTTTTATTTGTTTGTTTGTTTATTTATTTATTTATTTATTTATTTATTTATTCAGTTTTGGTCAGAATCACAGCCAGGTGAGTGACTCTGGAGCCTGTAGGATTTCAGTTCCCAGGAAAACATGACCATGTTTGGAGACATTTACTGCTCCGCTTAGGAGTGGCTGCTGGCAGTTAGTGACTCGAGATCAGAGTTACTTCTGCTAAACGTCCTAGAGTGTGCAATACGGACCCCTAGAGCAAAGAGTTATCCAGCTCCAGATGTCAGTAGTGCTGTAGCTGGGAACCGTCCGGCTCAGCCATACCAGCTGGTTAGGGAATGAACGCCTCTGTTTGGACGTTAGTTTTGAAGCCATCTGTCACTATTTAAACGAAGTCAGAAGTCCCTCATATGTTTAAGACAGGAATCCTGTCCATCCCTGAGTTTCTTTGGATGACCCTAAGAAGGTGTGGCAAAGATATGTTGGACAATTATGTTGGCAACAGTCTCCTCACTCTGGAGTTCCTTTTTAGTATCTGGAGTTTCTTTTTAGTATCAAAGACTCAGTTCTATCTTGGCTTAATGTCAGTCTACCATATTGCCATAGATCTGACAATTGCCTTAATCCTGAGGAAAAATTCTCTTAAATTTTTGTCCTAATTCTCTCTTCTGGAAAAAAGAGAGAATTGTTCTGGAAAAAAATAGTGTCTGTTTTTAGTAGTGATAGAGGCATGCATAGATATTGATTATACTGTGTTTGTCCATTAGCTAACATCACTTGATTGCTTCCGTAGTAAATTTCTATTTGGGTAGTGCCCTATGCATTTTCACTTGTTAGTTTTTCATTTGACCTGTGGGCAACTTTCAGTGCTTATGAAGACTGTGTGAAGAGAACACTGTTGTTCTTTACATCTATGTAACATGAATACATGGCCTTACTTACTTGGCCCTAGAGGACGAAGTCATATTAAATTCAGATGGAGGTTTCTATAAACCACAGATGTCATAAAGTTCTGCATTTCTATGGTATTATTTAGCATTAAGAATATATTTAATACCTGTGTTATTTTTTATCATAGGTTTCTATTTCTTATTTTATATTCTAATTTGCCTGGGTTATAGTTACAGGTGTTCAGCTACTTGGTCAGATATCATTCTGGGTGTTTGCTTGAGAGTAATTAAAAAAAATGAGACTGACATGCAAAATTGAAAACTAATTAAGGATATCACCATTTTGTGGGTGGCTTATTATGGTTATTAAGAAGGGTGAGATTTGCCTAATCATCTGTTGATTTGGATAGAACAAAAAGGTTGAGATTGACTCCCCAGGTAAGAAGACTCCTCTTGCGTGAGTACCTGTGCACTGGGACATCAACTTCCTCACGCCTTTCGATACAGACAAAGTCTTTGCTTTGTGTACTTGAGCCTTCCTGCAGAGGAAGACTGTACCATTGGCTCTCCTGCATCTCTACCTTGCAGATCCTGGGACACGTCATCTGTCAGAACCACATAAGCCAATGCCTTCTTACCCTATAGATACATAGATACAGATCCTACTGAGTCTATTTATTTAGAGAATGCTGGTTAGTATATTATTTATCTAAATAATAATAATAATAATACCAATAATACTGCTACTACTGATGATAATGCTAATAGAAATTAAAGAAATCCATTTATCATTATAGAGGATATTTGTTATCATTTCTGTTTGGTGTTTTTCTCTTTTTGTTTAGGAATTCCTCTTCCCATGAGGAATCCCTTTGTTGTAACTATTTTGAAATAAAACTCAATTCCCAACTGGAGGTCAGAGAGTGGACATGATGTACGAAACAGTTCCCCTCATCTTTCTCTACCCCTAGCGACTGGTTCAGGAATGGGCACACAATCCAAACAAAACTGATCAGAATCTTTCTTTGGGCTTTCCTCCAGGATATTTTGGGAAAGGGTTCTTTTTCCTCTTGGGTAGGATAAAAGCCAGTCTGAGAATGAATCCAGGAAGCAATGAACAGAGCCAAAAGATGGTAAGACAGAAACTCGACTTTAAGGTCCTGGAAGCAGCTGCGCCCAGAGGCACAGTTACTTCTTTAAGTTCCAGTTCCAATCCTCTTTTGTACGTTAGACACTTTTAATTGCATTTTGAACACTGAAAATGAATTAGTATAGCTTGCTGTGTTTGGGCACTCAAGGAATTTGAATATGCACACTCACTTGAGGGTGGGACTGTTTATCACAGTGTTAAGAGAATAAATCACATACCTCCTACACCAAAATCACATACCTGTGGTCCATTCACTTTTAAAATAAAGAATGAATGCACCACTGTACAGTGGTAGATCCTACTACTATGATATCTTTGTAATATGAGATCCTGTTTGTTGGGGTTTCTGTCCTGCCCAGTTCCCACAGCCGGTAAGCCCCAAAGAAAATCACACAGGGAGTCTACATAAGTTATAAACTGATTGGCCCATTAGCTCAGGCTTCTTATTAGCTCTTGTAGCATATATTAACCCATTACTCTTATCCTATGTTGGCCACATGGCTCGGTACCTTTTTCAGCGGGGCAGGTCACATCCTGCTTCTTTCGTGGTCTGGGCAGGACTGCGGACGGAGCCTCCTACTTCCCAGAATTTTCCTGTTCTCATTGCCCCACCTCTACTTCCTGTCTGGTTTTCCAGCCTATACTTCCTGCCTTGCTACCAGCCAATCAGCGTTTATTTAAAATATAATTGACAGAATATAGAATTGTCCCGCACCATATCTTAGGCAACTAAGTTTGTTTTTAAGTCTTTCCTGATTTCTAAAATGGGGGAATAATATTTCTTAGTGTACTTCTAGATCTGACTGATATTTTTCATGCTGTTCACTGAATCAATTAAGCACCTAAATAAAGTGAGTAGACCTCAGGGAAGATGTGGGCCATTGTAGCTGTGTTCAGTCCTGTTCTTTGCTGATCATCAACCATGACTTTGAACATGACCTTCTTCTTAATAATTGTTGTCTATTTAATACAAAGTGTTGTTTACTTATCTAACTTCAGTGAGTGCCAAGTGAGTATGTGGCCTCTTGGTGGCCAGTAAGCATATGGGAAGAGGACATGGACATTACTTTCCACTGTCATGCCTCCAGTGATCTGTTATCTCCAGTGAGAACCTATCTTCCATTATCACCCAACAATACCATCAAAATATGAACCCATCCATTATCCTAATGCTGTGGCCTTTTAATACAGTTCCTCATGTTGTGGTAACCCCCAACCATAAAATTAATTTTATTGTTCCTTGTAATTTTGCTCCTGTCACGAAACATAATATAAATATATGATATTTAGGATGCATTTTCACTGTTATAAATTGACTCATGACCCACATGTTGAGAACCACTGATTTAGGAGGTCCTAGCAGTAATCACTTCATGATATAGTTTCATGGGATAACTTGATATGCTTCTAACAGTTTTTTGCTGCTATCTCTTGGGATACATGGTGTGACTTTGCCACTTTATTATGACTAAAATGGAAAATTAGAAGCTTCAACTTTCTACTGCTAAAATGAGAGGAAATATGTTAGTGTCATCAGAATGATATAGAAATACTGAAAATATTGTGTTTTCTTTGTAATGGCATAGTAATAAATAAAAGACAGTGTTTTCTCTAGAGATGAAAAATTCCCAGATACCCATTTTGGGCATCCATTTTCTATGGCTGATGGCACAAGTTGCCTGGTTTCTTCAGACAAAAAGTTAAAGACCACTCTTCACTCATTGGACAGCCTGTAAAACTTGTATCTTTTCTGCAAGTACCTCCCAGGTAAAGGCTTACAAATTTTGCTCAACAGCCCTTGTGGCTTCTGGTGCAAATGGGTGCCAACTTACAGATTATTGGTTGATTAGTGTGTGGTATATTTTGCTTTTAGTAAGCAAACTGGACCATAGCAGGGAGATGGCAGCAATGGTTAGTATTCATATGGGGCCATCGGAGGGAGGTGGTTAGTCTATTGTTGTCATTATAAACTGAATAAGATTTGAGATTGGCTTCTGCTTAATGCTTTTAGAACACCCTGATAACCATGTCAAAGATACAGGTGTTCAAGAAAATGACACTAAATAAGAAGTTTGCACATAACATAAGTTTTGTGAGCTGTTTTTTTTTTTTTTTTCCCAAGTGTAGCTTCATGCTGTGTCACTTTCTGTCTGTTTCTCCTGGCCTGGAGAGTTGTCTAACAAATGATTTAATTGGATACCTTGTCAAAGAGTGGTTTCTAAGTATTATATAAAGATTGAAAATCCTAAAATTAAAACTTTAAATTGAACTAGGAAAAAGTTTAGTCTTCCTACAGACTGTGGTACATTTATACCAAGGGAAAGAACTTTTTTGTGTGAGGGGAAGGGGCATCCTTTTTGCTTGTTATATCCATCTTTTCATCAAATTTAGCAGATCTATGTCTTTACAGTTCTTCCTAATGATTTTCTCCTCACCTCCGTCAAATATATGAACACTTTAAGATATTTATTAAAAATCCCAAGACTCTGTCCCTTTGATGAAGAAAGAGAGAAAGCAAGAAGAGAGGGAGGTGGGTAGTGATAGAAGAGGAACAAGAAAAAGAAGAGGCGCGGGAGGAGAAAAACCAGTTGGGAAATCCCTTCCAGTTGCTTTTGGTAGTGATATGGCTGAGAGTTGCTAGTGTAACTGTTAGCTACCATGGGACAATGGCTCTGCAATCCTTGCAGTTATCTCCAAAGTTTGTGGTGATGGGGAGACGATTCTAGGTTATTCTGGTGAATAGAATGTAATCAAAAGGAAGCATTCAAGTAAAGAAGGTAGGCATGGAAAGGGGAGATACGACAAGGAAAGCCCAAGTTGTAGTGATGAGATTGCATTCAGAGGGACTGAAGGCAAAGAATGCAGACAGCATTGGGGGCTTGGAAAAGATAAGGAACCGGATTTCTTCCCCCTAGATTTCCTGAAAGGAATACAGTTTTTCTGACCCTCCGAGAAGGCTCACAGAGAACGAGTTTGTACTTCTGACAAGAATGGTAAGATAATTTATTTATGCTGTTTGGGATTTTCGACCCTAACTTTGGACCCTAATTCAGTAGCAGCAAGAAAGTTCTACAGCAGTGAATATCCTCCACTGTGCATCTGCCTTATAAACCAAACCTTTGCCTTGGGACCCAGGAGTTCTGGACCACTTAAAAGTGTTTCGTTTTGTTCTTGTCATTCCTGGCATAGACCTCAGAGAAGCAGGTAATATGAAGTGTAATTGAATGCTAGGAAAATGTTTATGGAAGTCGTCCATTGATTTGTTTCTTTAGTAATGTGATTTCTTTTTCTTCGTGATCAGGAGAGCCGGCATCATGGTGACTGGAGAAGAGTGCTTGCTCAATATTTTGGTAGACAAGCACTAGGCCGTCTTTGGCAGGAGAAGCATGACTATCAGTGTCTTGCTCCTCACCCAATGTCGGTTGAGTTGAGCTGGCCGGAGTCTCATTGGTTACTCAGCACAAAGAGGTGGAGCTGGTGGCCATATCTCCAATGGTAGTAAAAACAGAGCTGGAGAGCAGCTCCCTTTTGCCTTTTACTCATTTTTTTTTCTGTTTGTCTCATGGTGTCCTCGTGTAGTCAGAGTTTTCTTTGTGCCACCAGTTCACAAATAACAGCACAGAGACTTATTATTAATTATGAAAGCTTGGCCTTAGCTTAGTCTTGTTCCACTATCTCATAACTTAAATTAACCTGCTTCTATTAATCTATGTTTCACCACGTGGCTTTTTAACATTCTTTTGTTATGTGTGTCTGACACCCTTTGTGTGTTATTGGCCTAATTTGCATGCCTATATTCCTCCTCCTCTTCCTTTCTCTCCTTGGAAGCCATTGGCCATTCAGCTCTTTATTAAGCCAACCATACTGATACATCTTCACACAGTGTGAAAAATATTCCTCAACACCCTGGTGATGATTGTCTGCACAGACGAACAAACTTGGATTTGCTGTGGCTTGGTGGTACCTTCAATGGCTTGTGTTTCTGCACAAGTCATACAGTGTCATACTTGGATGCCAAGATGTTTGTATGTGTTTGTTCAATAGTTATTGTGCAGACACAGCATCCAACAACTTAAATAGGTCCTCCAGAATATTCTACATCAGCTTTACACTGTGCCACTAGCTCTTTTCTAAAAACATTTATTACCCTGTATTGAACATATATATAGCAAGGAATAGGACTCTCCCATCATACATGAATTCTTGCCTTGAGGTTCAGGTCATGTTCATTCTCACAGACTTCCTTAAACTCAAATATTGAGTTCTAACTCCCAGTCTGGGATCTGACTTCCTTCCTTCCCAGAAAACCTTGAATTTCTTATGATGTCCAAGTAGAATAGATCTACTTTCCTCCCAGGAATTATCTAATGCCTTCATCGAGGGAACTTCTAGGGAAATAGGTACTTTCACTGCCCACGCTTGCATCCGGGAGCCTGCTCCATTCATTCTGGTTAGGACCAAGGTGACTCTGACTTCCTTTATGCTGCCAGATGCATCATCTTCCTGAAACATTTAATCACTCATTAATCACTGCATCTAATCCCTGCCTTAACAGGAACCTCTTACGTTTCTTGTGCTCAGTTCTGACTCAGAGAAATGTCTTTCCATTTATTCTCCATTTGCTTTTAAAGCTCCCCAGATAATAGAGTGAATAGGTAATGCGTTCTTCCCTGCCCACTGTCCAAGTCTACTTCTCTTATAAAACATAGTATTTATCTTTTTCTAGCACATGCTAGAGGATTTGATTTTTTCAATGAGAACTCCATGCTCAGTTCTCTTTGGACAAACACCACTGTGTTGATCTAAGTTGCGCACAAGGTTAAATGAAGCAATTTTCTCTCTTTTTATGAATTTCACATTAGTTTTCCATGTGCAACTCAGGGCTGAGGGTTTTTTTTTTTTGTTTTTTTTTTTTTTTTTTTTTTTTTAGCAGCAACTTCTCATTGGTAACTTCTTGAGCTCAGAGTCAAGAAAACCTTCTCCTTGTGGTAATATGCTGCTGTGTGGGCTGTGTCTGAGAAAGCTGTTTGCTTCTATTGCCCTCCTTCTCATTATATTAAACCTAGATTCTAGCCTTTTAATACCACATGACTTACTTTTACATTATTTCCAGACTTGATTATAATGCTTTTTCTATTACTATTCAAAATTTTTTAAAGTTGAAGAGGCCAAAGATACTTCAGATCTCTTTAGATCTGTTGTGCTAAGTTCGATTAGTGTTCTTCATGAACATTGCACCGATATACCCTTTGTTGTCAAGAAATTATTGATTTGAAAATCAGAAAACCTGATGTAAACTCTACTCTTAGTAGTGTATAAATGAGCAAACTTCTAGACAAGTATTTCTCCTCAGTGTCATGGGGTTAGATTATTATTTATATTATGTTGCACATGTCTGCATGTATGCATGTAGATATGGATATATGTATATAGGCACTATATGCATATTTGTGATGTGTTCGTGTATGTGCCTCTGTGTATTATGTATATAGACCTATATATGCCATGTGTTTATGTGAGTGTTTGTGCACTTATGTGTTTTCTAGTGTATGTTTGATATACATTTGTGAATATGTGCATATAGACATGCATATATGTGTGCAATCAGTTATTCAGTCATTTTCCCATATAATTGTCATGTATTTTGAAACATTTGATTGGTAATGCATACTAGTTATTATAATAACTACACCAACCAATTATGGCCACAATCATTGCATATGTTACTATATTATATCAGAGATTGCTTTGAACAGCACTTGGGATAACGAATGTTCTTCTCAGCCTCTCCAGCAAATGTTGGTAAAAAAGGAAATGATATAATCCTGGCATGAGTTGAACTTTCTGAACCTACCTTGGTCCCCAGTGATCACACCTTTGCTTCCTGACTGTTGACTAACTTTTTATAATTCTAAAGTTTTGCTAGGGATCCATCCAGTCTCTTTGGCATACAGTTTAAAGAACTGAACTGCTTTCACCTTTTTGAAAATGGAAACATTTATTTGCCCTTTACTCACCTGCCTGCAAGACATCTGTTCTCTACAGTTCTTCAAAGATGACTATTTATGGCCCACTGATGTCATCTGAGCCTTCTTTTGGTCTTGTGGAGTGGAGACTTCTTTGGTCTTCAAGTTCTTTGAAATACAATATTTTTTTTAAAAAAAACTTCCTTACCTAGCTTAGACTTTAATTTCTTCCTCTCAATATTTGCGTTCTCCTTGTGTTAACTTTCTTAAGTCATATAGTAGTCAACATTCTCTTAATTAAAAATTCAAGAAGGCCAACTTGAGTTCTTAGCTTAAGAAAATGAGTCCTTTGGTTCATGTAGTGAGGATTCAGAGGTTAATTTGTCTGAATCCTGACTGAATTCAAAGGTGCAGAGGTGAAAGAACCCCAGTTTCCTTGCCTCATTTGAACTCTGATTCTTTCCATGTGAGGGTTTCCCTGTGGTAGAGAAGATAGCATCTGGATTTAATCCAACTCAGAAATTAAGTCACTTACTTTCTCTACCAAGACCCATGTACCAAAAGTCAAGTTGTGTATCTAGTGGGCTCTGTTTCATGGCCAGGGGCAGGGATGGCTTGGGCACTGTGACTAATAACAACCTCAGGAGAAGTGGGAGGATTTGGGGTGGACTATGAAATGCTTGTGTGCTAGAACAGGGGAAAGATTTGTTTTCCTGCCTTCTGTAAACTTTTCTGTCCTCCAATCATTCTGTTGCTACTTAGACACCTTCCTTGGCAATTTTCATAAGTTATAATGTTTCTTTAGTATTATTTTCATTTGTTATGATGGGATTTTGGTATTTTTTCTTGATAAATAACATCTTTACATTATTTATCTTTGTTTAAGAGCTGGATGAATACTGGAGCAATTTCTTAGCCTCTGTCCGTCACCTTCCATGTTTAGACTCTTGCGCCTGTGTAGGTAAAAGCTTAGCGCTATGTACTTCTGCAGTGGCTGAACAAGCAGCTTTAATTGTGTTCTTTGTGAACCTCTAAAGTGGGCATTTAGATTTAAGGACACATCTCTCTTTGCTTAGGTACAGAATTTTGCCTATCAAAGACTGTAGGGGGTTATGACTGATCTTCTGTGCCCAAAGGACCCTGCCATTTCCATCTTGTCAACCATTGCTGGTCAAAACCTAAGTTCTAAGTCAAATCTAAGTCAAAATCACTGGTCAAAATTAAGTTCTGGGAAGTAACTCCCAACATTGCTTCACTCTTTCCTGATATTTGAGGTTGTTAATGACATGTTTCTGGAGCTTTGGCTTGAGCTGCTAATGACTTTATAGAGCTATCTAGGCAAACTCTCATCACACACAAATATTTCCTCTATTATCTGTGCCAGATTTGTGATCAATGCTACAATGACATTGTTCATTCTTTCCTTTGGCCTGGAATGAATGTTTTATCAACTGATCCCTTTGCAGACTTCCGGCTCCAAGATTAATTTGATGCACATTTCTTTTATCTCTTCCCAGTTCTTTTTATAATTCTACCATCCTTGACTTTAGGGTTTTTGCATAGGGATATATCTTTTTTATATCAAATAATATTCCCTTTGTACATTCAAAAGGAAAGGCCTTTTATGAATCTTATTTTGACATGGTATAAATTGTCTAAGAGGGGTGTTCATTTCTGTTTGGGCATTAAATTATATTTGGTATATTAATATTCAAGCAACTGAGAATGTAAGTGATAAATCCTACCATTTTCTAGAATTATTGTGTGCTGTAAATTAGTAGACACTGCCTGCATTGAGTTCATACCTAGCCTTACCTATATTTTCTGTTTCTTATTTTCTCCATTCAGCTTGAAATACCTTGAAAGAGACTAAGAAATCTTCAATGAGCATATTCTTCTCTTTATCACGGTAGATCAAATCTTACTTTAGTGATTGCAAAAATCAAAATTGTTTTCCTTGTTGTATTGGGAACACGTACTATCAAGTAATATTAAAAATAAGTAGGCCCAGAGGTTGGATTTGCAAAACTCCTTTTCAATTGTAATGTCTCTAGTAAGGGAAACACAGTTTTGTTTGTGACGGGTCTTCTACTTAGCAGAGTACTCCACATATGCAAATCTATTCACAGCTACAGAACGTGCCCCGTGCTGTGTGTGGAGCTTTTAAAGCCTTCCCAGTCCATGAGGCCTGAAGAAGTAGAACTGGAACTAGCCTCAGCTGGTAGAGAACTGCTGCCTTAGGTCTACTTGACATGACTTTTGAGTCAGGATACAGGGCCAATTGTTTTCCTAGTTCTAATTCTGTCACAAGTCTTTTGGCCTTTGGCAGTAGATAGGTGCATAAAACATATTTGATACTGAAAGTATAAAATTTAATATGAGGCTCCACAGCTTCTGTTCCAAATGCCTATTCTAGCTGTATAGATGTTTGGTGAGTTGTATGGACTTTAGGTCCAGTTAATTTTGGTGTGTAATGTTTTGTATTAAGATTTACAAAATTAAAAAATATTAAATCATTGGTGATGTGTCAGATTTGGGTTCACACAGAAATATTCCTGTATGTTAACCCCATTCAGGACTTCAGAAAAAGCGAACTTTTATGTCAAAAGATTGCTTCTTGGTAATTTAATTGTTAATTAAGGATAATTGCTATTACTTAATTTTGACACACAATGATGTAATTCCAATGAGAATTCACCTATTTTTAGGGTTTCTTGAATAATAAAACTTAAAATATTTTTAAATGGAGCACTATCCTTGAAAAATACATAAACAATAATGTCATAGCCAAGTTTCAGGAACAAAATGAAAGGAAACGTCATTTGCTATGTTTTATTGCTGACTGGGGAGCCAAAACCAACCATATGTAATGAAATTTCATTGTATGGCAATGGAATTTCCCCCAGAGTTTTATTAAAAGCTTTAACGTAGTTTGAACTCAGTAAAGTAAATGGCCTGTCCAAAGTCTGAGTCAGCATTTGAAGTGAATATGCTAATTTCTGAGCTCAGCAAAGAGAAAATGTTACTTTGAGCACATTTCCAATTTAAAATACTGTTTTTGTTGCATTACTTTGGAATCGTGTGATGGAACCTGAATGCTTTGATTGATTATACTTATGTTTTCTAAACAGTCTAGGAGCGGTTTACTTGTTGGCTGGCCAGAGTAAAAAGACTGATCCATGAGTTGAACAATGGCGGATCCAATATTGGCACAAAGCTTAGAAAGAATTATACCAGTGATCGTTTTGCATTTGTGTTGCGTTTTATATTTCAAATGGATAGACCGCACACTCCCTAGTTTCTTTTATAAAGAGGTTTGATATGTCTATGGATATGCATAAGAATAGAGCATGAAGAATAAATCAGAAAATCCACTTTCAAACTTCCCCCATCCTCACCTCCCCATTTAGAAGTCCATTTAGAAGTTATTGAGCCTGAAGGATTGGCATGCTTTGAAGCTTTTAAGAAAGGCCAAGTTTGGGGGCAGAGGCTGACTCAAAGTTAATGCCCTTGAAGCTCCTTTCCCCCATGATTCCCAATTAGATGCTTCAGTTAGTTACACTGAAGTTTGAAAAGTATTGTTGGATAGAGTCTTTGTCCCTAATGAATTGAGGTCAAAATTCCATTGTTTTCTTAAGTCGTTCAAATGACTGCTTTCTTCTATTAATTGTTGAGATACAGGTTAGTATAAAGTACTTAGTATTCAGAGAAATAAAACCCGTTACAGAAATGGGAGTATTGAGTTATTTTTTGTTTAAGGTTTTCAGTAATTAAAGGTGTAGTTGGAGCTAGGAAGTATCTCTTTGAATACAAGTGTTCAAATTGTCCAATTATAAAATGTAATTAATAAGCCCAATTTTAACCTTGCATATCTTTGGACTTTTCCGTTAACAACGGTTCCCTGGAATGCTAAATCGAAGATTCAGGAAATAAGCAGAGGGAGCATATTTCTCACTAAATAACATTATTTGACCACTGCTCTCATGCAGTGAGCAACTTATGAACTGTTTTCTCATTTGTTTGCGACATTTGGAAACAGCGCTTTCTCCTACTCACTCCATTTCCAGCAGGTAGCCTAAGAGGATTTGCAGTCCTGCTTGGTTTATGATTCTCATATTATTGACTTTACTCTGCAGAGAGATGAAATACAGCTCCAAATGCAACGGATGTTAAAGTTAAAGCCCTTCTTATGTCATTTAGAGATTGTTTTTAGATTAAGGATCATTTGACCTTGAGGTTCAGTGGTTGCTCTATTATCTGATCATGGTGCTCCCAATATGAGCTTGCTGAATGCGTTCAGCACGTTACCTGCCTTTCTGACTCTAAAGCTTCTTGCTTCAGAAGATCTCACAGCAGGGTTAGGGCCAGGTAAAGAGCTTAAATCAGCAAGCTATATTTATCGGCAATAAACAGCAGTCCCTGGGAATGTTCTGCCCAGCAAATTCATCTGTAACGCAATGGGTCAAAGTGCGTAAGAATAGAACTGATTTTATGCTTTAAAAATAATTTGCCAATATCATTATGAGCAACTAATAGTCTACTGCTAGAAAAATAAACATTTCTATAACTTGAATCTCACATACATAGGTTGGGAAAGATGACAATATATTAGTACTAAAATAATGTGCTTTCTCCCAAACTCCACAAATCACAGAAGGAAAGGGATGCCTGTGGCGACTTGAGCGTGATGGCGTAGATGAGGTTCTATATGGTTTGAAACAGAAGTAAGGGAGGTTGTTTAGTAAAACAAAGAGGTCTTCAAGATCAAGCTTTACCGTGAAGAACACCAAGACTGACGGTCCATTTAGAATAAGGAGGAGGCAGCTGGATGAATTCAAACCTGAAGGTGATTCATTAAAGTTAAAGGAAGGACATTATATTACACATTAGGAGTTAATCCTAACTTCTGGCTATAGAAACACCAGGGCTTTAGAGATAGAATGAAGTAAAGTGTAGAGCTCTTTCCTAGTATGTCCAGGACCCTGGGTTAGAGCCAGCAGCTAAAATAGAAAACATATTAAAAAGCCATATTAAAACATGGCATTTTTTTTCTTTGTATAAGGACTCTCCACGTTCCGTTGCTGCTGCCTGTCCTGGCAGAGTTCTTTGTGTGTCATAGGTGATTATTTTATGTTTGTTAATAAAACTGAATTTTAAATAACATTTTAGCAAATGATGGCTGTAGCATGACCTTGACCGTGGGCATCATACTAGCAACCAAGTGCGTCTGAGTTCTGTGAAAAACTTATATAAGGCAGTAGCAGGGATTTGCTTCTGACAGTGTGGTCACTGACGGCACACATCTCGGTCTCTGTCTCTCTCTTGCTACACAACTGAGAAATCCTCAGAGCTCTGGCAAAAAAAAAAAAAAAAAAAAAAAAAAAAAGACGTAAGGCAAACACAGATCAAAGAAACTGCTAGATGCTGTTTTTTTCTTATGCGCTGATGTGCAATAGCGTCTCATCAAAGAGAGCAGTTGTCTGTCCTACAGAAATAGAAAATGAATTCATATATTTGCTGATCACCATTCATGGACAGTATTTTTAGCTATTTTCCATACCACCATAGAATGTTTATCTCAACCACAGTGTATGGTAATGAACTTAGACAATAGTGTTCAAATGATTGTAATAGAGTTATACCAGACTCATCCGGGCTCTGAAAGTAAAGAGGTAAAAATAGATTGGTCATAATGTGTGACTCAGCCTCATGAGGACATGTGCTTCCCAGAGCAGTAATGGGTCTGGCCAGATCAGTTTCTGCCTCTTGCCCAGCAGTGGTCCCTGGCTGTGTGCATGCTCTCTGGCTGATTTCTAACAGACTGTGTTTGATTTACAAGCTGTACTAAGGAAGACAAAAAATATAAGGCCTATTTCTATAGGTATGGATGACTGATATTTTAATGGAGGAACACCCCCTGCCCCCCGGTGTATGTGTGAGTATTGAAAGAAAGAGCACATGGAGGTCAGAGAACAATCTTCAGCGTGGTTGTAAGGTATTTTTCACCTTTCGTTTGAGACAGTGTCTCTCATTGGCCAGGAGCTTGCCCACACAGAAACAGGGTAGGTGGCCCACCAATGTCCATGGATCTGCCTGTCTCTCCTTCCATCTTGCCATTACCGAGATTGCAAGTGCACAGTGTTGCACTCACCCAGGTTCTTAACTGAATTCTGGGAATTTAAACTCAGGTCCTCAAGCCCCAGTGGAAGAGAATCTTAAAGGCCTGTGGCATCTTTGTTAAAATAGAGGAAACGTAAGTGACCTTTATTCCTATGACAATTCTGTATAAGACAGTATATGCAATTATAATTATAGAACCTTGGAAATCATGGAAATTGTTTGTCTGTTAACAGACATATGTATTTTATGGATTGATTTTTATTTTTATTTATGTGTTAGCATGAGCATTTGCCATGCCTGTGAGGGTGTCCACTGGAGCCAGAAGAGGGCATTGAATCTCCTCGAATTGGAATTAGAGGCCTTAGTGAGCAGCCTTGTGGGTTCTGGGAACTGAACTCAGGACCACTGAAAGAGCAGCAAGCCCTCTTACATGCTGAGACATCTCTCCAGCCCCCATGTTTGCACATAAAAATTCTGACAAAAAAATTAACCAAGCATAAGAAAGCTAGGTGAAATATGAATCTGGCCTAAACAAGATAAAAAAGAGTAGGCAGTCTTCTGCAAATGGCGGTGGGAAGAAGCACATGACGGTAGATAAACAAATGTTGAATTCATTAAAAAATTTTTACAAAATATAACGAGATATAACGAGAGGAGACAGAAAGGAGAATCTTCGCTGAAGCTGATATTCATCTGGAAATCTGGATTGATTAATTCCCTAGAAAATAGTTACTGGTTGTAGAATGCCAAAGCGTCAGGACCATTCTTTTAGAGTTGATGCAAAACAGAGTAATATAGAAGGTTCTCCATGGTTCTTGTTCAAGCGTAAAGATGAAAAGCAGACAGTTCTCTACAGCCAATAGTAACTGAGTGCGTTCTTGCTATATTACAACTCTGGACAGAGAAAGAATTTTATTTGAAAAATATGGAGACGTCACTGCTCCTGACAGTACAACTGGGACCACACACAAGATGAGGATAAGATCCAGTAAAAACCGGAATATCAAGAGCTGTGTTTGGTTGAAGTAAGCTTTGAAGAGACACACACTGCTTTTACAAATAACACCCAGCCAAAATAGCTTCCTTTCTGAGATCTATGCTCCATTTCTTTAAAATGGTAACTGCAGCAAGGAGGGAGAGCTTAGCCTGGAGGTGCATCTAGGCAGAGATGGAGCCTACTTCTTGCTACTTGAATGTGTCCTGGTCCATTAGGACTGCCATTTAATTAGAGACTAGGTGGATTATAAGCAGCAGAAATGGGTTGCTGACATTCTTAGGGATGGTGAAGTTCATGATCCTTGCCTGTCTTCATTCCTTGTTAGTAAACGGCCATCTCTTCACACAAGTGGTTCTCTTCTATCAGGACCAATCTCATTCAGTGTAGTCCCACTCAAAAGATGTAAGACTCTCCCAGAGGCTCTATGGATTAATAACTTCATGTTAAGGTTTTGGATTTGAACGCATGCATTTGGCAGGGGTCATGGTGGTGATAGACATAACGCCCCACTGAACTGCTGGTCCCTCCTTCCATTCATGAACACCATTCACTTTCTGTTTCACCATTTGTTGGCTGGAGGATAAGACTCTCAGGCTCACAGAGATGACATGGACATCAGGCGGGAGGAGGTTGGGACCCTGAATCACCTTTCACTCCCATATTGAATGAAGAAGTCCTATCTGTGATGGTAACCCATTCAAACTTAATCTGGTTATTTATTTAAAGAATTGAGCCAAGAGAACATGTATTTTAAATAAGTATCAGATAATATGTATTACTGGGAAACAGGATTAGGCAATGAATTTTCTTAGAAATTATGATTGACTCAAAATGGAATGGTGTGTGTGAGAATGGAGGTTTAATCCTGAAATGTCCACAGAATTTTTATTCTCTTCTTCAACACTGTTTAAGTTTTTCTCATAAACCTAATATTTAGATTTAGTAACTGACAAAGGCCCACAAAGCATGTGCATGAGTCTGCAGAGTTAGAGGTCTTGACAGAGTTTATTTTCAAGTTTTAAGTAAATTAAAAAGCAAATCAAAAGACTTTCACTTTCTTATGCCATACCCTATCGACAAACCTCAACAGTCAAATAACCAGATAATACAAATTAAGCCTTGAACCACCATTGGATCCCTCCATTTCTCCAGAAGCTTCCAGACCTTTCCCCTACCATCTCCAGTTCCTCCATTATCATTGGTGCTGTCCTTGTTTCTCTTTTAAGTCATGCAGGGACAGCTTTTTCCTTGGTCCCTTGACACACAGTATCATTGTAATTTCACTTCACTCTTTTTTGTTTGGTTGGCCCTTATCTAAGTGATGGTGTTTGCCTATGTAAAGAATCCTTTTATAGGAAAAACTATTTTTATTTTTAATTTGTGTGCGCTTGTTCCTGTGCACGTGTTTTTGCGTGTGTGTGTGAGTATGAATGTGTGTGTGCGCGCACGTGTGTGTGAGTGTGTGTGTGCGTGCACACATGAGCGTGTATGTGTGAGCATGTGTGTGCATGACTAAGCGTGTGTGTGTGTGCAGGAGCATGTGTATGAGCATGTGTGTGCGTGTGCATGAGCGTGTGTGTGTGTGTGTGCGCGTGTGTGTGCAGGAGCATGTGACAATGAGAAGAGAGGGCATCACATCTCCTAGAACTGGAGCACAGGTTGTGAACCACTTAATGTGGATGCTGGGGACTGGACTCTGGTCCTTCTCAAGAGGAACAAGTGCTCTTAATTGCCGCTCCATCTCCCCATTTCCCATATGAAGACTCTGTAAACTTCAGGCATGAATTATTTAGATAGTCTGAAATGCTCAGGTTTCTCTTTACTTTAAACTCTCCCTCTTTTTTCAACTACAGAGTTATACAGGTTAACTGTCCGTGCAAAGGCACCCTTGAAATAGGTAAAAAGCAAGAAGATGATGGAACTAGAGATAAGAATCATATATTATAAAACAATTTTAAATGCCTCAATTAAAAAAAAAGTCTGATTTTTTAAATTAAGAAATGATAATTGATTCTGACCTAGCTTGTGGGGACAAGCTTGAGAACTAGCCTTTTCAAACTTAAGAAAATATATGTATTTGATATTCTATTTTTACTGCTTATCATGTGTGTGTGTGTGTGCATGTGTGTGTGTGTGTGTGTGTGTGTGTGCGTGTGTGTGTGTTTGTGTATGCAGGTGTGAGCAGCTATGCGCAAGTACAGGGAGTCCAGAGCAGGATGTCAGGTAGCCTCCTCTCTCAGGACCTGCCTGGTTCCACCACAGAATGCTGGGATTGCATGAATGAACAGAAATGTCTAGCTTTTGACGTGGATTCTGGGGCTCCAGACTCAGGTCCTCATGCTTGAAAGGCTTGGAAGGCAAGTGCTGTTGCCCACCAAGCTGTCTCCTTGGCTAAGAAGAATCTATTTATAGGCCCAACATTTTCATTCTCTACAAGACAGTAATTAATTCTTAGTGATTAAATGTGGGAAATTGTGCAAGAAGCAAAATGATTGTATTGTACAAACAACAAAGTATTCATTTATGCTTTGACGAGCTTTTACTCTTTGAACATACACATGCATAATTGTCTGGATTGTCTTAATTGAACTTTTGAAATTTTAATAGTAGATATGGTCTGCTGAAGAATGGAAACAATAGATAGGTACATGTACTATTAGGAGATTGGTCTCTTACCTATGCACAGCCTACTATGTTCAGTGTAAACACAGATTCTCCTTTGAAATGTGACATTGAAGATATTACCCCTTGCACTGAGGTATTTAGGTGTATCTGTCCATGCACATAACTCAAATCTAATATCTAATATATATTCTAAACGTGTTAATGTTTATTAATGAGTACATATATATTGTTTTTTCACATAACTAATGTTCAGGAGAACTTTTTATGTAATGTAAAAAAGAAACATGCCTTTCATTATAAAGTTGTTTTTTAACTAAATCATGTCAAACTGACATAACAGTTTGTTTAACAATTAAAATTGAATTAATACTACCATGGGCATCATTGTACCTTCATCTTTTTATCTTTATCTCTTTAACACAGGTTTACAAATTATAATATGTAGATCAAAGGACATAAACTATTTCAGGACTCTAGATGTAAATATTTCCATCTATTTTAATAAATATAAATCCAGGATTTTCTGGACCGCAGAGAAAGAATTTCCTTTTTGTTCTTTCTCCTAGGAGTTTATCACCCAGAGCAGCAAGAGTCAGAAGTGTCTCTGAGTAGTGGCTGCTCCTGGCTTCTGCTGCATACTCCAAATATCTGGGGAGTGCTATAATGCTTTGATGCTTGGTTCTCAGCCTGCAGACACTGCAATTTAATTGGGATGGGTGCAACCTGAACACTAGAATTTCTAAAAGCTCCCCAGGTTATTTTAATGTGCAGCAAAGTTGGGAAAACTTCTGTCATAGTGCATTAAGTCGTTGGAAGATTTCCAGACACACTTGCCCAAGAGGTCAAATGAAGGTCACTGGCAATGGATGGATTTTTTTTTTTTTTTTTTTTTTTTTGCTTTCTATTTGGCAGAAAGGGGAATTTCTTATGGCGGTGAAACATTCCCGATAGCGTTCACTACTATTAATCACCTTGACTCTCAAATAAAATAAATCCAACTAGAAAAACAGGATCAACCTAACCTAATACTCTAATACTCTCCAGCACTGGATTTGTAAAAAAAAAAAAAAAAAAAAAAAAAAAAAGTCTTCCCCAGCGGCTGCTGGAGTGTTTGGAAAAAAGCCTTCGCTTTTTGCAAATTGATTTTAGTCTTGGCTGCAGCGTTTGCTTGTTTAAACATTAATGACTTGATCTGGAAAGAAACAGCTTCCTGTATGACCTGGATTAAGAAGAGTCATCTTTGCTTGTGCCAGAAATTGTGTACAAATGTCTGCGTGCAAACAGTGAAACCTGTGACACTCTTTTTTTTTTTTTTTTTACACCCAAACAGGCAAGGTGACACACATGGCTTAAGGGCTAAAAGAAACATGAGCAAGGTTATGCGAAGTTACAGTTGCAAGTGCTAAATTTCCCTTGGGATCGCAGGGGTAGGGTTGGGGGGGCCTTCCTGTTCTTTGTAGATTGGCCTATTATTGGAATACATTTGCCCACAGTTAATCCTCAAAGTAATTAAACGGGAGGAAGCGATTAAATCACCAAGAAAAAAGTGAATGCTGCATTGGTGGGACTCGGGCACAGGAAGATTGTCACTGCTGTTGGATAGTTAGGCTTGAACTTAAGTTACAGAGTCTTTCTTAAGTTTCCTGCCTGCCCGCTTGTGTGTGTGTGTGTGTGTGTGTGTGTGTGTATTTATGTAGGCGAATTGTGTTGAAATCTAAAATGCATTTCTAGTCTCAACCTGAGGATGTATTTAAAGTCATAGAATCTTCAGCAAAATTGTAGTAGGCATTTAGTTATATGTTGCTCAATCTCTTTAGAGGACATCTATATTTATACTATAGCTATAAACACAGACACAGACAGACAGACAGACAGACACACATGTTCTCCAATTTCTTATACATAGGGAAACTATTTAACTAAACTGTCGTGAGAAGTAGACCCTAGAACTGAAACGTTTTGGGGATGCATTTTAAGCTTCCAGTGTCACTCCTATTTCTGCTGGATTGAAGAAGACTGGCCATTAACTTGGTCATTGTCATTAGTTTTAGTACCATAGACGATCTTTCTGTACTTGGGATTGTGTCTAGGACCTTGTGCGTGCTGACAGGTGCTCTGCTATTGAGGTGCAGTCTGCATCTTCTTTTTCCTTTCTATTTTGAGATAAGCATCTCTCTAAATTACCCATGCTAACCTTTGACTTTTTCCAATGTGAGCTTTTATTTGATACCTCCCCTCACTACCCACACACGTTTTGGAGATCATTTTTTTAATATGTAAAATTGCTGACCCAAGAGAATGAACTGCACATAACCCAGAAATATTATTCTCCGAGCTGAATGGTTTTCTGGGCTGTCTTTTCCAAAGATGAAATTGTTTGGAAAAGAGGCAATGATCCACTCAGTGAGCAGAAGGGTGGACCATTGCAGACTCCTTGGTATTCAGCAACACTCATTCTCTTGTCTTCCTGGGCACGTATACTATCCTTCAGACATCATTGCATTTAAACACAGCCATTTGAATTCATGATGATAGATATGGAAAGTATTACTTTCTATGTGTATTGGTTGCAACAGTGGCATCTATATGCCGAACCAATTATTTGTATTCGCTACTTGTCTGCCTTCTCTGTCCAAAAACCTCACAAAATACAACTGGAGGAAGAAAGATTTATTTGACTCACAGTTTGAGGGGTTCTTGCCCATTAAGGTGGGGAGGACACGGCAGGAATGTGGGGCAGCAGTCACATTACATCTTCATTCCAGAAGCAGAGGAAAATGAATGCTTGAGCTCAGACCCATCTCCTGTTGATTCTGTTTTGCTCTCAAAGATGGCTATGGTCTTAAAAAGCTAGCGCACAGCTGACTGGAGTTAAAAGAGAAAGAAACACGCCAAAATTGTATAAAGTCACTAAGATCTTAGTGCTTTCTGTTACAGCATAAGTTAGATGGATTGGTGCATGAATCCAGGAGTTCACATGCAGTGAACCAGGAGAACAGGTCGCAGCTCAGACATAAGAGTTGCGTATTTAATCCAGCCATGCTGAAATCTGGAATTGGCACATCATTTTGCCTGGACTTGGTCAGTTGGCTGTATTTAGATAGGAGTTGGCTGCTGACTGGTCTCAGCTATGATGGCTGAGTTGACCAGTATCTCTATACACTTTTTCTTTTGTCCTCGGGCAAAGCTTTCAGAACATTGTGTTCTTGGGTCCCAAGGGTGTAAGAAGAAACTGTAGAAACTCCTCAAGTCTTGCTTGAAAGTAGCACAGATCTTATTTTTTTTTTTTGCTGCATTTTATTGTCCTAAAGAAATCAGAGTTCCAGATCAGGTTCAGAAGAAGGGCAATGGGTTCCACCTTTCTTTAATGAGAAGTGGTTTAATTATTTTTTATTTTCTATAATCCCCTGCATATGCATATGCAGTTCCTTGTATATGCTAAGTTTTTTAGTACATGGTTGTTGAGCGCATACACGAGTGGGTGGGAGTCCTGACAAACAAAGATAAAATGTTGGCACAGCTGCTTTTGGAAATGAAAAGGGGAACCAATCATGGGTAAGTAAAAGAATTGCTGAATGGCACAGACAGTCCAGCTGAACTTGAAATTCATAAGTCTGTGTTAGAGCCAATTTTCTCCAATTGCATTTGGTAGCTTGGGAGCAAGCCCACAGAAACAGATGGTTGGGTTGATCTGGGTGAGGGACTAGAATGCTACAATCCAGCAGTGGTAGGAGACCACAGCTACCTAGCTTGGTTCTACGTCTCCTCTGCTCTCTACTCACAGGGGATCTGGCTGATTCAACTCCATAGAACAAGGGAAATCAATGACCTGATACTGTCTGCTCTGTCGTTTGATCCGAAACCTGAGCACTAGATGTCAGCTTGTTTAACTGATGTTGTTAACTATGTGGTTTGAGCCTCAAATCGAACACAGGACGCACGCACGCACGCACGCATGCACGCACCCATACAAGCCTGAAGTCATTGACTTCCGGTGAAAAGCATGTAGGAGACTGCTCAAGGTCTCAGTTCTGTCTCCTTTTCTTTGCAGTTCTCTGGGAACTTCTACAGTTTTCTGTTTCTCACCCTGTCGCAATCTGCTGCACTCTGTCTCCAGAGTGAGCCGTTCCATGTACATCTCGTTGTACCCAGCTCTAGCCTGAGGAAAATCCTGTCTTCTCCTGCATCATTAGATCCCTCTTTTCATTCTTCATCACAAACAGGCACGTAAAGGATGGGGGAGTCGGGATTATGCTGAAATCCTAGGAGGTGGGTGCAAGTGAGGAGAGAATGAACGGGTAGAATGCACTTAGATGGCTAAGAGAATGCTAACGACCTCCATTACTTCTCCTGTAACATTTTATGGATTTTTATCTGTCAGACTGATCTTATCTTCATTTTGTTCTTGATATTTTAGAGTTAACTATTCCCCTTGTCTTCCCTGGCAAACACGAGTTACCGATTTTTTCTTGCCACACAACTCCCAGTCAATTCCCAGCCTTAGTCCACTTCTGCCTTTATCCATCCACATCCCCATGCTTGGGAAAATAGTCAGCAGGGAGAAGGAAACAAAAGAACCAAGACCCCGAGGCCTGGATAAGAGGCATGGAAGCGGAAGAAGTGGTCAAGGACTTGTCAGGTTGGCAGATGAAGGTTCCTAAGGTGATGGGTGCAGACTATAGGAGGAGAAAAATTAAACCATTAAATTAAATTAAACAACAGAGCTGTGCCCTAGGTACTAGTAGATGGTGAAGCACCAGGTAAGAAGAATCTCAGTGGACAGAAGGCTTCAAAGGAGAAAAAGGTGGTGAACTGGGGGCACAGAGCTGGAAAGAACAGTTGAAAGCTCAGTCGGCACTCAGGAGAACAGTACAGAGGGCAGATTAAATGCTCTTGTAGGAGAGTTACTTTTTAGTCATTCCGCTCAATGAAACTCTTTAATTCATTCTTTAATCAACTATCCACTGGTGAGAAACAAAATTAGTCAATGAGATATAAGGATAAATTTAGTTAGAGTCCTGCCATTAAACATGGTCCTTCAAAGGCAAAACATTACAGCTAATTGAAATCAAATCAAAAGTCATAGACAGAGGTAAGCCAAAGTTGTGTCGAGTGCAGGGTTGGGGTGAGAGTTGGGGCAAGAAATAGGGCCAGACAGTAAGAAGTGATAAAAAAAGGAAGGCAATGAGTGGTCAAACAAGAACAAGGTACATTGACATAAATGTATGACAATGTCATAATGAAATCCATTATTTTGAATACTGAAAAAACAATGTAAGATAAAGGGGTCAAATAAGACAAGGAAAGAGAGATGTAAATGTGTCTTAAAATACATAGATGTCAAATACATAGGTGTCAAAGTCTATGTGTGTGTGTGTGTGTGTGTGTGTGTGTGTGTAAGAGGGAGGGAGAGAGAAAGAGAAAGAGAGAGAGAGAGATCTAGGAGTGAGAGGAAGTGCAATGGTCAGATCAATTAATTGCAATTCAATTTTGTTCTGGGTAACTCGTAGCTACACCTTAGGCCACTTAGACCATTGGTTGAAGTTTAGCTGAATCTCCAGTTTGAAAACACTTTTAGTTCTTTCCTCTTTTTTAAAGGGAAGTGGAGCCAAACCCATGCTCACATTCTGGCAAGTGATCCTATGTAAACTCCGCTGTTCCCTAAGCTCATCCTCTCTGAAGCCAGAAGGACTCTTGTGCAACTGACACTATTTGATCACGGGGCAGCTTGAAGTAAACCAGCATCAACACAGCTCTCTTTGGACACTCGGAAATAGTCTTTCCATCCTATTTATTTGTAAAGGTTTTGTGTCTTAAATGTTAGGACAGGCTAGTTTGAGAGTGATTTTATTGTGCAAGCTGCTTAAAAAAGTCTGGCAAGAAAGGATTGGTTCACCTTTCTATTTTAGCGTCAACCGCATATGGGGAGCAGCATTGTGCAGTAGACATTCGGGTGGGACTATGCAGTGTGCAAGGGGAGGCTTGGCTGATGGTCATGACGCTCTTGTCAGCTTGGATTGTTAGTACCATAATTTACATGATTTCCCCCTATATGACTGAGACGGTAAGCTCCCCCCCATCGAAACTTCCAGAATACATTGTGTTGCTCGCAGTTGGCAGACCTGCTTGCGCTCAGTTGTTTATGCCTCTTACAAACAGAGAAGAGGAAGAGGAGCGAGCAGGACTTTTCTCTGCCCTTCACGATCATCTTGGCAGCGGTAGAGTAGTTTCAGCTCGTGGCCGGCAGCGTGTGTGTGTGTGTGGGGGCATGAGAACTGAGTTTGTGAATCATAAACACCTAAAAAGAGTGAGAGAGGGAAATGGGTGAGAATTTGATTAAGAATTGGTTTTTCGGTTAACAATTTCTTAATGATTAAAAAACAAACAAACAAACAAACATGTAACATTCAGCTTTGGAAAGAAAGTATTTTCCATGGTTCTGTTATGTAGCTGCAGATAGAAAGACAGGGGATTTTGATGGAAAGACCAGGGACTGCTGTGTTATTAAGAGCTTAGTGAAGGCAACACTGCACACCAAAAGCTGATACAATAATCATCTTTTATTTAAATTTTTTTCATTTTATATACGATGCACAATTTCCCCTCCCTCCCCTCCTCTTTCCATTCCCACATTCCCCCTACCCAAACCCCCATCCACTCCTCAGAAGGGGTAAGACCTCCCAACAAAGTCTGGCATATCAAGATGAGGCAGGACCAAGCCCCTTTCCCTGTATCTAGACTGAGCAAGGTATCCCTCCAGAGGGAATGGGCCTCAAAAAAATCAGTTCATGCACTGGGGATAAATCCTGGTCCCATTGCCAGTGGTCTTACAGACTGCCCAAGCAGGAGACTTGCCAGCTGACTAGCTACTGCGGATGGGATCGGGGGGCAATAATCATCTTTGGATTCACCCAGAGTTCCTATGGAAGCTACAACTTCATGGAATTACTCTGATAATCTGTAGGAAGGAAGATTCAGCTGTGTGATAATTTTGTAAGTGTCACTGGTAAATTTAATTCTTAGTCCATCAGTCAATTAATGCTTATTGAATACTTGCCATGCACTTTTCTGCAATGAGCATTGAGCAGATCAATAAATATGAAGGATAAAATGAGTAGTCTCTGTTATAATTTTTAAACCGACAGGAAGAAGTCACGCCACACAACAGGGCTCACACTGAGGGTTTATTAAGACGGAAATGGAGAGATTGGAAGGAAGAGGCACTAAGGCCTGCCTACCTGCCTCCCAAAGGAGCAGTGGGAAAAGAGAGAGTTAGGGGCTGAAGAGAAGTCAGAGACTGGTCCCTGGGGAAAAGAGTGGTGGAAGAGAAAGAGACAGGAGGTGGGCAATGCCTGCCTTTTATAAGGGAATGTAGCGAATGCGCATAGGGTGTTCTAAGTGTGGCTGCAGCTGAGGATGTAGCCTGTCAGGACCCTAAGGGCAAGCCAATACAGATGCCTGAATACTAACATTCCTCCCTTTTGTTTATTATAAAGAGATGAGGACTTAGAAAAAGGTAACAGGTGAGGCAGGAACGAGGATACTGTATACTCAAGACTGGTTCTTGCTGATCTGGGGGCATCACAATCTTTGGGGGACCTGAGAAAACTGGGGTGCTGGCCAAGTCCAGGAATATCTGGCTATTTTACTTTTCTGCCCAGGCTCTGTGGGGTTGTCCAGTGCCTCCTGGACCCGACAAGATTTTGTTTGAGGTGGATTCAAGTGACTCCCTGGAGCTTACAAGAATCCTTTGAGTTTGTGAAAAGATAATTTTAGACACATTAGCATTCCCACTGTTTGTAATCTGTACCAAAATCCACATTACAGAAAAGGTAGTATACTCACATTGTGGTAATACTCTGCCAGATTAATTACTTATCAGAATTCTATTGATTAATGTTAAGACTATGAACTTTTGGAGTAAAAGAGAAATCTGGAACATATTTCTTTTTTTTTAATGTATGAAGTCACTTTTCCTTATCATCAATTAAGCCTTCTTATCTTTACATAAACACATTTTAAAGCACCTGATCCTCTCACATCACCATGGCATCACCCCGACACCCTCTTTCTATCCAATTTACCAGGAGACACAGGTGGTTGATTACTGAGGGCAGTCATTGTAGAGTTGATACCTTTTAAATAAAGGAATAGTAAACGTTACATTAAAATCTCTTCTGTGAGCCTTTTCTGAATCTGGGGGATATGGATACTTCTGGGGTGCTGCTGGTTGGTGGTCTTGCGCCTCCAGCTCTGTGGCTAACAGTTGGTAGTCCTGTAACAATTGTTGATTAGTAGTTTAATTAGAGATTATTGAATGTATCATTGGAGAGACATAGAGAAGAAATTGATGAAGCAGGATGTGGTTATTAAAGATAGGAGAACAAGGAGAGGGGTCAGAAATGCATTTGCTTCTATATGGGGTTCCTGATCCAGTAGAGTTAGTATGGCTGCAGGGTGAAGCCTCATTCTTCTGGAACGGGGAGAAGCAGTTGATCTTAGTGTCCTCTGAAGCTTAAGGGAGCAGGGTCCCAGTTGAAGTGAAGTTCCTGTGACATCTTAACAAGGGTACGTTTTAAGGAGCAATTAGTTCATTCGGTCTTTTCTGAGGACTGTCTCCATCTCTCACTCCCACATTGCCGCATACCTAGACAGGACATTTAGAGAGGAACAGAAGACAGACAGAAGCAAGTTTTGGAGCAATAAAGAAGAAAGAAGATGGAGAATGATTTCTCGGTTCCCCAACTGTCTGGTCCAAAGCATACTGGGGCCAGATTTGATCAGAAAAGACTGGCCAGTGGCTCTACAAAAGACATCCCAATAGGAGTGAGGACCTGTACGACACAATGGAGGAAAATTGAATGGGCACGATGAGTGAAGTAGAGATAGAAGATCCAAAGGCCTGAATACGCTGGCATCCAAGGAATCCAAAGAGGAATCCACTCAGATTGAGTGGGCGCAAACCGTTCAGTGCATCGTCACGCAAGTCTAGGGGCCGAGGGCTCTGAGCCCAAGAAAGACACAGTAGCCTGGTACCGGGACTTCGAAAAAAGCCAGAAGGTGAGGAGAGGATTGTACTTGAGAAAGGAAACCTCACATCCAGGGAAATGGTCAGAGGAAGATAACCCCACTGAGACCCAACTGTTGGTCTTAAATGGAAGGCAACGCCTTCAGCAAATGATAAAGATTTGTTGCAGGTGGAAGAGAGGGGATCTGTTGAGGGTGGAACAGGTGGGCAGGGTCCTAGTGTGACATGGTTCCTTTCGGTCGACCCTGCCACTAAGCAAACATGCTGCACTCAACAGAATTAGTGTAGTTACTGACAAATAAAGCTTGCCTGAAGATCAGAGTGAAGAGCTAAGCCACTAGTTTGCCATAGATGCCAGGCAGTGGTGGCTCACACTTTAATTCCCGGACTCAGGAGACAGAGGCAGACGGATCTCTGTGAATTCAAGGTCACCCTGGGCCACACAGATTGACTCTGTCTAAAAGAGAAACAGAACTCACACAAAGGTGATTCCAGCAGTTGGGATCCCATGCCTTTAATTCCAGCACTAGGGAGGTGGACACAGGAGTGATATGGCTGGGTGGAGAGAGAAATATAAGGTGGGAGGAGACAGGAGTTCAGATGCAGTCTGAGGATTCAGTCTAAGGATGAAGTCTGAGGTTTCGTCAAGACAGCAGCCAGTCTGAGGGTTCAGGGAGACAAGATGGCCCCTTTGGTCTGAGCATTGGTAGTGGTAATAATTCTAGTGGCTGACCGCTCTGCTGATCAGTACCCTGAGAACTGATCCAGGTTTTCATTATTAAGACCAATTAGAAGTTGTGCTACAGGGGGCATATAGGGGGCAGAGACTGGTTCCTGAGGACAAGTGTGATGGAAGAGAAAGAGATGGGAGGTGGACAAGGCCTACCTTTTACAAGGGAAAGTAGCCTAGCAAATGAGCATGGGGGTGCTCTTAGTGGCTGCAGCTGAGGATGTACCTGTCAGAACCCTAAGGGCAGGCCAGTACAGATGCCTGAATACTAACAGACTCATTATACTCTACATTCAGGGGCAAAACAAGATAATACTACGACAATAGACTGCGGTTCTGGACATACACTGTGAAGGGTGAGTATAGCATTCGAAGAGTCTCTGTGACAGGGAAGAAGGGAAGTAAGACGGGGTGAATATCAAGAGTATTTAAGTAAAGACATCTGTGTGTGCAATTGGCATGGGGTAGGAATGGGTTTAGCTCTTTGGAAGAGTTCAGTAAAAGCATATGTTGTTCCTGGAAACAGAGAACAGGACATAGGAGACCTTCTATGTGATGGTCACTATAACTTGGGCGATTATAGAATAGTTTCAGTTCTTACTTGATTACATTTGTAGGACACTAGAGTTGAACTTTTTTTCAAGATGTTTATTATAACTTTATTTTATCAGCAGGTATACCACAAGTATGGTTATCTAATGTCCTGAGTGTACTAATAGATATGACTCTAACAGCTTAATATAAATGCCCATTTCTCATCATTAGCTTCTATTACATTTATCTAGTAATAAATTCATATATGTGTATAGTACATTTCAGCTATTTTCATTCTAATAGTAAATCTATGACTGAGCAGAAAAACATTAAGAGAAAACCTATGAACTTACTATTGGCTGCTAGCTATGTACGTATTTAGAAAGTCAGGCACTGTGGACAAATTCGGGAATTTATTTTAAAGTGTCCATGGTATTAGTCAGTTGTCAGGACACAATGTTGCATTTGTGACATCATAGCTACGTAAAAGGAGTGACGTCAAGAAATATAGGGTAGGATTTTCTCTAATTTCTTTGGAAGGTGGTAAAGAAGATAATTTTAAAGCAACTGGATGAACACATTTTTCTTGCTTCAATGCATTATAACAGGTAAACATTTGTAAGGGGCCCGTCTGCTGGATTTAGTTATCTACCTGGGAGGTGTTAGAAGTTGTGGCTTTCTTTTTCTCTTATCTGGACAAATGCCAAATAACAAAAACGTAGTTTGATAAACTTTTAATTAAAGAAAAAAGGGAAATGGAGGAGGAGGTTTCTGTGGGGGAAACTGGAAGGAGTGGAGGGAGGGGAAACTGCGGTAGGTATGCAATATGCTAGAAAATTAAAAAGTATGTCTTTCTAGCTAGTAAACTCCAAACTCAAATTTTCTGGAAGAATCTTACTATAAAGTATTGTCTTATATTCATCTTCACTGATGCTTTAGACAGACATACGTCTTTCCTCTATTTTAAGAAATGCCCATATTTGATATAAATGCTGTTTTTGATAGCATCAGAATTCTCCTTCTCTGAGAAACAGAACTTTTCCTCCCCTTCCCATTCTTCCTCATACCGGCTCATTCTGAAAACTTGAATGCAAATCCCTAGGACCTCTATCTTTGAAGTAAGTGTTCACTACAGCTTGCATCCCACTTTGTTCTTTGAAGATGATTTAGTCCTCACATCTTTAATCTCTGAGTCCTTCTAAACCTAGTTATACATATTCATAAATGACTGTAATTATTTAAAAATATTTCTAATCCACCAAATCAATGGAAAAGGGTTTGTAAGGGGAAGAAATCTCATCCTCACATTCCTGCATATTACTACTGGTTAAATATATGTTGGCTTAATTATTTAACTAATATATATGCTGATTTATTTTGTGTGTATGTGTGTGCTCATACACGCATGCCTGCACACACATGTACACACACAACATAGTGTAATTGTGGAGCTCAGAGGACAGTTTGGAGGAGTCAGTTTTCTCTTTACACCATGTGGGTATCAGAGATTAAACTCAAGTCATTAGGCTTGGTGGCAAGTGCCTTTGCCTGGTGAAGCCATATTGTTCTCCCTGTGTTCACATGTATCTTGTGGTATTCAGGGGAAGAAATGTCACTTGTGAGGAGCAACAAGCAGGACTGTCCCTAGGAAGCAAATGATGGCATGAGTGACTGAAGAGATAAATTTTTTTACACACCTGTTTTAAATGCTTTAGAGATATGATCTCATGTAATCTTAGAATCTGTGGAAGGCAGCACTCACATTTATAGTGCCTCTGCTGATAGGGATACTGAAGGTTAGGAAAAGTTAAAGACATTTTCCAAATCATTTTGCTAATAGATATAAAAACCCAGAATTTCTAGCCTGTGTAACACCACCCCAGAGTCTTTATTAGGAGCTGCTAAATAAGATGGAGCCCATTGAACTGGTTAGTGATGAAGAGATATCCTTGCAGGTTAAGTGAGCATCCTTACTCCTGGAAGCAGTTCATCCGTTCTCTACTTCCCTGTTGCATCATTCTGTGACCCATGTTATTGAAGCAATGTTACAGTCTAGAAAAATCTCAAGTTTATAATAGTATCCTTGCTAGAGTCTATGGTTTTTAGATATATAGCAACAGTGTACGCAGATAAAATGACGACCATTGTACTGAGATGAGACCAAGCAGTGCTATGGTGGAGGGCCAATGAAGCAAACGTGGTGTAGGCAGAAAACACCATGGACATGTAGACAGTCAGGCTTCCTACAAAGCTCAGGTGAAGACTCAAGAAAGAGAGGCTCTTTGCCCATTCCAGGCTCTTACAGTGACATCGCCCTTTAACCAGAGTATACAGCAAGCTCAGGTGATCACATGTAACAACCAGGAAGTGGTTCCATAGTAACACAGACAGTTCTGGACTTATTCGCTCATTTTCACTAAGACCAGAAACTTTACTCTTGTTTCTCTCTATACCTTTTGTTAAATGACTCGATATCTGTGCGGTGCATTTCATAATTTGGACTGTCAGAATTCCTATTGTTTTAAGTTTCCTTCTCCTTAGGGATCCTTGATGGTAAAAATTTAACTTTAAATTTCTGAATTTTGTTGTTTTATTATTTTTTACTTTTAAAAGTTTTTATTTAAATATTTTCATACAAAATGTTTCAAACATATTCTTTCAATCTCAACTTCTAAATCCTCTACATGTCTTTACCCAGTCACCTTCTTTTCTCTCTCTCCCTCTCCCTCTCTCTCTCTCCCTCCCCCTCCCTCTCTCTCTCTCTCAAAAAACAATACCATGAAAAACATGCTAATTAAATAAAAACAAAAACAGCCAAACAAACAAAAAAGAAAATCAATAAGATTTTAAAAGTGCCATGATAGAAAGAGCACAAAGAAGAACATGGTTTGAACCCGAACAGGTCTTGTGTTTGCTGTGACAGTCACTGTGAGTTCAGACATGTTTAAGTCCTGTTGTGTCTGCTGGAAGTAGCTGTTTCCTTGGAGTCATCCGTACAATCTTTTGACCTCTACTTCCTCACAGATTCCTGAGCCTTGAGGGGAGAGGTTTAAAAATGATATCTCATTAAGGATTGAGTGTTCCACAGTCCCTTATTCTCTGAACACTTTCCAGCTGTGAGTCTCTGTATTAGTTCCCGTAGCAAGTAGAAGCTTCTCTGATGAGGGTTGAGGGAGGTACCCATCAGTGGTCACAGTGACACACCATTAGGTGTCATTTGATTCCTATGTTCTTTTAGCAGAGTTAATAGCAGTAGATTTCCCCCCTAGGCCAATTTAGTAGTGTTGGGAATAGGTTCCATCTCATGGAGACAATTAATATCATAACATCAGAAGCTCTGTATCTCAAAATAAGACCATGTCTCTGTGTGTGCATGCGGTGGACTAAGAGAATGGACCCCTTTCTCTGCTCAGCAGCGCAGGAACCTAGCTCATCACATCACAAGCAGCAGCACTGTTTGAGAATTCTTATTGCTGAGCCTCCGGTTCAGCTGGTCTCTGCTGCCTGTCCCCTCCCCCAACCACAACTTTGAACGAAACAATCGGTTTTTGCCAGAATGACCCAGGGAACAACCTACTTTAGCTTGAGCTGCTTGGATCTTTCGGCTAAAAATGGCTTGTTTCCATGCGTCACCTGGATAATTGCCTTAGTCTGATGGCCCATTTAGCCGCGTGAGCCCCAGGTATGAGGCGCAAGTGTCAGCGAGGACTTCATTGAAGAACGCAAACCTCGCTTTACCTTCTGGATGCCTGAAGAAGTACAATGTAGATTTACTTCATCCTTTGATGCTCTCTCGGTTAGATGGATTATCTGTGCCACCTGATAAGAAAGCCTCCTTCTATCTTTCCAGGTGATTTTCTATCACATTTGTGTGTAACCTTATGATTTTGAAGGGGCAATATTTCAGCAAGTGCTTCTTAAATACTGGCCGGGCACTGGAGAATACCGAGGAAAATAAAGACAATATATTTCTTCCTCAAGATGCAGGTGCTTATGGCGTAGTTTATATGAACACTTAGAAAGTGCCTGAAGGTTTGCTGTTGACCTATTTGAAAGTATAATCAGAGTTGGAGGAGGACAAAATTGCTGGAGAGAACAGCAGACAGGCTAAATGTATAGGTGGATTTACTCTTGCTTTCTTACAAATATATTGCTAATTTTTATGAAATGTAGCCTTGTATTTCAGGAAAATGCCCCCCCCCCATTGAGTTGTTTATGTTTATCTCATTTAGAGGACAATGTAGAGTGTGTTCTACACTGGAAAGACACAAATAGTGTTGGTATAAAAACACTCATATTTCGAAAAAATACTGCTAATTTACTTTCTTAACTGAATGTACACACACCTATATAACTTGATACATACATACATAAACACACACATATACATATATGTGTAGAGAGAGAGGAGAAGGTCAGAGAGACAGAGAAGAAGAGAGTGTATGTGAAATGCCTGCATATGTGTATGTCTGTCAAGTGTGAGCCTGGTGCCCTAGAAGTCCGAAGAAGGCATCTGATCACTGGGAGCTGGGATTATAGGTAGTTGTTGATCACTGTTTATAGGTGCTCAGGGCTGAACCCAGATTCTCGATATGGTCTCCTAACTGCTGAGCTACCTCCTCAGCGGCGTTGTGTGAATTTTTAATATGCTTTTGAGGCTGCAAAAACAAATAGGAAACACATACAGGAAAATGAAACCCTTTATAGACTGGTGAACACTGACAAACTATATCTTCTATGACCTTTTTCATGACGTTTATATGTGAAAAACATCTACTGACTTCAATTTTAAACTTCAGTTGCTAATAGCTGATTTCACAGAATAACAAGGCAGAAATGGCTATATTTTTTTCTTCTCTTCCCTGACTATAAAATAACAGGATTTAAGATTTAATGGTGGGACTATATTTCTCTTCTCTCTCTCTCTCTCTCTCTCTCTCTCTCTCTCTCTCTCTCTCTCTCTCTCTCCCTCCCTCCCTCCCTTCCTTCTTTCCTTTTTTTTTGGATAGAGATGTGGGTTTTGCACTTGATTAAGAGGTTACTGTTTCTAGGCTTTCACAGCTCAAATTCTCCAGGATAGAACTTTCAGGCTGGCGATGAGTGTCATGGGCATGATTTTGAAGGTCAGGCTGGTAAACCACCAAAAACTCCTGACAGCTTGGCAAGGGGATATTTACATCTGGCTCCTGGCATTGTGGTCCCTGCTACGATGTAGTCAGCTAGGGTAAGTGGAGCCTTGTGAACTGAACTCGATTGAACTTGGCATTTGACCCCTGAGGCCTTTATGTCTCCTTTTATCCTCTCTTCTCTCCTGCCTCCCACTACCAGAGCCGAGCAACCATAAAACTCTGCTGGCTTCCTGCAGGGACACTTGGCCTGGTTTCCCTGTAATACCTGTTTATACATGAATCAACCTAAAATTAACTTTAGTGACAGCGGGATCATCCCGACCTTGTGAATTCAAGTATGAAATGCTCTAGAACATATGACTAGCCAGATTTCTTGGTAAATGGGTTGTTCTATTTAGTTTTATTTAAATAGACTTCCTGGCTATTTGAGGGTAGATTCTATTAATACATTTTACTTTAATCTTTGCTATTCAAAATTCTAGACTATGTCCTCTTTCACATGATTGTATGGCTTTTATAGGCCACTTAATACTTATTAATGTGATGGTGTCTCAAAATCATCATTCCAAATATCCCAAATCTAATAAACTCATTAATGAGAGCTAAACTTCAGGGATATGGGATGGGGTGACATTGATGAGATTTGGTTTCACTAGGATGATTCTGCAGGAAAATTTATTATAACTGATCTCAAAGCTTTTAGTGATACACTCTATTTTATATAACCAAATTTTAATTGTAGATCATAAAGAACCCATGAGTTTTTTGGGTAACCTCACCCTTCAAAGTATAACTAACTTCCTTCTGTTCCCAAACTCGTTTTAATAAAATAAAAACACATGAAAATGAAGTTAAAGAATATGGAAAATGATTATAGAAGAGTCTCCCTGTTTTACATGGGGCACGGGGAACAGTTCCCTAAAAGTAGGACATGCCACCATGTTTAAAAAGCATGTTTTGTAGGGCATAGGCAGACGATTCATGAACTAAGACTTAGCTATATTTGGAGCCTTTAGTTTTAGATGGAAAGAAGCATTAAAATGAGTATCATTGGTGAATAATTTTCTTTCAGCAGCCAGAAATGGGAAGAGAAAATGGATGCAGAACACTCTGTAGAGATTATTTGGAAATATGCATATATACAATATGTATATATCCTATGGTATATTTTATAAATACCATATATAAAAATATATATGTATATATGCATATATACTAGAATAATCAAACTTTCAGTGAATCAGGGAGGAAAACAGGGAAGGCTCTTAAAAAACATATTTTAAATCCTGTTTATTAAAGAACTCTAAAAGTGTCTGCTGTGAGTGAATATTGAGAAGAAATACAATTTTTTTTAAATTGAGAGGCTTATTTGTGATTCTTGTGATATAATTCTTCTATTGATCTGTTTGTTATAGGAAGTGACACTTTTATGGATTCTATAATCATGCATGTGTGTGTGTTGTGTGATTGTAGTTTGTATGAGGTGCATGTATAAGTGGTATATGCTCACACGTGTGTCCAAGCACCTGTGTATACACAGAGGCCAGAGGAAGACATTGGTTGTTTAGTTTTATCATAACCCACTTTATTCCCTTGTGGCAGGGTCTCTCCCTGGACTTGGAGACAGGCTGGGAACCAGTGAACCCCAGCAACCTTCCATCTCAGTCCCACCCAGTGTTCCCACCCTTAGCCATTGCTCCAACCCACTGACTCCTCTTTTTAAAGGCAATGAAAAACATTTGAAGTTACTAAGATTTAATAAACTTTGTTACCTAAATCAAGTACAGACTAGTAGCATCGAGTTCACCAAAAGATAAATAACTACAAAAATAATGAGACGCAGTGTCAGGAGGAGGTCAAGAACAGTGACTTTGGAGACAGACAGACCACAGATTGAAAATTAGTTCTGCTATTTTCTCACTCTGTGACCTTGGGTCATTGAGAGTGGTGAATTTCATTTTGTTTCTAATATAATATGGGCTAATGGTGGATATGTGGCTAAATTACATCTATGTAATTCCTTGTACATTTATAAGTTGGCACAGTGTGCTTGATATTTTATTTTCTTCCAACAGCACAGATTATCGTTGCAGAAATGACAACCAAGTTTTCAAAAGATAGTGATTTGTCCAATGCAGATTAGCAAATTGTGACATTTACTTAGTCAGTTGTTGATTCGCTGACTGGTGAGATCATACGGAATTGAGGCTAGACAGACGTGAGCCTTAACTGACATGTCTCTTCCATTCCAATGCTGTTTCATGACAATTGCATGGAAAAATTCTTTGAGGAAATTTAGAAGACTTCTGAATTTCATTAGCGATAAGAAGTAAAGAATGATCTCATTCATGGTCTGGGAACATGAGTGTGAATCAGAGCAGCTATTTGTTGAGAAAGGAAAATTCACACAGAAAGCTCTGAGATTATGAGATGCAAAGTCAAGGAAACATGAACAGAAAGTTTTAAGAAGGTGGTTTTGGTCAATGGTGTTTAGGAAGCTTTGAATCCATGTATTTTCCATCAAGAAAGAAGTCGTGATCTTTTGTTGAGTGGGACCCAAGAGCTCAGCCAGACAGAAATGTGTATGTGAGTCGAGGGACAGGTAGGATATGGGTTGGTTAATCCTGCCAACTTGATAGGATTCACATTAAACTTAGAACATGGACTTCCTGTCCTTTCTGTGGGGTGTAATGATCCACCCTGGATGTGGGGGCCACCATCCCATGGCCGGGGTCCTGGACTGAATAGAAAGGCAGAAGTGAGTGGTGCATGAGAGTTCATTGCAATGACTACAGGAGCAATGTGACTCACTGGGTCACATTTCTGATGGCATGTTCGTCTTTCCCTGGCATGCTAGACTCTGTGCTTTCTAGAACTATGAAGAAGAGCAAACCCTTCTTTCTTTCAGTTCATTTTGTCAGCTATTTTGTAGCAGTAATAAAGAAAGTAACTCATGCAAGATACATCAAGCCTGTGATAAAATGTCCTCACAGGCTCTAATGTTGAGGACTTCACACTTAGATGGGAGCTCCAGGTCAGGAGAATGCTGTTTTCATCATGGACCGACCCATGTTTTTGAAGGGGATGCCTTCTTTCTCTCTATCTAACTTCCTCCCTCCTTCCTTCTTCCCTTTCCTCTCCTGCCTTCCACCAAAGGAGCTGCTCTGCAGCACTCTCTGTTACGACTGCCATGTGTACTATCTCACCAGAGGCCCAAAGCGATAGAGACTGGAGCAACATACGTGAGAAAGCAGCCTAAATTAAGCCTACCTGCTGTAAGTTGTTTCCCTCCATTATCTGGGAACAGCAGCGAACTGTCTATAACATATTGTGATGGTTAATGGTGTAAGTTTGACAGAATGTAGAATCACTATGGAGCGAAACCTCTGAGCTGGTGTGTGAAGGGATTTCTAGATTGTGGTTATGAAATTGGAAAGACATACTTCCATGGGCCTGTTCCTGAGTTGGGTACAAGAGAAAGGAAAATGCTAAATGAGAGCAGTCAATGAAATTCTTTTCCTTACTGAATACAGTGTGACCAGCTGCCTCATGCTGCTGCCAGGCCTTCGATACCATGCTGGACTCTAACCATTAAAGCATTGTGAGCGATGGAGGTTGTTGTTAATCTTGGCAGAAAAGAACCTTTGTGCTCATTTGTCCATTGTTCAGTCTTGTGCTAACAGAAGTCACTTACTTTTGCAGACTTTCTTTAACCCATTTATAAAGGAGTAAGAAATGACCAAGTTTTGTTACTTATATATAAAAGATGTGACTCAAAGCTTTGAAGTGATTTAAGATACTACCTTTATTTCCATTTTATCAATTTCAGCTCTCAATTTGATTATTTCCTGCCATCTAGTTCTCTTAGGCGAGTTTGCTTCTTTTTGTTCTAAAGTTTTCAAATGTTCTGTTAATTCACTAGTCTAAATGCCCCTCGATAGAAGAATGGATAAGGAAAATGTGGTACATTTACACAATGGAATACTACACAGCAGAAAAAAATAATGTCATCTTGAATTTTGCAGGAAAATTGATGGAGCTTGAAAACATTATTTTGAGTGAAGTAACCCAGACACAAAAAGACAATTATCACATGTACTCACTTATAGGTGGTTTTTAAACATAAAGCAAAGAAAACCAGCCTACAAACCACAATCCCAGAGAACTTAGACAACAATGAGGACACTAAGGAGATTTACATAGACCTAATCTACATGGGAAGTAGAAAAAGACAAGATCTTCTAAGTAAATTGGGAGCATGGGGACCTTGGGGGAGGATTGAAGAGGGAAGGGGAGAGGCAGGGAGGGGAACAGAGAAAAATGTAGAGCTCAATAAAAATCAATAAAAAAATTAACACTGTGAAAAAAAAGATACTACTTTAAAGTTCTACTCTATTGACTATTTTCTTCCTGCTCCTTACAAGGTACCAAAAGCATTGTGGGAATAAACAGCCATTAAGGTCCTGTGCCCAACACAACTTCAGGTTCCTTGTTTCTGTCACCACCTTATGAAATGGTCAGAGAGCTGGCATTTAATATCTTCTCTGCATGCTTTTCCTTTCCTTGTCTAGAAAGGCAATCAGCATAGACTCAGTGATCAATTGTGGGCTTTTATATTTGGAAGGGCTGCCTGAGCCACCTTTGTGGGTAGTGGAGAAGGCAGGCTCTTTCAAAGGTTTCAATCTGTGAATTTGGATGTGCAGCACGACTATTAGAACGGTCAGACACATGCACACCTGCACATATATCACCTTCGGATACTAGTGATTGATGAGATGAACCATGAACAGCTGTATTAGCCAAGAGTTACTGAAACTCTTGGATAAATAGAATAGTGAATTCCAATAGGAGTTCCAGGTTTCTCCACTTCCCTTGATTCTCTCTCTTCTGCCATTGCATAGCAAAGATCCTCCCACATTTGGGGGTAAAAAAGGAGGAAGGGGCAGGGGTTATTATTAAAGATTTTTCTGATATTAGTTTTGCTACAGGGTTGGTATCGTTGGATGTAATAATTAGGGTGAACTTTTATTTTTTTAATTTTATTTATTTATTATGTATATATTACTCTGCGTGCATGTATCCTTGCAGGCCAGAAGAGGGCACCAAATCTCATTGCAGATGGTTGTGAGTCACCATGTGGTTGCTGGGAATTGAACTCAGGACCTTTGGAAGAGCAGGCAGAGCTCTTAACCACCGAGCCATCTCTCCAGCCCTAGGGTGAACTTTTAAAGGTAACATTTAAAACTATTTTTTGAAAACTTTAACAAATACATATTGATACAGTCATATTATATTGCAAGATTGCTGTTTATTTATTATTAACACGAGGAAGTGTTATTGGCATGAGACAAAGAGCTCAAGGAGTGGAGTATACTGGTAGGTCTCTAGGTCACTAAGGCAGTTACAGGCCTCTCCATGCCCTGTTTTTGTTTCCTGGTTATGAGGTAAATGTCTTCTTATGCTCTGTGCCCTTGTGTGGTGGTTTGAAAGAAAATGCCCCCCCGCCAAAGGGAATGGTACTATTAGCAGGTGTGGCGTGTTGGAAGAAGTGTGTCACTGTGGAGACAGAGTTTGAGGTCTCTTTTTCTCAAGCTTCCCTTGGTGTGGCAGTCAGTTGACTTCCTGTTGCCTCTGAGTCAAGATAGAAGACTCTCAGTTCTAACGGCACATCTGTCCGTGTGCTGCCATGCTCCCCATCCTGATGATAATGGGCTGAGCCTCTGGACTGTAGGCAAGTCACCTCAATTAAATGTTTTTATTTATAACAGTTGCTATGGTCATTTGTGTCTCTTTACAACAATAAAAAAATCCTAATTAAAACACCTTGCCACAATGCACACTGCCTTCCCACAAACCTGAAATTAATGAGCCCTATTGATCATGGATTGGAATATGCAAAATTGTGAACCCAAATAAAAATTTCCTCCTTCTGTGTTGCTTATCTCAGGAATTTGTTACAGTTATAGAAAGCTGATTAACGCAACGATGGTGGTTATGATTAAAAAAAATACTGGTGGAACTTGCATAGAGGTGTTTGGGGCATTGGGTAGAAATGCGAATTTCTCAGAATATTTTCTTCAGAGGTAGGCAGTTCACTTCCAGACTTCTTAGCACAAACATCCAAGCTGTACCTGGAGGAACTCTAGAGATTGTCTGCAGCTATTTATTGGTTACTTAGTTTTGACCTGGTAATATTTCACACATAGAAAAGAAATTGATTTTCTTTCCCGTTATGACAGAAACTCTAAGTCTCTGCGAGATGCAAAAGTGTAAGTGTGAAATTTATTTCTCTGATATTCGATATATCCTTTAAAATATTCAAAGAGCAGATGGGCTATAGATGTTGTAAAATAAATTAATTTTGTATTCATTTTTCCATCACCTGATAACTTTCTCTGTGGCAATTTTCTTCTTCTTTGATTCAGCCCTATCACAGTATTCTTCCTGAAACAGAAGGAGGAAGGCCCACAACTCATCATTCCTTTTACACTGCCATGTCAAAATGACCACACACTTCCTAACTTTCATAACCATGCATGCTGGATGCCTGATTGACTAGTTCTACAACTTCAAAATATCATTCCATTTCAGTTCTCCTGGGATCGAAAGGAGAAATTAGGTAAGGTGATGCTTAAAATGGTTTCGGTATTCCGGGCCACTACAAAATGATAAATTCTAAAATCTCCCCCTACCATGTATCAGGAGCAAGTAAGGAATGAACAGCATGGGGGGCACCCATTGAAGTCCTGTGCCCGACACAGTTTCGGGTCCCCTGTTTTATTGCCACCTTCTTTAGTGGGAAGAAAGCAGGTGTTTGATTTCTTGTCTGCATGGTTCCAGTCCTCAATCCTGTTTATCTAAGAAGGTGATCTGTGCAGACAAGTTGCTCTGTTGCAGACTTTTATATTTGGAAAATTTGCTTGAGTCATCTTTGTGGGTAGTGGAGTGAGAAGGCGTGTTCCTTCAATGGTTTTAATCTGTGAGTTTGGATGGGCAGCCCTATTATTAGAACTGTCAGAGGATTAAAAGAAGTAAGTGTTTTCCAGTAAAACTGCAATGAGCAATGTGATTCAAGTCACACAGCTGGGAAGTGTGAGATCTGGTACCGGTGTCCAGGACTATGATGACAATAATGCTGAATCATTCCATGACTTCATCATATAAGTTATCCATCACTCTTTTTTGTCTGTACTTTCTTTATACTTTATCCTTACCATTGGCATAAAACCTGTGATATTACATTGCCTTTCGTGTGCCCAAAACGAGATCTAGTACATAATATTTACTGAAAAAAGTTTGTAGTTGAATATTTAAATGTGAATATATATGTCTACTTACTTCAAGGGGCTGTGTGCTCCTTAATTCATAGGTAGAGCTTTGTAGATTATATGCCTCAGTACTCTGATTGTAGCAACATATCTCTGTTGTAATGAAGCTAGAACCTTCCCAAAAGTAGCTGAGTACTGTTTGTATATGGTCCATCTAATTAACCTTGAGTCATATTTTTTTCCTTTTATTTGTAGATCCTTTCTATTTCTCTTCCTTTTATTTTCTCTACCTTCTGGTTTCCTTTGTTTCTTACTTCAGATTAATGACATCCCTGTCATTCCTTTGCAGGGCTTCTTCTCTTTGCTTGCCTTCTTTTAAAGCAATATTTATAGATAGATCTCCGAGTGATAGATACATTTGAAACAAAAGGTCAAAAGGCTAACATTATACTAAATAGCACCCATTTTGTGTACTTGTGATGTTGTTTAGAAGAATTAGTAATGGCCTAAAACCCTGTGCCAAGTCCTTGAGGAACAGAATTGACTCCTTAGTGTCTTTAAGTATCTTATTCCCAAGTAATATGGCAACCTTCACGGGAAAGGGTCAGCACATCAGGTGTTATTCATTAATGCCAATAAGGAAGACACCAAGCAGTTCCCAAATAAGGTTATTGCCGTACCTGTTCTGTGTGAAGAGTCCTTGAGGATCGTTGCAGCTATTTTTCAGCTAGAAAGATTACACCCAATTATATCTAGTGTCTGACCATTATTTTGCTGTGAGGCTCAAGGAGGAGAATCCAACAACGTGAAACTGGCTTGGGCTGCGGAGTGAGTTCCAAGGCAGTCCAGGCTATACAGCAAGATGATGTCGTGGAATGATTCTCCTTTATTCACATAAGTGCTACACTCCTTTCCACGTATCGACTACTTATTTCTAAAAAATAGAAAAGATTTTCCCTCTATTTTCTCCACTGGGGGCTTAGTTTATCTTTCTTGAAGTTATTTTTATTATGTATTATTTTTAAAATTATGAATCCGTATAGACTTTCGTCTTGCTTATCAATACTTTTCCTGCTTTCTCCCACACACGTTTCCTTCACTCTGCTCTGTTAAACATGGAAAATGTTCTGTCAGTCTTAGCTGACATCTTCTCATTTTAAGGTCTCAGCTTCTACATCTCTACCCTTAAGTGCCTAACTCCATTTCATGGCTGTATCGGTTGAGGGGCTTTGTGAAATTCTTTGTTGTGGGGATCTTCTGGGAAGAAAATGCATGTAGGCTGCATAGTGATTCCAAAAATAGAAATCATCAGAATTTTACATAATTGTCACTGCGATGGCTTATATGTCACCTCAGATTCTAACCAGAATTGACTTCCCCTTCTTCCTGTCTTCTCGAATCCATCACACAAGACAGCCCTGGAGTGATTATTTCATTCACTTACTGAATTCCAATAGGAGACTCATTTTTGGAAGACATGGGTTTTCATGATCTGTAAATACACATCAAGATTCTTACTACTGACAAGGTAAATCCCATGTAATTAATGATCTTTTAAAACCATAAATTCCCTTATCCATTTTCAAATCTCTCAGAAGTATTTACTCTGACAGAATTGTGTTTTGATGGAACTATAAAATAATTCATCTGGAAAGGACCTCAGATATCATTTAGTCTCAGCTTCCCAATTTATTAATAAAAAGTCCAAGTGGAAAATATATTCATATATATATATATGTATATATATATATGGTTATATTCCCATATACACATACATGTACACATTGTAAATAAAATATACATTGTGTATATATGTATAGCAATATACATATGAATATATGCATACACACTCACTATGTATTAAGCTATGTGGTTAGTTAACTCCATACAATAAAATCTTCTGAAAAATGTTTAAACACGTTCGTATCTGAACCTCACCACTGTGAATTTAGTTGGTCAAGGAGGTGATGGACATTAGAATGAGAAGAAAACCTCATTATATATCCCTGATAAACAATTTTAGTAAGAAATTATTGCTTCAAAGTTCAGGACCAGGATATAGAAGGAGCTAGCTTACCCAATACATCAAAGCCACACTTGACTCACTAAGGTGAGTTGATGTGATACACACTTTGCATACATATAGTTGTAGTTAAATAAAATAATATAGATGCTTGGTCACAAGTCTGTCTCCTCGACAGAATCACCTACCTTCCATGCTGCTGTACTTTTACGTTAATTTGTCTGGTCTTTCTGTTCTTTTTCTACCTTGACCTCATCTTCCTCTTCTTGATTCTTTTCACTCCTTGGCTTCATTTCTTAACACTGAAGACAGATGCTAAAAGGAAATCCCACACTAGCTCAGAATTGAGTATAATAAAGGGTTATTTATTTAGGGGTGGACTCACAGATCACAGTCCTCTGCTTGAACAAGGAGCAGCAACCAAATCCCACAGCCAGAAGAGAGGGTGAAAGCACGCTTTACATTGGCATATATAGTATAAGAGGCCACACCCAAGTGGGCGGGTAACTTAAAGGCTACTGGCTGTAGTAATTCCTACAGCACCTCACCCTTTTGTTTAAATAAGAGAGTTCTAAGCCCAATACAAAATTATATGCAGTAAGAACAAATGTCAGCTATAAAAATAAGAATTACAACCAGCACAAACAAAATCAAGCAAAAACATGTCATAAATGTTTCAATAATTATGCTATCCTGAGGAGTATAAGTCTTGTATTATAAGTAACTTGGCCAAATCATGAGAGGAAAGTAACTACAACTATCTAGCCTTCAACCCCATCGAAGACCTGAGAAGGGAAAAAATATTACTTGAGTAAGCAGGAAGTGTAATCAAGCAAGTTCCAAAATGTGCAACAAATGAGAGAGACAACTGGCTACCTGGGTAATCACCCAAAGTCTCATTTGCAATCTTGGAGCAACCAACTTTGGCTAAAGCCTAGAGTAACTGATAGACCATTTTTAGAGGCAGGAAATTTTTCAAAACTGTTTTACCCTGTCTTGGCAAGATTTGATAGTCTTTTTTCCTGTATCCTGCTTGTCCTGTCAAGGCAAGGGTAGTTCCTTGCCCAAAGGCCAGTTTTACCAAGAAGAAAATAAGCACCAGGTGGAGTGTCTTCAGTGTTCAGCATTCTCTCAGGAATAGATTGGTGGTACTCCCAGGAGAAAGCATTTCTCACATCAACAGAACTCTAAGTTATTTAAAAGCCATATTCTACAGCTCTTTGAAGTGGTTGAAGATTATCTATCTATGCAGAATACAATTTCTAAGTATCTAAAGAACCCGATTAGTCTAAGTATGACAAACATGGATGACTATTGACCTGTAATTCTTAATACCTATATAACTTAAAGACTAAGACTTCATATTAGAATATTAGACAATCTTTAAACAACTGTGCAACAAATGAGAACAATGACCTCAAAATGTAAACAATGTATAAGTATCTTGATCAGAGGTAGAAATGTATATTGCAATATGATAACTATATCCTAAAATTGTATCAATATACAAAATGTCTTAAGCAGAGGTAGAAGCATGCATGCATACAATATGACAAAATAAACTTGCCTAGGTATACAGATATTGTAGATAAAATTAGGAACATATACCAATATAAATTGCCTATAAATAATAGTTCACAAGTGATGTGGAACAATTCTGTATCTGTCAATTATGTTTTAAATAAATGCTGATTGGCCAGTAGCCAGGCAGGACAACCAGAAAGAAGTAGAGGGGGATCAATGAGAACAGGAGAATTTTAGGAAGGAGGAAGCCCATTCCTTGGCAGTCCTGTCCAGACACCTACGTGGTATAGGAAGTCCTTCTGTATTTCTATTGCTTTTATTGGTTAAATAAAGAGACTGCCTTGGCCTTTTGATAGGGCAGAAATCAGGTAGGTGTAGTATACAGGATGGAATGCTGGGAGGAAGGGAAATGTGGCAGACGCCATGCTTCTCCAGCCCAAGATGGACACTGGTTAGACTCACACCGGTAAGCCACAGTTAAGTGGTGATACACATTAATAAAAATGGGTTAATCAAGATGTGAGAGTTAGCCAACAAGAGGCTTGAACTAATGGGCCAGGCAGTAATTAAATAAATGCAGTTTCAATGTAATTATTTCGGGCATAAGCTAACCGGGTGCTGGGAATGCAGCCCTCCTCCCTCTCCTCTTTACTACACCTAAGAAGCAGGATGTGACCTGCCCCACTGAAAAAGGTACTGAGCCATGTGGCTAACATAGATAAGAATAATGGGTGAATACGTTATAGGAGCTAATACGAAGCCTGAGCTAATGGGCCAATCAGTTTATAACTTATGGAGACCTCTGTGTAATATCTTTGGGGTTTACCAGCTGTGGGAACTGGGCAGGACAGAAACCCCAACAAGCAGGGCCTCATGATACACACAAGAATTCACTCTGTTACTCACTATTATTATTAGTGTGAGTAAGCTCACACTAATCTATTATCCCATCCAATTTCCTTTTTTTTTCAAAGAGATCCCTGAACTTACATAATTTTTCACCAACCTCCAATCCTATAACAATTATAACCAACCCCTAGTTGATGTCTCTAACTCTGAGGACAACTTTGTTGTTTGAGAGGGGACATTGTCTTCTAGAATTACTTCCAGCTATCATGGGGGCAACGTTCTTTCTATGGGATCCTGTGAAAGTAAAATGATAGTTAAGTTCCAAGATTATGGTCTGGTATAATTGTAAATAGTGTCTGAGTATTTGGTAAGATTTTTCTGAGGTTCCTATTTGGAGTTCTGGCCAGAATATTGTAAAGAAAAAGTGCATCAGTTCAGCTAACCAAGTTGTAGCCATCTTGAGCAGCTGGTACCCAAAACAGGTCTTATAGTAGTGCTATCAGCATCATGATGTCATATCAACCAGGTGGAGTTGTTGTTGTGGGGCCCCATCTTCTTCCTGGAAACTTCAAAAATTACTGCAAGAAAATTCATTGTTCATTGTGGAAAACTTAAACATTATTTATGGAGGCATATATTCAGTGAAAGATATGATAGAGACTAAAATAGGTATGAAGAAAAGTAAAATATTTTTTTAAATTCTTTCTTCTTTCTGTCCCATACCATGGCACCTGATATGAGACAGAAACTCTGAATTTTTACTTTAACAACATGCTTGGATTTAGAGAAGGACAGAGCCATTGTGCAACCCCAAAGCCAGCTTTGATTTTTAAGTGAGTCATGACTATTATTTTAACTAATATTCAGAGATTCTTACCCTCAGGTGACATGTCCTCACAAGTAATAATTCTCTTTGCTTTGTGATCCTATCTGGATAATTGTCTTTTCCTCTTTAGGCATCTAGATGTCCAGGGTCTCTTGACTTTTTTGAAGATGAGTATTTTCCTGCAAAGACAAGAACAGAACCCTGCCCCAACCATTATGAAGTTTCCTTATCATCTGATTGGTTATCACCTGTGAATGAGCCATCATTTCTCTTTCTCAGGAGATTTCTCTTTTTTCAAACTAAGTCTTTATTACTTTTGATGGTATCCATAACTTTTCTTCTTCCGTTGAAACAAGAGCAAGACCCCTTTCCCAATGTAGCACATCTCCTGGTTTCCATTGTAAGGTCAACACATTCTTGAAATACACTGGCTGATTTAATTCAGAAGACTTTCCTATTATCCAATGTCTCTCTGCTGCTGTTGTTCCTTTCTCATTAGCATTAAGAAAATTCAAGGTTAATAAAGCATTATGTAATTTATTTCTGGGGGTAATTTCCATCCCTTTCTGTTTGTTTAACATATCCTTTATAGTTTGATTTGATCTTTTTATAACTGCCTGACCTGTAGGATTGTGTGGTATACCTGTAATATGCTTTATATTATAATAAGCAAAAAACTGTTTCATTTTCTTAGAGACATATGTTGAACCAATATCTGTCTTTATTTGTGCAGGTATACCCATGATGACCACAACTCATAATAATTGTGCGATTACAGAATCAACCTTTTCTGAGCTCAAAGAAGTTGCCCACTGAAAACCTGAATAAGTATCAATGATGTGGTGTACATATTTTAATTTTCCACATTCTGCATAGTGGAACACATCCATCTGCCAGATTTCATTCCTTTGAGTACTGGGTTAGTCCCTGAAGGTAGCAGTGTTTTGTTATAGAAAGAGCAAGTAGGACATCTTTTTGTAATCTCCTTAGCTTGTTGCCATGTAATGGAAAACTCTTTAAACCTTTGCTATTGACATAATGTTTCTTATAAAATTCTGAGGCCTTCAACACATTTCCAATCAATAATTGATCAATTTCTGCATTACTTTGTGCTAGAGGACCTGACAGACCTGTATGGGATTGGATATGTGTTATGTATATGAGATAAAGCCTACTCCTGATTATATCTTGAACCTGTATGAATAATGAAGTCATTTCTGTATCATCTGGTATAAATCTAATGGTTTCAAAATGTAAGACAACTCTTTTTGCATATTGTGAATCAGTAACTATATTAAAAGTTTCTTTAAAATCCCTTAGTACCATGAGAACAGCATATAATTCTGCCTTTTGGACAGATTTATAAGGGCTTTGTTCAACCTCACTTAAATCTTCTGATTGTAACCTGCTTTTCTTGATTTATTTGCATCAGTATAGAATGTATGAGCTCATACAATGTGGGGAAGGATCCAAGTTGTTCTCTTTATAAGGTTAATTCTATCACTTTTGGGATAATTGCTATTAATATCTCCAAAAAATTAGCACAAGGTCTTTACCAAAGTTCACTGTCTTCCCATAATTTTTTAATTTCATCAGTAGTAAAAGGCACTATAATCTCTGCTAGTTGATGAAGTCTCAATTTTCCTTTTATAATTAATTCATGTTTTTCCACATAAGTTTTTAACTTTTTACTTGGTTTATGTGTTAGAAAGTTTCATTCTAAGATAATATCTTCCCTTTGCATTAAAATTCCTGTACAGGAAATTCTGGAAGGCAATATGACTAGAATCCAATTAAGATTTGGATTCACCCTATCCACATGTGCCTCCTATAATTTTTCTTCAATAACAAACAATACCTTTTCTACTTCAGCTGTTAATCCCCTGGGACTATTTCAACATCTAAGTCTTTTTCAACATCTAAGGTTTTGTTTAAATGAACTATTAGATCAGGTGTTATCTCATCAGCTGGTCATAGACTGGAAATGTCTCCAAACAATCTTTGAAAGTCATTAGAAGTCCACAGTCAGTCTCTCCTAATTTGTGCATTTTGTGTTCTAATTTTCTATAAACCTATTTTATAACCTAAGTAATTGACAGAATCTCCTCTGCATTTTTTTCAGGAGCAATTTGTAATCCCCATTTTGGCAAAACTTTCTTTACTTCTTCAAATATTCTTTCTAAAGTATCTGAGTTTGAATCAGATAGCAAAATGTCATCTATGTAATGGTAAATTATAGATTTAGGAATTTTTTATGTATTATTTCCAATGGCTGACTTACAAAGTATTGGCATAGGGTAAGGCTATTCAGCATTTCCTGTGGAAGGATGGTCCAGTGATATCTCCTAGTAGGTTGAGAATTATTATAAGTAGGCACTGGGAAAGCAAATTTTTCTGTCCTTTTCTTGTAAAGGTATATTGAAGAAACAATCTTTCAAATCAATAACTATAGGAGGCTATCCTTTTGGTAATAGAGAAGGCAGAGGAATTCCAGATTTCAGAGGGCCCATAGGTTGAATTACCTTGTTGACAGCTCTTAGATAGATTACCATTTACCAGATTTCTTTTTAACAACAAATACAGGAGAATTCCAGGGGCTGGTTGATTCTTCAATATGGTGAGCATCTAGTTGCTCCTGTACCAGCTGTTCTAAAGCCTGCAGTTTGTCTTCTGTTAATGTCCACTGTTTAATCCATATGGTTTCTCAATTAACCATTTTAAAGGTAGGGCTTGTTGGTACCTCTAAAGGTTTGCTAGTTGCTTTGTGTTCTTGTACAGCCTGAATGGCTGGTAGAAGTATTTATTTAGGGGTAGACTCACAGATCACAGTTCTCTGCTCGAATGGGGAACAGCAACCAAATCCCACAGTGGAAGAGAGGGTGCGCTTTACATCAGCATATATAATATAAGAGGCCATGCCCAAGTGGGCGGGTAATTTAAAGGCTACTGGCAGTAGGAATTCCTACAGCTTTATGATTTTAGAGATGTGGAGAACATCTGTGACAAGGGTTGCCAGCTGTGTGCAGCATAATTTCCCCTGAGTTTTCTTAACATTGCCATCATAAGTTCATGTCCAGAGTGGCTCTCTCTAGATTTCAACAACCAGAGAAGTGTTTACATATTTTGCATGACCAATATTGTCTCAGAAGTAACATGCTTAACATGTTAAGTAACAGACCATGTTACATATGTAACAGTGCTACACACCCGCATCTGCTCTCATTCCTAACATTCCTAAGGCAGAGCAGGCACTTTTGTTGTTGTTTGTTTTTTTTTGAGACCTGGCTTCTCTGTAGCTTTGGGGACTGTCCTGGAACTAGCTGTTGTAGGTCAGGCTGGCCTCAAACTCAGAGATCTACCTGCCTCTGCCTCCAGAGTGCTGGGATTAAAGGCATGCGCCACCACTGCACAGCAAGTAGGCACTTTCAATACATGCTCTTAATACTGTGAGCACCCCCTTTTTCTGTCCTGTATGTCATTATAATGAGAGCTCACATCTACCATCACAGTGTATGCTGTGCAAAAACATATCTAATATTGATTCAGCTCCTCTTCATAATATTCCTCATTAGCTTCTTCCAGATCCACAAACAGAGGAGTCCCCAGTACTATTAATCTGATTAGTATTCTCCACAGAAAACAGGAAACTGATGTGGGGGAGACCTTGATGAGACATATATATGCCTATATCACTAAAGTGAAGTTCAAAGGTGGGGGAGTTCAGTTAGGTAACTTCTAAAAAAAAATTCTCGAGTTAGCTTTTTGTTTCTTAGAGGAGAACAGGTTGATTTGCTAATCTCCCAATATCATCCATACATAGAAAATGAGCAGGTAATGTTGCAGTATGATGGATTTTAAAGTAAACAGATTCAGGAGAAAAATTACAAGTGGGTAAAAATAATTTCAATTAATTCGAGAGCAGTCCCTTTGGGACTCCTAGAGAGATGCTGGATATTAACACGATGTGGTCCTAGTAGTATTCCCTGGAGCCCTGAAATGTTTGTCTCATTAAGTTGGAGTTGTAGCTCTACCTGTTTGCTTTAACAAATACTTGTCAGCTTAATGATATTCCTCAGCAGCATGTTGATGAACTAAGAATAAACATTGTTTCTCAGCACTTGATAGGTAATGAACTTGCTTCTATCCTAGTGAAGAATCGGGAGGGATATGCATAGATGGTCTGCAAAACCATTTCCGTATGAGAAAACAAATCCATCCAATAGAAGCTAGAGAACAGCTGGGGCTCTTCCTGTCTGTATTCTGCCAGGATTTCGTTAGGGTTCGACTAAACTATCTTTTCCCATTGTTACCTTTAAGATGTGTAAAATCACTTTGAGGACGTTCACTCAGTGGAAGTGAGGCGCCTTAAAAGATGAGGCTGGAAAAGCAGGATCTCTGGAAAATCATGAGTCGCAGTTTTGGTATGAATAAGCTGGAGGTGGCTAGGTTATGTTGCAGTGGTAAGTGTCATCTAGGTATACAAAAAATGGTTTATTGCTGGCCACAAATGATTGGTTGGAGTCTTTGTCCCCCTGAAATTATTGGCCACACTTGGTGATTCTCTCTGTATCCAGACTATCCCCATTTAGGATAAGAGAAGCAAAAGAACTTGTGGAAGCATCCACTGTGTTTCATAAATGCTATGCTTGGAAATGACTTCTATAATGCACACTCATTGGTCAAAGGAAATTACATAGCCATAGCTGAGCTCATTAGGATGAGGGAATGCCAGCCCAGTGCAACTGGAATGAGTATGGAAATAAGTAGGTTTATAGTCCTTACACTAAAGGTAATTACAAGAATTTCATTCATTCTGAATTCCAAATATAGTATCAAATGTAATTACTAAAATACATTTATTAACTTTTACTCTGTGCTAATCTAGATGCCTTGATTTGTGAAAATGTATATGGATGATGCCTGATTTTCAGTGGTTTGACTTGTGATCTTTCAACCTTATGATGGTAGGAAAGCAATATGCATTCATTAGAAAGCATGCCTTGAAAATTGATCTTTCTTTTGAGCAAGCAATACTACACTCTCTTGGAATGTTAGATGGTGACAGGGGACCTAATCTCCCCAGAGCTATGCATTCACAAGGAGAAACTACTGAAACACTGCAGTGCTCTATGTTGCTGAGCCAACTGTATCAAAAGCATTTTGAACTTATGGGATTTTCAATTTGGGGATTTAGAGGCGTTTGATCACATTATAAGCTGGTAGGCATATGCACAAAGCTTGGCTGCTCAATCAATAGAGATGGCACTTGCTGAACTTTGTCTCCAGGATGATAATCACTACCAACTGTGGCACAGTCATAGAAACCTGGTTAGACTAGAATTGCCTACTGAAAAACTCCATCAAAAAATGAGCCACAAATGAGACAGCAGAATCAGTGCTGAATATTTTATGACAAGTTTAGCAATGGTGTATGGATTATTGATAGAAAGGGAGAGATCAATTGTATGAAAATAGGACATTTTATAAATAAAGTCCGAAGCTACTTGGGTAAGATTTCTACTTAACTAAAATGTAGTTTATGAATATGTCTGAAGGTCAGGAAAAGAGTAGTCAGATTTATTGAAAACTGCTAAGTTGATCTTCACCATTTCTCTTAAAATTGACATTCCCTTTCTACGTTTATCCCTTCACAGGCAATCGTACATCATTCCCTGCTCTTTCCAGGAAGCGGTAAGCTTTTCAGCAGTCTGCAACCAGTAATCCTGCTTCTAATTTTAGGGTTTTAAGTCCTGGCTTCAAAGGTACTCAGGCAGTAGACTGAGAAGATTGAGGGAGTGTGGAGGATTAGCCTTAGGCAGCTGTATGACAAAGCTGTCTATCCATGCTAGGTAAGAGCGAAAGAGGTTGAGATGTATAATTCGTTTCACGTACATCTGTCTTCTCGACCCCTTCTTGAACTCAAAGGGCTGAAAATGATTCCCCCACAGTACACCCCACTTTTGCATTCTACTGGTTTCTTTTATTTCTGTGTTGGGATGTGAAGAGAGTCTCTAATCCATGCTGCGATGTTAAGTGAGGCTGGTTAAGGACCGCTCCAGGAAATTGCATCACTGAGATTTGATTCATGGTGCATCACAATCAAGTTACACCCAGTGATGCATCCAACCATGTCACCCCACCTAGCAGGTGGGAAAATAGCTTCCACATCCTTTTACACTTAGGAAAAAGTGCTCAAAATTTTTACACCACAAACCAGAATGACTCACAGGAGATGTTTTATCAGCAGCCTTCAATGAAGGCACTCTCATTTTTCTGTATTTAAAATACAAATGCAAGCCACTGTGCTTTTAACTGAAGTGCAAACCCCTTCCTTGAGTGTTGGATGACCTGTGTATCCTAATTCACACCAATGCTCTCCTGGGATTTATTTCTCTGGATACTGATTTGGTAAGGAGGAAAATGGCTTTAACTATGTCCTCTCTAAAACTCTGAGTTATGCGCCTGCATTGAATAGTAACAGATGGTTCTGCATTTGATTTGCTTAAAGAAACATTACTATTACCATTTTTTTCCACACTAAAACTTTATAAAGATAAGAGAACTTGCTTTTGTGGTCTCAAACAGTGAGGGCAAAAAAAAGTAACCCCCGTAATAACCATAAAGTTTGGTGCTCTGTCTATGTGTCTCTTTCTCTCTGTCTGTCTCTCTATCTCTCTCCTCCTCCTTCTCTCAAATTGTTTATTGCCTATAGCTCTTTATCTAGGGATGTGTCCCTGTGATGTTTTTCCCATCTATATTAGGATGTCTACTCTTGTTGAAGTGTTCAGGTCTTGTTTAGGCAATCATGTTGTTGAGATCTCATGGACATTTCCCTGTAATAATTAGTGTAATGATTAGTGAATGGTTATCCAATAGAGTGGTAAGACTTTAGAAACATATACATGCAAGGGATACTGCACAGACTCAAAAGGTTGTGTGTGTGTATATATATATATATGTAAACATATATATGTACACATACATACATATACATAAATGTATTTAATAACTATGGTTAAAGAAAAGAGGCTGTGAATTCGGGAAGGTGGCAGACATGGTAGGAGTAGGAGAGGGAAATGATGTAATAAGTCTAAAATACACATACACACACACACACACACACACACACCAAAAGTTTGTGGGGCTAGCATAAACTTATATAGAGCGGGAGTCTAACTTGCAATTAAGAGAAAACTGAATCTTAAATACTCCAATGCTGTATGTATTCATTTGCTATAGTACTTTGCATAGTGAAAACGAAAATGTGTTTAGTTGTTGTTCCTCTTACCAGAATGTAACTCATGAAAATATGACCATGTGCTAGTATTTTGTCTCAATTATATCACTGTGCTGTCCTTATAAACACTAGATAAGGACATTGCTTCAAAGAACACTGTCCTCTGGCAAGACGCAAAGTCTTCAATGCACTTTTAATCTTTGAAGTTCCTATGTATACTACTGTATGTAAATGCATACTTTCAAGAAAGTTCATTTGCAATTTTACCATTATTTCTATGGTTTAGATAATGAAAGCATAAAGCGCTTCTCAAATAACTTATTATTTCATGAGCAAATTCTAGTCTAGTTTACACTGAAGGTAAAAATCTCTATTATTTTTACATTTTGGTTTGTCGTGCCAAGGTATAGTGCATAAAATTAAAAACACAACCACATTTGAAATATTCATTATCTCGAAAAAGCCCTATGTATTTGAAATAATAGCTGGTAATAAAAGCAGATGATATGGGTGGAGTGTTTACTATGAGCCAGAAACTTTACTACAACATTTTAAGTACTTCACTCTCAAAAAAGAACCTCAAATATAGAGAAACTATACGAACTCCTATTACAAAGAAAAAACCTGAAGCAAGGAAGTACAGTTAGTTTGACTATGTCCTCACAGTTGCCAATTAACAGACAGGAATTAAGATCCAGAAGTTGCATTTAATGAGATGATCATGTGTGTTTTTTTTCTTGACAGATTTTCATATGTTGAACCATCCCCTGCATATCTGAGATGAAGCCTACTCGAACATGGTGGGTGATCTTTTTGATGTGTTCTGTTCAGTTTACGAGTATTTTATTAAGTATTTTTACATCAATGTTTATGAGGGGAATTGGTTTGTAATTTTTTCCTTTGTTGGGTCTTTGTGTGGTTTGGATATCAGGGTGATTGTTTCTATACTGTGGAACAATTTGAGGAGTATGGTATTAGCTCTTCTTTAAAAGTCTGGTAGAATTCTGTGATAAAATAGTCTGGCCCTAGGCAAAGGACACCATCAATAGGTTAAAATGGCAGCCCACAGAATTAGAAAAGATTTTTAGCAACTTCCCATCCAACAGAGGGCTAATATCCAAAATATATAAAGAATTCAAGAAACTAGACATCAACAAACTAAGTAATCAATTAAAAAATGGGGTATAGATCTATACAGAGAATTCTCAACAGAATAATCTCAAATGGCTGAGAAACACTTAAAGGAATGCCCAGTATCCTTAGCCATCAGGGAAATGCAAATCAAAATGACTCTAATATTCCATCTTATATTTGTCAGAATGGCTAAGATCAAAAAACACCAGTGACAGCTCATGCTGGGAAGATGTGGAGTAAGGGAAACACTCCTGCATTCCTGGTGGGAGTGCAAACTTGTACAGCCACTTTGGAAATTAATATGGTGGATTCTCAGAAAATCTGTCTACTTCAAGACCCAGTCTAACACTCTTGGGCATATACCCAAAGATGCTCAATCAAAATACAAGAACGTTTGTTCAACTATGTTCATATCAGCCTTACTCATAATAGCCAGAAGCTGAAAAGAACCTACATGTCCCTCAACTAAAGAATGGATAAAGAAAATGTGGTACATTTCTGGAATATTATGCAGCTGTTAAAAACAAAAACATGAAATTTACAGACAAATGAATGGTACTAGAAAAAAAATCATCCTGAGTGAGGTAACCCATACCCAGAAAGAGAAACATGGTATTTACTCACTCATAAGTGAATGTTAGCTGTAAAGTAAAAGATAATCATGCAAGAATCCATAGATCCAAAACCAACGAAGTAACAAGGAGGATTTAAGGGAGGATGAGGATCTCCTTGGGAAGGGGAAATATAATTGACTTTGAGGGTCAACTAGGGATGTGTTGGCTTGGGAACAGGAGGAACAAGATGGGGGAGGGAGAAAATACTGGGAGAAACTGCTGGTTTGGGGAACATTTTGGGGACAAGGCGGAAACCTAGTGTAATTCAAACTCCATGGAATCTACAGGAGTAACCCTAGCAAAGACTCCTGGTACTGGGGGACACAGAACCTGAAATGGTCATTTTTCTACAGCCAGGCAAGGCCTCAGGTGAAGTGATTGGGCCACCAACCCAGCCACAAAACCTTTGGCTTTCAGTTTGTCCTTCCAGCAGAGTGTTCTGGGCCTGGAACCTAGAAGATTCTTCACCACAGACACCAGATACCACAGACATCCAGCATCCAATGGGAGCAGAGCCAGAGTCCCACAGTTAAACCTTAGGCAGAGCTCCGGGAGTCCTGCAGAGGAGGGGGAGGAAAGACTGGAGGAGCCAGAAGGGTCAGGGACACCACGAGAACACAGCCCACAGAATCAGCTGACAGAGACTCATGCAAGCTTACAGAGATCAGACAGCCTCTAGGGGTCTGGTCAAGCTTCTCTGTGTATATGTTATGGCAGGGTAGCTTGTTCTTATGGAACTCCTAACAGTGGGAGCAGGAGCTGTTTCTGACTCCTTTGCTTGCCTGTGTGATCCTTTTCCTCTTACAAGCTTGCGTAGTCCTGTGTGTGCCTGGTCTTGTTTTAACTTGTCATACCCTGTCTGGTTGATGTCCCCTGGAGGCCTGCTTTTGTATGAGGGAGAGAGGAGGTAGGGGGAGACTCAGGGAGTGGAGGGAGGGAAAACTGTGGTCAGGATGTAATATATGAGCTAATAATAATAAATAAATAGTAATAAAAACTAAAAAAATATATTTGCTCACTATTTCAGTGTTCTGTAACAACAATACATCATGGTCAGGCAGACTCTGTAGTTCCCGTGAGTGCTACCACCTTTGGTTTCAATGTCTAAAGCTTGACTTTAGGATTATGATGGCTGGGGTCCTGGAAGTTTAAAGCTTGACTTTAGGATTATGATGGCTGGGGTCCTGGAAGTTTAAAGCTTGACTTTAGGATTATGATGGCTGGGGTCCTGGAAGTTTAAAGCTTGACTTTAGGATTATGATGGCTGGGGTCCTGGAAGTTTAAGGCTTGGCTTTAGGATTATGATGGCTGGGGTACTGGAAGTTTAAAGCTTGGCTTTAGGATTATGATGGTTGGGTCCTGGAAGTTTAAAGCTTGACTTTAGGATTATGATGGCTGGGTCCTGGAAGTTTAGCCTTGGGTTCATGGCAAATGCAGAGCAAAACCCTGACTTTTCAGTTTCAGAATCGAGGTCTTCATGACATATAACACTGGGTATGCTTTTGTGACTAGAGAATAATTTCAGTGTGATCACGGTCTGGAACCACAGAGGGGAAGGTAAGTCCTGACAAGCAAGATAGGGACACTGGGAAGCCATCATAAAAGACCTCAAAGATGACTGGTTCACTCTTTGATTTAGCTGGTAACTTCATTATGATATTGTTTGATTTTTTTGAGCATAAGGATTCTTTTTTCACGGTTATAATACTTTAAGTACATCACATATGAGAATAATAAAGATGGTTAGTTATCAATTGATTAGAAATTTGTAACCATGTAATTTCTGTAACTCAAGAAAAGTGAATTACAAATTCGTGGCGATCAAAATGATGATAGAGTCACCAAACTGATAGGTCAGGAAATATGTAGAACCCTAGAAATAGTGGGTTGTCATGGTAGGATAAAATGATTTTGGCTCAGGGTAGGTGAACGGATGCTGTTTTCTAGAAAAATCGCAGATCATATGCCAGAAAAATCACTAAGAGGGAGCTGATACCACAGCAAGTTTTGTGGAGTCTAAAGCTCATACCACTGGACAAAAGCCTTTTGAAAAATAGAATTCAAATTATGAATCCAGTGACTGAGGCAGATCCTGAAACCTTGGCCCAGATCTTGTGGTTCTGTCTGTCTGTCTGTCTTTGTGTGTGTGTGTGTGTGTGTGTGAGGATGAATGGGTGTGGGTGCTTGTAAAGCTCAAGTTTTATTAAGCAAAGTAAGTTTTATTAAGCCTAGATATTGAGAACATAAAATGAACCGTCATGTAGTGTGTCAAAATCACTGTGTATCAATATTCTCCCAGTAGAAAGGAAGTCTATAAACTTTACACCAAACCTTCAGTTAATGAGGAAGAATGATCCAGCGATAGTTCTCTCCATGCATAGAAGAGGGAAGCAAAGGAGGAAGGTGGCTAGTGTCTACTGTGTACAGAGTGTCAGGCAGTATGCTAAGGTCTGTATTTATTTAACCTTCATAGTAGATAGCAAGCAAACACATTTGTTTTACATATCACGAACAAATATACAAAGGTGACTTGGGTGTTTGTTCATGATTTCACAGCTGGGAAAAGCTGCACATGACTTCAAACTTCAGCTTTCTTTGACTTGAGTCGGCATTTTTTTAGCTCCCTTACGTCTTATCCACGGCATAGGCTAAGCAGAAAAGTCCAGAGGAAAAAGATTACTCACCGTGAAGCTTAGCCTAAATTGCCAGGAGGAAACTTACTTGAAAACACGTGAGAGTCAAAACAGAGCAGCTCCCTCATGTAGCGCTGTGGTTTCCATGCCATCTCACAGCAGATTATGATATATTTCTTTCAGGACTGCACACAGTTCGTCTTTGACTTGCCTGCCCTCCATTTGGAGAGAAACTGGAGCTGATGGGACGCCCCTAGCTGAGCTACTAACTTGTGAAGTACAGGGAAATCCCCTCATTTTCCCAAGACAGAGGTCCAGAAGCAAGTAGATTCTTTTTCCCCCTTGGGATGTAGCTACAGTGTCTGCAATTCATAGAGCAAGGAGGCAGGTCTGTTATTGAAAAGGTGAATAATGACACCATGCTTTCTGTGTTGAGAACCTGAGGCTTTTGAGGTAATAATTATACCAAGCATGATAAATGTTAGCTTTTGTTTTTTTCGCATAAGAAGACGATGACAAAGTATTTTAATACTGTGTTTTTTAACCTTCAAAGGGAAGCATTCCAGCTGCTCAGAGTGTACAGACCGTGAGGGTGGGAGGAGATAGAATGACATTTCAGGACTTTAAGGGGCTGCTGTTCGATACTACTGGATCAAACTCAAAAATGCCCCTGTACATTCCCAGAAGATGTCCTTGTGCTAATTAATATTCAGACCCTGGGAATGTTGGCTTTCGGAGGCATTACAGATCTTTCCAGATGTAATTTAGGTGCCCCATCCAGATGAGTATATTATGAGTGGATTTTCTAGATGGGTTTCGGATGCCAACACTGATTTTTCCTTTCCTTGCCCTTTTGCTTTCTTTCTTTCTTTCTTTCTTTCTTTCTTTCTTTCTTTCTTTCTTTCTCTCTCTTTCTCCCTCCCTCCCTCCCTCCCTCCCTCCCTCCTTCCTTCCTTCCTTCCTTCCTTCCTTCCTTCCTTCCTTCCTTCCCTCCTTCTCTTCTTGCGTATGTGTACATGCTCATATGTTTCAGTATAGGCGCATGTGCCCTAGCATATGTGTGGAGGTCAGAGGACATCGTCAAGCATTGGTCCTCATCTTCTATTTTGTTTTGAGGTGGGCCCACTTCTTGTTCGCTGCTGCATTTGTGAAACTGGCTGGCCTGGGGACTTCTGGGAAGACTCTCCTGACTCCATGTTTCATTTACTGTGGGTATATTTGCCTTACAGATGGACATTGCTGCCTCTGGTTTACCTGGGTTCTGGGAAACTTAACTGTGTGGCTTTCTACTGACCTCTTGCTGCTATGATGGGTGAAAGTTTAGATTGACATATTAAAAAATATTCCATGACTCATTTTTCACCCTCAAGTTTGTGGATATATCCATAAATATTCTAATTTGAATCAAATGGCAAAATCAATTTCCTTGAAGGGTAGTTTTCGCTATGCTAGTGTTCAAGGCTGGATGAAGCTGCAGTTTTTTTTGCTGAGTTCCCATTCTGCTTTTCATTTTCCATTACAAATTAATTTTCATAAATATTCTGTTTTCCTCTTTAAGTTTCCTTGAGAGCTGGTCCAAGAGGCACCATTAAAGAGTTCCTTTCAATAGTAAATAACATCAATTGTGACCGGAAGCCATATTTGAAGTACAAGACCGAGGCACCCACAGTCAGTTCTCAATTGTCTTCCCCGTCATTCAACCAAATATACTTTCTAGAGGTCACTTGGCCTTTGTTTTTAACTCCAGTTTCCATTCATGTTACAGAGGAGAATCTTACTGATGTGTCCAGTGGGCATTTGGCTTGTGTGAGTTGAGATTCACGAGTTCGTTTGGATGAAGGAAGACATGGGATAAAACCAAGGCAAGCAGTTTTCCTGATTCTTGAAACAACCTTAGGACCAGAAGAGTTTCTACTCTGTGGTTTCCCTTGGGAGCAGGGATTGAGAAAGACAGAAAATAGCTATTCTTGGAAATCCAGCTACTGGGCATATGCCATAGGGCAAGGGCTGAGAAAAGCCTAATGTCACCTCTTTTATCTAAAGTCAGAGCTCATTCTGACTGGAGCTGCTGGCTCCGGCTTTACAATTCTTGATAGGGGTGAAGGAGGAAAGAGAAAGACAGAGACAGATAGACAATCAGACAGATACACTCAGAGAGAGATAGGGAGAGGGATAGACAGAAGGAGAGGGAGGGAGACAGACAGAGAGAGGGGGCACTGGGAAAGGAGAAAGGTAGCTGTAATGGCTCATGGAGTTTAAGCCCAGAATAGTTGTCCAGTTTAGCTCTCTCTTCTCCTGAATGCTCCTATTTCCCAGAAGCCCTCTCTCCAGTTAACACCTGGATATTCTTGTGTATTTTTATCCTAGCAGGAATCATAGATACCATTAAAGAATAGTATCTGCCTTCATGTTTTTACTTTCAGCAAATTCTAGTGGGTTAGGATTTAAAATATTGTTTCAGTTTCTTTAAGAGCATTGATAAAAATTCAAGTGCTGCAATTACCCAGCCATGCTGAGAACATTAAAGAAATGTCGTGCGGTTGTTGGTAATTGCTTTGACACCTTTCCTTCAGAAGTCGGTTAGTTTCAATGACTGCTTTTCATTATCTTTGTCCTCTCTCAGTATGATGGTATAGGGCAAGTTTATCTTTTCATTAGGGAAAACTTGAGTTTACTAAGATTTGCTGTTCAGTGAGTCATGCAAAAAAAAAAAATTCGTAAGTGGCGTGCAAAAAAGATCAAGGGAGAAACCGTAGTCAGAAAATGTGTCGTCTCTGAAAACCTAAAATAGGATGAAAAGATGGAGCGTCTTTGTCAGGACTCATTTGAATCAAAGCTATCCTGCCATGGTTACAAAGGGGTAGAGAATGAAGCCTGATTTTTTTCCCAAGCAGAAGAGATGCTGTATACACTAGATCACATGCTATTGAAAAACTCCTCTTTCCTCTTAGGAGATTGTTCAGTGGCCAAGAATGCTTGCTGCCCCAAGCATGAGGTCTTGTATTTAAAACCCCAGAATCCACGAGAACACCAACACCTAGGCATTGTCACACATGCCTGTGCCTGTCACCTCTGGAGGATAGCTGGGGCTTGTTGGCTGCCAGTTTAGCTCTGGGTTTCTTGAGAGACCCTGTCTCAAGGGAATAAAAATGGAGAATAATAAAGCAAGATACTGGATATCTTCTGGGATCATATACCACACATACTACACACACACATATCCACACAAAAAGTAAATTTAGAAAAAGAAATGATGAACGAAAGAAAAAAAGCATCATATTTGGTAGAGATGAAATATTCAGAATGTCCTTTTATGGTAAGTATAGGAAACAACAACAAAAACAACCCCCTCACCCACACCCCTCAAGTAGCTCAGGCTGATATTGATTTCATGGTGCAATTCGCTATGTAGTTAAGCTGTCCTTGAACTGCTGATCATCTAGACTCTACATTTTGAATGCAGGGTTTGCTGCCATGCTCTACTGTGTCCAGTTTTGAATGAGATCCTTTATATGTGGGTCTTAAGGTAGTAACCCAAGCAGGAAGGAAGACCTGAATAGTTGAGTGGATCTATTTCATGCCCCGAAGATGGAACTAGACAGTCATAGCAGAATGGGCAGGCTTGAATGAACTAGATAGTATTCCAAACATACCAATGCTCAGTTGTAGGCATTGCTGAAATGTTCATTTTTGTTTGAACTTTATGAGATATTATAGTAAAGCCACGAAGTCATGGCAGCCAATTGGGAGTTAAAATGGGAAAGTACCACAAGGGGGTGATGACTATGTCAGTAGGGTTCTTCCTTTCAAGTCGAAATACTTTCATCAGGGTCACAAAATGAGAGAAGTGGGCATTGATTACATCAGAATCATATGGCTTTGTATGGTTTTATTGGAAAGTTAAAAAAAACAAAGAAAAGTCCAGCACGTTGAGTCCCTTGCTCTCTTTCCTGTGAAGTCCCCAAAAAACCAAGTAACGTAAGTTGCTCAGAGGAGAAGCAAGGGTTTGCAGCAATCCAAATGGGTGGAGGGGGCCATGTGGGAGAAACTACTGAAAATGAGCGAGTCTTTGGGTTGTGAAACTCCTTGTAGGGAAATACTTCAGGTCGCTGATAGAGAATGCTTTGTGGGAACCATTCCCCGGGCCAACAGGAAGGGACTGTGGAAACATTCCTCTCAGGTTTATCTCAGACGGCCCACACTTCATCAAGCTTTATTTTTTCCCCCTATAACTCATGGAGTTGTTATAGACTTTCCCCCACTCTCCTTCATCTCTAAGTGTGGGTTCTGGAAGTTAGAAGAGAGACAGGTGACGGAATGTCAGCCTCTACTTAGGTTAATTCTGGAGTCGGATAGTGTTAATATGGACAGGGAGCTGCATGGCAGGAGGATGAGGAAAGGAAGCCCCGGAGCTGGGAATGCGCTTGACCCTCTTGCCACCCTCTGCACAACTCCTGCTTTAATCATTCCTGGACTAAATGGTAGAAAGCAATTACGGTAAGTGCTCAACGTAATCACTTTGCGTCCATACACAGACGCTCGAGGCTTCACACCTGCACATCGCACCAAAGTCTCCATGCTCTGCAGAAGCACGTATTTCCTGAAGGGATTTGTAAACGGATTTCCTTCTCTGTTTTTGGTTTGCTAAACTCATAGTTCTGTATTTCTGAGGTGCTCTTTCTTTCATTTTTTAAAAAAGTATTTCAAAAAGACTTTCCTTTGCTTACACACAAAACACATTAACAGCATGCAAGTTAACTTAAAATTATATGGCATTTTCCCAAACCAATTGAGGTTGAATGTATCTCTAAACACTGAAAATGAAATATATCCCACAGGTAGATTCAGAGTTATCATAACTTAAGTTAGGCAAATTATTTCATCAATTACCCTGAATTAATATTGCTCTTATCTCTTCTCAACCAATTATCAGTACTGTTCAGAGGAACATTAATATATCTAGCTGCCAAAAGAGACTGCAAATTAAATAAATGTCAATCGTCTAGATGGAAAAATGTCCATTGATAAGTGAATGGCATGTTTAATGATCTATCATAGCAAAAAAGAGCAGTTCAGTTCACTGTAAAGAAATTTATTTTATGAAGGTTTGAAATTATAAATAGAAAAGAAACATTGATTTTTAAAAATAGAAATCCTATCAGTGTAGTATGCTCTGAACAACATGCTAGTTACATTTCATTGTGTGTTACTTAACACCAATGCCCATGGGACATCTTAAAATTACTGCAGCCAAACAAGAGGAAAGAATTTTTTTCCCATTATGGAAACTGCCAAAGAAGCAAATTTTCGTTTGGAAACAAAAGTGTCCTCATGAACACAGCCAGATGTCTCTCATGGGGATGGCAATTGCCACAGAAGTCTCGAATCTTACTAATGACCTACACCTCCATGTGGCATAGTTTCACTTCCGTGAGGACAGGGTTTCTTTCCTTCCATCATAAGGGTGTCACAGTCACTAAAGGCTGCAGACATAACAGCAAAGATTTTGGTGTTATGTTAAAATTTTTTTTAAATCAAAATTGAAAAATTATTTTTCAAATCAAATCAAAATTGGAACTTCCAATAGTTAAGGAAATGGAAAATTGAGACAATTATGGTCTGAATCTTCTTACTGTGGCTCCAAATTTAATATTACAAAGATCTATACATAAAAAGGTATATAAAACTTTTTCATATATTCTAACACAGAACTTCTAAAGGTTCTCTACAAACAAACCAAAACCAAACAGCAGCAGCAGCAACAACAACAACAATAACAACAACAACAACCCCCCCCCCCAAAAAAAGAAAAGAAAAATAAAATTTAAGGGCAAAACAAGTTCAGGTTTTACATGTTAAAGGACGTTTGCTTTATCCATTTTAGAAATTAAGGTCACAGGTTAGGACTAGAGGTTGAAGAGAATTCATTCCCTCCAAACAAACCTTCCTCATCTCATTCCTGGGACAAAATCCTATGGTTATCCTATTGTAAATAGCTTTTGAAAAGGATGACCTTTAATCCTAGTTTTTATTGCTCTCAAAATCTGGAACATCATTTTGTGACCAGCCCCTGAGTGTGTCCTCTGTCAATCAATCGTCCATCCCATGTCAAGCAGATTTGCACATTCACAGAATTGGCCCCACAGAGGGAATAACAGATGAGTTGGTACAAACCCACCACTACTGTAGGCAGGCATAGTTCAGGAATGCATGCTTTCTTAAAACATATTTAGTAGCATTTCATAGGAAGGAGGCCAGCGTATTATCCGAGGAAAGATTCTTGTCACATTTTGTTTAAAGATTTGTTTCATTAGTTCGCAGTCACACTTCAGTAGGCCAGAGCATAATAGCTTTTGCTTGGCCCTTGAAATGATTCTTTTCCTTGTGTTTCATGGAGAATCGAAATGAATTATTCACAGACACCTGTGAGCATTAAGGAAAAATGACCCAGTTCTTGAATAATGCCAATATTCCCTTCTTAGCCATTCTTATCAGGATAAGTGTATGCCATCTCTCTGCAAGAAACTGTCTTGAGCAATCTTTTCACCAACTCACACGTTTAAGTGTTCTTAAGCTCCAGTTTCAACTGAAATATCTTTATCTGGAAGTGCGTCCTTTCTCTCACACACGCTGTTTTCATCCCACAGAATTCCGTGCTTCTCTTCCCCTCTGCCCCCCGCACCTGAGCTCACCTGCACCCTTTAAGATTTACAATATAGATGGCTGGAGAGATGGTTCAGCAGCTAAGAGCTCTTGTTGCTTTTGCAGAAGATCTGGGTTTGGTTCTCTAGTAACTCCAGTTCCAGGGAATCTGATGTCCCCTTCTGACCTTATTGAGCACCAAGCACACTTGCGGTGCATACATGTACATGGATGCACTGACATAGAAAATAAAAAAAATATTAAATCTTGCAAAGCACTTTACATTGAAGACAGAAACCTTTGATTTCATCCCAGACTAGTGTTTAAAAATAGATACTACGTATGTAACAATAATTAATGAAAAAAGAGGCCATGAATTTGAAAGATAACAAAAGAGGGGTATATGCAAGATTATGGAGGGAGGAAAGGGAAGGAAGAAATAATGTAGTTTTATCATAATTTAAAAATGCAAATAAAATCATAAGTCATTGATAATCTTGGGGCTGAAGGGCATAGGTCACTCTGTAAACTGCCTATTGGTCAATCATGAGGTCTGGCTTCGGATGGCTGATACCCATGTCGACAAAGGTGTCCTGCTCACATGTACATAATATATATACACATACACATATGAACATACTAAGGATAAATAGTAGTGTATGGATATTTTGAACACAGAGAAGCTAACCTAACACTTTTTGGTATGCCAGATATGCTCGTAAATTTTTTTTTTATCCGTATTACCCCATTTGAGCTCCACAATATTTTCATGAACGGTGTGTCACTAAAACCTCCATTTACAGATGGGGAAACTAAGGCAGGATAAGGTTTCATAACATCTTAATGATTTTTAAATGTCTCCTAGGTAGTACGCTGTGAAGCAAAGCCAGTTCCTAAATTTGAATGTGTGCAACACTTTTGCAAAAAGAAGCAACTATGTATCCTGTACTTAATGGGACATACTATGGATTACTAATGTAATCAAATATTTAACGTTTAGAACTCTTGAAAGGCATGTTTTCATGAAATTAATTAAAATTAATTAGTTAAAACTGATTAATACATTCTACTTCATGAACAATATGTTGTACTAGTCTTTGTAGTTTCATTGGTTTGAAAATTTATATATGAAGGTCTTTAAATTTGTATTTTTTTATGCAAGGGAAAAAAGGCAAATCAATGAAACCATTTCCTCTCTAGTTGAGGCTAAGATCAGAAGCCATGCATCCTAAAGTCTTATGTTATTTTTGAGAATTGATGTGACATGCCCTAGATTTCAAATGCAGAGGCTGCAGACAACTAAGAAAATTTCTGAATCCAAATCGCTATATAGGACATTAACACGCAGGAGTGGGGGTGGGGAGGCAGTCCACAGCTCTGTGATTGGAATCCGATCTGGAATACTGCCACCTAGCGATGCCAGTCAGCCATCTGCCCCCACACACTTCAGAAGCCTGCTACTCAGAATATACCAACTTTACTGTGGCTTCACCCGCTTCCCAGATCTCCTAGTAACAAATTGTTCCTGTAGCATTTTAAGGCCACCCACCCATGTTTTTTTAAAAAAAAATAATTTACAAAGGAGGACAGACGGGTAGGCTTGTGAAAGAGAGGGAGAGGAAGGGCAGAAGACATGTTGCGAACTCATAAGCTCCTCAGCAGTCACAGGCTGAAGAAGAGAGAATAAAAACGTGGAGAAGAATGATAATGAAAATAGAGAAAATACAAAAATAAAAAAGACTCAAAGAGAAGATGGGATGAGGGGAAAATATTTTTTTGTTTTGTGTTAAAACAAGAAATAGAGGTTAAAATGTTGAATTATGAAATTAGCAAACAGAAAGCCATAGAGACACATATCAATAGAGACAAGGAATGACAGAAGAAAGAAACTGAACAAGCTTAGTTGTTAAAGGGAGGATTCCAAGTCTATTTTTAAACAATAAAAGCTAAATGTTATATTTGTTACACTTTAATAGTTAGACATTTCCAGCGTCCTAGATGAACAATTCATTTATTTTGCTGTCTCTCCTATGTAATGTCAATGGCCTTGTTTGATCTAGTTTCTTGCTTCATTAAAATACGCATGACCTTTTGCTCCCTTGAGTTGCTGTAGAATCTGCACGGGGAACCTAGTGAGTGTAGGGTATCCCACACTGAGAATTCACTCACGGAGTTTTAGTTTCATAGCATTCTTTGTGATCTTATTAAATAACTAGCTACATTTTAGGATCATGCATTGAGGTTGATTGTCAACATTTAGTTATCTTTATAACTCAAATTAGGGTCTTTTGTGTATAAAATAATGACAACAGCAGCAGTGATAATGTATTTCATGTTTTAGAAAAATCACTTTATATCACCTTCCCTTCCCTTCCCTTCCTTTCCCTTCCTTTCTCCTCCCCTCCCCTCCCCTCCCCTCCCCTTCCCTCCTCCCCTCTTCTCTGAAGGAATGCATTTGGAAGTCAAGGCTGGAGGAATCAGTCTCTTTTCCATGGCATCTGAGCTTTGAGTATAGAGAAACTCTTCAAAGTTCGTAACTACTAAATACCTTGTCAGACCACCAATCTAGCAAATAGCCTTTCATGAAGAACCTTCTATTATTCTAGAGATATAAAGCAACCATGATTTTCTTCCAAAGGACAACAATGGAGCCTAAAAATGAAGGGCACAATGCTGGGACAGAAGCAGTGTCACTTCCCACATGACAACTGGGAGTTTCTTTGGAGGAGGGCTGCTTGCTGTCCTCTTCCTCATCTCACACATTAAACATTTTCTCTTTGGATTGTAGAAGCTGAGAAGAAACACGTTCTTTTGTGGCGAAATTCGGTGATATATCACCGTTCCTGGTGTGATAGCTGCATGTAGCTACAATTCAAGTAAACCACTCATATAACTGTTGGAATGTCTTGTCTGACAAAACAAAACAAAACAAAACAACAAAAGAAAAACAAAACAGAACAAAAAAAAACCCCCCCAAAATCCTGCAGGGATAGACGATAGGGATAGAAGACAGATATTGAAAGAAGCTTCACTGATAAGTTCTAGAGAGCTTTGAAATTACATGTTGGGAAGATATCCATTCTTTCAACTGTTCATTCAATAACGAATGATCTGCTATCAGTTGTATCAGGTCAAGCAGGCTAAGTGTTGCCCTGTTCCCGTGGAATTTTTAGTTCCGAGGTGAGTGTATGAATATCCACTTTGCTCTTATACCACAAAGCCTCCACACAACTGCCCATAGATGATTCCAGATGGTTCTCAGAATCACCTTTCATCTAGTTCAGATGAAAGCAGTCCTACCGCAGAACTTCCAGTAGGGAACATCTCCATCACGTCTACATTTGAAATCTAGGACGCTTACTTTGGGTTTTCAAAGGGGTATGGTTGGGCTTCTGACAGCTTACTTTTAGTGTGAACCAGAAAAAAAGTGACCTAGTTGACTGATTTACCTCAAAATAGATAGAAACAGTCATGTACACAGCGAGGAAATTTTCTGGTCAGTTCAAGTTGATTTGTCCTTGGAGCGGCAATGGTCACGTGTCCAATTTTGTAGGCAAGAAAACTGTTGTATTGAAGCAGGGAAACTAGAAGTGACGAAGAGATAAATTAGCCACATTTTTTTTTGGCAATCCAGGCAAGAGGGTTAATGATTCTACCATGTTCTCAAAGCTGTACAGAAAGAAGAGTAAATACAAGATACCATTATCTCATGATCAAAATCATTCTCTTTATTAACATAGGAATAATACCATATGGGTCGTTTGACTGGGCACCATCATTCTGATTGGATTCTGTGGTCATCTAGTAATATTTGGAATATACTTTGACTCTTCATACCTGTTTTCCAGCTTCACACAGATAGGATTCTTTTGTCTATTACGGTGTTTGCATCTTTCTTTGGAATACAATTAGGACACAATCTTATGAATGTAGGATCTGATAATATCAGTCAACATGCATTCACTGACTGTAGGTTTAAAGAAAACAGCTAATACATGAAGAAGTAAGATAGTTTCACTGTTGGGCACTTTGGGAAGACAAGCAAATGATGGAATTGAAAAGGAGATAGAGGGAAAAGGAAGAATTGGAAAGTGTGTGTGGGGGGGTGAGGGAAACAGGAGATGGGATGAGGACGAAAATTCAGAGCCTTTAGGACACCAATACTTAGAGAGGAAGGAAGTTGAGAAACTGAACAAAAGTGAAGACATGAGTAGAAGGAGATATTGACTCAGTTCATTAGCACTATCCTCAAGGAAAAGCACTGTTTTTAAAAGGCAGGAAGACTGTGACAAGCATCTAAAGTTATGGACATTAACTTTAATGAATTAGATTGGGGAAAATACGTCAGCTAGCTAAGGCTCAATGTTAGAGTGCTTTGTCCTGTACATGAGACACAGAGGATTCAAGCACATAACTATCAACCTCTCCCCACCACACACACACACACACACACACACACACACTCTCACACACACACACACTAAAATAAAACATATAAAGGAACGGAAGCTTAGGATTAATGAATTCTGAATTCTTGATTCTTGCTTGGTCAAAGGTGCCATTATTCCCACTTCTTTTTGTCTCAATTTGGTCACCCAAACAGTACTAACTTGAGGAAATAGAAACTCTGGGAAGTTTCTTTAAAAAGAGAGGGGATATTTCTTTCTTTATCCTCTTCATTTACTGGTTGCTTTGAGTATTGTTGAGGTGCTTGGGCATCCAGCAATCACTTTGGATGCTAGAAACTGGGGACTACCTCATAGTACTACAAGGAACTTGATAAAACCCAGTATTTCTTCTCCAACCTACAGGAAGGGATTAGATTTGGATAGGAGAGGAAAGGGCACCAATAAAAATTTGAGGATATAGACAACAGTGAAATATTGGGAAAAGAAATGGTAATGTTTCCTCCATTTTTCTGAACAAGCAATTAAGATGGTCAACTTCTAGTTTTCCCATGTTCAGGCACTCAAGCAAGCAAGGCATTGTGAAAAGACAGGCCAAAGCAGTCTGTATTTATAACTTCTAGATAATCACAGTCTGGACAGGTAAGTGAAATATGTCCTTCGTGCTCAGAGCTAAGCGAGCACAACAGAGAGAAAGAGAGAGAGAGAGACAGAGAGAGAGAGAGAGAGAGAGAGAGAGAGAGAGAGAGAGAGAGAGAGAGAGAGAGAGCGCACACAATACACAGAGAGGGCAAGGCTATTAATACCGGGCAATTGTCTCCAGGTATTTAAGCAGTCAGGTTTGATTATAGCTTTGGAGAACTCAGCATTCCTGATGGAAACGACAGGGCCAGGGCCTCAGTTTTTCCACTGATTAGGAAACTGTAATTCGGAGCAAGCCACCATCACCTCCACCACCAGTGCAGAACTGTCCTCTGTAAGAGGAAGGTGTTGTTGAGTCGTCAATTCATTTAGAATAGACATTGAACCGGTTCACGCTAATGCACAGAACTAAGAGACAACTAAAAGACTCCTCTGTTCTCCAGTGACTTACAGGTGGGGAGGAGTGAGATCTCAATGTAATTAAACAGCAGTCTTCCAAAAGGCACTGAGCTGTCACACTGACCCAAGGACAGTAGGAGACCACGAGGGTGCCTGCAGGTAAGACAAAGCTCTGCTGGCGCCATGTTTGAATGAGCAAGAGTTGCCAAGTGAATCACATAATGATGGAAACTTCCAGAGACGGAGGGACAGCGTAGGTACCTGTCAGTGTCTCTGGAAGCATTGCTATTTGTCTTCCCTTCTGTGTTGTTTGGCGGGGGAGGGGGGGCTGAACAAATGTGGGGTAGGAGTGCGGGGATGAATCCATAAAGAGAAGATAGAGGGGAAATCAATGTAAATGTATTCAAAGTGAATTCCACGGAGGAGAACACACGACTCGTCAGATAATGAAAACCTCCTTTGCCTGCTTTCTGCTGATGCCTTTCTGAAGGTCTTAGAGATAGATACTTTAAAAAGGGCTTGGCAGGACTGAAAGTCCCACTTTAGTGTCCCCCCCCCACCCTGCCCCACTGCCAGAGTAGGGCTGGAGAACGTGAGCTTTATAAAGACCTAATCACTAGCAGGGTTAGAGCTAACTCTACTAGGGGTTCCGTCTCAGACAGTCTTAACTACTTTTGAGCCTTGATCCTCTCATCTGCAAAACAGGATATGAAAATAATGTTTACTTCCTGGTTGCGAGATTAAAATCTATTAAATCCTGGTAACCAGGCTGGCAACATCCACAAACCAGGATGTTGAATCCTCCACCAAAGTGAGCAGCGTTGTGGTACTGCACAGTCACGCCGTGTTCAGTAGCTTAAGCTTCTCCTTCATCTACAGGCTCCAACAATTGAAACCCGCCTCAATTGGAAGCCATTTGCGTAGCCAGAGCACAAAAGTATGTCCAGCAAGACCCTATTCCGGGCACATAACGAACAAGTCCCAGTATGCAGCCATTTCACCATAAAAGCATTTCTTCAATATCAAATGGGTGGTTACGAAATCCATGGAGGCAGCTGTGGCTGCGGCCTAGCTTGTCTAGGGACTACTTCTGCATAGCGCCCGTAGTGTACGATAACAGATGTCAAGTCAGGAGTCAGACTCAGGATTTGACTCAGCTGGTTTATAGACTCCCTTTGCTGGTGCCAATCTTTCTCCCTTACCTTGTAAATGTTATTTTTTAATAGGAAAATCTGAGCCAGTAACCAGGACACCAGAGGAGAGGCAAGGTTAGGGAAATGCCCTCTGTTCTTAGCCACTAGCAAAATCGGTATTTTTAAACAAAAGCAGCTTCTTAGATTTCCGTGAAAGGACTCTGACATCTTTCCTAAAATGAATCCTGATTCAACATGGTTCTTCTCGTCCTGCGACGTTGTGTCCTTTGGACAAGGCGGTGCTTAGAAATGGTTCTCTTCCTGCTGACGTCATTGCGTGGATGCTGTTCCATAGCATGACTTAACATCAGTGGTGCCCAGCCCCAGGAGCCGCTCTCCCTGAAGTGGCAGTGAGTTCTCAAAAACAATGAAGCTGTCTACACTCAGGCTCTGTTGATTAAACTGCGGGAACAACCTGTGTAGGGAAACAATACCCTCGATCCTGCTGAAGGTTCGCACAGATGGAACATCAGTGGGAGGAGCTGCCAGCTACTTCCCTGCCAACGTGTTAGTGCTGGAGACATGATCCTCTTGTTTTGCCAGCTTAATAGAGGATCAGTCGTAAAAATTCTCTGTAGGCTCAGCAACATAATTATTATCTATGGTCTCTGCATTAACTGCGAGGAAACAGCATGGTCTGAATCTGTCTCATTTTAAATGCCAAGCTGTGCCCACATTCAGCCCACAGCCAACCTAAAAATCCAATGTCCCCTCCACACAGCTCTGCCTGTCGTCAGGGTGGAAGTTAAGCACGCGGTTGCCTGGGTCCCGGTGGTTTAAGCATCCTCGTGCTGCCGCTGCGTTTTCTTCCTTCCTCCTGACCTTTACCAACATCAGTGGCCTTGCGGTTGGAAATTATTAAGTAGGTAAAAAAAAGAAATCTGTGTCACATTTCGTTCTGGTACTCAGTCCAGAAGAGCCAAACCCCTGCAAATTTGGAAAACAAACTCCTTAACAGATGGGCCACATGAAGTTTACAGCATGTGCAGCGTGGGAGGTAAGTATGGCTCTAGGCGAGAAAACAGAAGACTAGAAATTTGGGAGCTCAGAGTTTTCGAATTTGCTCTTGTTTCTTTGGTTTGTAGCAGATCACATAAGCTTATACCCTTCACGTCTCTCACACTACCTGATACTGTAACATTATCAGTGAGTGAGTAATAAGAATTTGGGATTTCTTTTTACTTTGTTTTTTGCTTCATGTGAAGCATGAGCGGGATGCTTCTCGCCGACTGCCAGGATTGCACACAACTGGTATCAATCTGCTAATAGAATGGGCCTGCGGGATCTGGAAAATCCTATGCTGTAATTTTAAATTTGAAAAGCAGTTCTCTTTCACAAAGGACAGGTGTCTTTAGTCTATAAATGGTAACTATAGTCACTGCAGTGGAAGACGTGACTGGCCTTGAAAAAACAATCATTGAAAAATTTTTGGTTTATGACGTATCTAAATAGGTATGGAAATTTGTCTTAATAGTGACCCCTGGAAGCAAAATATGTTATAAAATCATTTAACTACAATGTTATAATATGAATTTGGTCATTGTCTGGCAGCCAGAGGTTCTCAAACATGGATGGTCCTTGGTATTATTTGGGGGAACGTTTTCAAAGACACAAATGCCGCAGAACCACCACAGGCCTACAGGCTGGAAACAACTAAGCAAATCTAAGAAACGTGTGCTTTGAAAAGATTCCTTACCTGGTACCAGTGACTCATCACACTTGGTCTCTGTCACAGTTTTCACAACTATGTGAACCAATAACAATAATTTGGTCATACTAATTATGACTGAAGTTCCAAAGCCGAAGATGGAAATCCAGCCGTTGTCTTTCAAGACATTGGAGGGTTTGCCTGAGGGCAGATGGGAGACAGGAAGAGGCAAGTCACGAGGGGATGAGGAAGGGAACTGACTGAGAGGAAAAGGAATCCTGAAGGTGAGGAAGGAGGGGAATTCAGAAGTGAATGGGCAGATATTTTCAAGGACAGTGTAGGTGCTGCCCTGCCTCACTGGGCTCATGATTTGTTTCTAGTTTAACACTGCCTCCCATCTCTAATCCATTTCCCATTCTGAATTCAGTGATCACATGTGTGGTAGTTTGAATGACAATGTCCTGTTAGAATTTAAAAATGGGAGGCAGGCCTCTGCACCTCTCCCTTCCAACCCCCTTCCTTAACAAACCTCCCATGTGAGAGTTCTGTGGTATGGCCATCCTTCTTGCCGTTTTTAAATTATAATATGTCTTCCATAGAACATTTATTTGAATACTTGGTTCCTAGCCAGTGGAACTGATTGAGAAGGATTAGGAGATGTGACTTTCTTGAAGGAGGTGTATCATGGGGGGTGGGAGGGTGGGCCTTAAGGTTTCCAAGCTCATACTATTCCCAGTTAATTCTCTGCCTCTTTCTCTACTTCATGGTTATGGATCAGATGAAATTCCCAGCCATTATTCCCGTGTCATGCCTGATTTGTCTCGTTCCATGCTCCCTACCGAACCATGAACTCATTTTCTGGAACTGTAAGCCCCAATAAACTCTTCCCTCTGTAAGTTGGCTTGGTCATGGTCTTTTTACAGAAGCAGAAAAGTAGCTAAGACAGTCTATTTTGAAAATTCAGGTGTCAAACATTGGAACTTGCAGGACCAAATACACCCAGTACTGTCTCTGTCAGCTGGCTCAGACAGTTTGTCCCACTGGGCTGATGGCTCACTTTTTTTTTTTTAAGTACGTTGACCTTTTTGTTGTTCTTAGAAACACCAACTTCATACCCCACTCAGAGTACCCATACATGTTCCCTATTTCCATAAAAATTTGTGCCTGGGGTCCTCCTAACATCTTCCAACCCACGCTGTTAACCTAGACATTTGGGCCATTCCTTAAAAATTCCCAGATTTTCTTTGGGGCTCTTGCTCTGTAGTCTGTGCTAGTCTAGAATTCACTATGGAGCCTCAAGTTCATAATCCTTCTGGGTCAGTCTCAGGAGTACTAGCATTGTAGGAACTCACCACCAGTGTTTGGTAATGACCGCATAATCTAAGTGAGGCCTCTTTATTGAAGTGGCATGACATCCTTATTTTCTATTAATATTAATCATAATTTATTACCAATTGTTAATCATAATTTCACTGTTGATCATAATTATATCAGTGCATTAATTACTGTTACTGTTAATCATAATTTATAGCATCATATTGATTTGGTTGGTTTACAAAATTCTGTAATAGGGATTGGACTTCACTAAGACAGTCTGTGTTGTTCATTCTTGTGTATGTGATGTCTACCAAAGTTTCTGCATAACTGTGAAATCTCAATAAATAATTGCTTAAGTAATAAGCAAGCAAGTGCATCATAGGTGTTCAGAGACCCAAGAAACCCTTTAGCATGCCATTTATGCCTAACAACTTCCACTGTCTGAAGCTATTGTTTAAGTACTTTGGGAGAAATACAGATGAGTCATGTGAAAGCATAAAGGTTATTATCTAAGCAAAAATGTATAATTGGAAGAATCAACTGAGTTGTATTGGGAATATAAAAACCAAGAGTAAATTAATTTGGTTCCTAGAATCAAGCAAGATGGGTTTGTGTGTGGCGCCTTAAACTGGGCCTGGGGATGCATGGAATTTAAATGCTAAATTATAGCAAACACCAAAGTTCCTGACTTACATCAGTCCCCTTCCTTTAGTTATACATAACCATCCTGTTCTGCCAGGGAAGGTATTTACAGGCAGAGTGGAGGAACAAAACAAGAAATATCTCCTTCAGCCCTGGTCATAGTTGATTAGAAATGAGCTGGCCTCCTGATCCAAGGAAGTTCTGCCAATCTCTGTCTCTCTGGGGCTTGTAGAGACAACTTTAAATATTCAAGGCAGCTGAAAGTAGATGGTGATAAGTTAATATGGACATGTTAGAGAGTGGAATAGGGGCAGTGTTCTGTTTTCAATGCCTTGTGAGACCCATTTTCTCTCCCTTAATTAAGCTAGCGTTGATGTGTGTCTACTATTCCAGCTCTAGAGAGTCTTCATGAAGACAGATAAGAAGGTGGAGAGGAAATTACAGAGAAGAGAGAATGATGAACACCCTGTAGAAGGGAGCATTGGAACCTGGTACACCAGGCCTGGTTGATATCCTGTTTCTGAGGATAAATGGAGGAGGAAGAGATGATGCAGGGATGGGGAGGGAACAGGGCCTGGGAAGAGAGAGGAGAGAGGGAAAAACCAACCAAATAAATAAATAAATACAAATGAAAGAAGGGAGCATTGGATATGTAAGAACACAGTTTTCATACTTCACGATCCTATTTTTGATACTATGAAGATGAAAATGTTCTTCATAGAAATATTATTAGATTGAAATACAATATACTATGCAATTCACGTTTAATGGAGGTGTCATGAAAGGGTGTGAAAAGTGTAAGAATTGAAGTCACACCTGACAACTGAGTGGTTGTTTCTGCTTTTCCATCTGCTGTATTCTATAGTTCTTCATTAGTGTTTTTGATTATGCTAGGCTTTGGTTATGAAAGGAGAGAAGTGTGAGAACTGGCTCTATCTAACCTGAAATAAATAATGTCAGGCTGGCATGATGCTTAGTGAGACAAGATGCTTGTCATCAAGTCTGATTACCTAAGTTTGATTCTTTGGGCCCTAATCAGAGGAAGGAGAGAAAAGGCTCACTTAAGTTAACTTCTGATGTCCAAATGGTCCCCTGTGTTTTTTGCATGTGTACTCATGGGTGCGTGTGTGTGTGCACGCGTGCGCGCGCACACACACACACACACACACACACACACACACACACACACACACACACACAAACTCTCATACACATACACACACTTAAAAATGTAAAGCATCCTAAAGCATTTTTGCTTCCTAGCAATTTCTAGTTTCTCTATTTTGGCATATTCTGAGATTCTTTATCGGTTGCTTGTTTACTCTAATTTGAGACCTTCTCTTATGAGCGCTAGCATTCAGAAGCCCGAGTCAAGGCTCCAGTGTCTTACAAAGAAATATGACGGGTCATGGAGATAAGCTGTGAACAAAACTGTTTGCAGTGGTGATAAGAGCAACATTCTGAAGAACTATTTAATTTTTCTTAAGATCAAGGACGATGAGATGGTGAGTAAGGCTTTGCAGAGGAGGATCCATGCTGAAAGACAGCTAGGCAGGATCCATGCCTGTTGTTGATTTATTGTCTCCTGGGTCCAAATTTTCTTGTTATTTGTCTGCTCACCCTCTATTACCTACAATGGAAACAGAATTGCTAGCAATGTCCTTTTGCCAGCTCGATCTGTGTTATTTTGTGTTAGCTGTAGGTGATTGAGAAAGATTACAAGGGGAGAAAGACTTTGCTTCTTAGTGTTGAGATGTTTGTTGAACTTGTGTACTTTCCCAGATTTTCTAGATTTGTTCCTGCAGCAAGCCGCAACCAGCAACAGCCAGAATCAGCAGCTGCCCCAGCAATCCCTTAGTATCATAGCTAAGAGCTCCTGGTAAGACACCTCCCCACGAACCAATACCAGGTAATGATTCCCCCAGCCATGTCCCCAAGTCTAGTGCAACAGTGACTTTCAGGCCATCGCTGAGCTGTGTCCCTGCCTGTCCTGACACTGCCTAGATTTCAGCCTTGAGGGGAGGGGAGTATTTCTCATAAGCTCTACTCAGCTCAGGGAGTGCTGACTTCTTAAGACAACCAACCATTCCTAGATTCTTTTCCAACCATTTCACTGCTTTCCTGTCAATCGCTGAATCATTTGAGTACCTTATTACAGTTAGTAAGTTTTCCTTTCTAAGAGACTTTGTGTATTACAAGACAAAAACAGAGAGGCTGGAGAATATGTCGAATAACCATAAAGAGTAGAGAGTGCTGGCCAAGAGCAGCTGATATGATGTTGCAGACAGTGTGTGATATTGGGTAGGTAGTGAGGGCTGGAGGAAAAAATATTGTGAATTCTACTGTAAAACTTTCAAGCTCGGTATGGCAGGTCTGCCTTTGTCATTTGTAAAGAGGCATCTTTAGAGCAGCACAAAAGACAAATCTCTGTAGACAGTGAAGATTTGAGCCAATGTGAAACTCGGAGGTGGTGGTGGGGAGGTTCGGATTGTATCCTGGAAGCGTCGGAGAGAGACACAAATCAAAATACTGAAGTGCCACTGACGATGAAGGGCTTGAAGGATTTGGTGACCTTTCTGATAAAGAATGGGCCGGTAGCTCTGGACGCTTTCAGATGAAATGAATGGGGGCTGTGGTGAGCTCACAAGTTAGAGCAGAAGTCTACAGGATTGGTAGGCTTGAGGCAGATGGAAAAAAATCCATGTTTGTTTTAGATATATTCGTTTTAAATAAGCAAAAAAAAAAAGCAGCGTGCATAACACTGTTTTGAGGGTACTTTGCACAAGGTTCTCTGTTCAGTTAAGCTGAGTAATTATTCATGTAATCCCAACAAATTTAAAGCAGGTTTTCCTCCCAAGGTAAATATGTTCCACGGGTCTGTTTTTCCAATGCATGTTCTTCTTTGGATAGCTTTATGGGGATCTTGCATTTTTTCCCCCTCTTGAAACATCTTCCAGATGATGGAGCCTTAAAATACAGAAGACAATGAATATTTTATTTTTTTAAAAAAATGTGTATATTTCACTAGTGTAGAATGAGGATGAGAGGCTCAATAAATAAAGACTTAGGAACATTGTCTCCCTTAAGCTGTGTATTCAGACATCGACTTTTGTATCCCTTCACTCCAAAAAGCACTTCTCTGGGGGTAGATTAATTCTGCTAGGCGTCTGCGTTCCCAGAAGGCTATGCTCAGTCTCTGAGTACTTTGTCTGGTAGTAATCAAAGCTCTGGTAGCCTTCAAGAGATGGAAGACCTAGAGTAGATCACTCAGAATGAATGCTGTGTATGCACAGCCTACAGCCCAGAATGCTGTACACAGCACCTGCTGGAAACAGCATGTCCACCTGTGTTGGCCATGAACTGGCTGCTGCCTGGTTCCCAAGGTGGACAACTAATAGGCAAGCAAAGATGCCCTTCAAAGCTGCTTAGGAAGTTCATATCAGCCAGTTCTGGAGCATGCAAGCCAGCAGCATTCTCCAGGACAAACCAGTGGAGGGAGGGAGGATGGAGCCCCATCAGAATACCATCATCTGTGACGTGGCAGGAATCGGTGAGCACGTGACTTGTGTAGCACCAAGGCGATTTAACTTCAAAAGGTAATCTGTATTAAATCCAATGAGATTCCGGTTTCTATTATTTTGTTTAACTAACTAATTACTCATGTTTTTAATGCTGGCAGGCAACCCCCCCTCTCCCACTGCCCCCACATACTAAAAAACTAAAACAATCACACACCTTAAAATCACGAGATAGAAGATTGACTCCCCTGTAACCAGGTGAGAATAATTTTGAAGTATGCCTTCTTCTCTGTGAAAAATAGAATGTGAGCAACTGACGTATACTGAGAATTGTGTTTTCTGCTTTCTAAGATGTGGAGCCGTGCTCTCAATTTGGATACTTCTTTTCCCTAACACTGAATGTTCAGTCAATTCTCCTCCCCCCATTGGTGTGTGTGTGCATGTGTGTGTGCGTGTGTGTGTGTGTGTGTGTATGTACATGTGGAGAGAGAGAGAGTTATTAGATACTAAAAACTCAATAAAATTTAAAAAGTAGTATACAGGAGAGTCTGATCTGTTTGACTTCTCCTGCTCTTTATGTAGACTTGAATTGCTATAGGTTACATCTATAATGGTAGTAGGCTTTATCTATGATGGCAGTAGGCTATATCTATGATGGCAAAAAAAGGAACTTGAAGAATTCCAAGCAGTCCCTCTCATGGAAGCTATTAGTTCATTGGGAATAAGTTTCAGTCTTATTTTGACACTGTTAATTTCATAATCTATCATGGTACCAAAGATACTTTTTATCATTTATTCAGTCTTTAGGTACTCTGCACATATATTATAGTCTTCAGATTAGGAAGTTTTGTGGAGCTCCTGTGTGTGAATGGATGGGTCTCTGATTCTTGTGCATGCTTTTGGGGCTCTTTCTTTTCTGTTGGGTTGCCTGGTCTGGCCTTGATGTGATGGTTTTAGCTTTATCTTATTATATTTTATCTTTTATATTTGGTCATTATCTCTTAGAAGCCTGTTCTTTTCTAATGAAAGATAGAAAGAGAGTGATCCGGATGAGAGGGGAAAAGAGGAGGAACTGGAAGGAGTAGCTATAATCAGTATATATTATATGAGGAAAAAATATATTGTCAATAAAAGGAAAAATGCAAAATTATTTTTAAATTATAATTTCTCTCTCTGTCTCTCTCTCTCTGTCTCTCTTCCTCTGTATGCAAAGGTGTTTATGAGACAACCAGAAAATACCTTGTGGAAGTGAGTACTTCTATCTTCCTAGCATGTGGGTTCTGGGGATCAAATTTAGGTTGTCAGGCTTGGAGGCAAGCACTAATCTATCTTGACTCCCTGAAAAAGTTTCCTTTGGAGGACATTTCTATGTTGGGTGGGGCCTCCAGCATCTTGTTGCATGCTCTGTCTGAAGCATACCTCATCCTATTTAAAGACCAAAGCATAGCTTTTGTAGAATAATGCCCCACACCCCCGGCACACACCCATTGGTACTACAAATGATCAAATGGTTGAAGCCAGGGACATATGCATGACAAGTTCTGCACCTTTGAAATTCATTCCAAACTTGTAATGGTACATTTTATAGGATGCAGTTCACTTAACCTTCTTCAAATTCCAATGACAATGCTTCTTTCTGTAACAACTTGGTACATCCAGGGATGGGGGAATTATTTAAGTTTGCACAACTGGAACCTTTTGTCAGGATTGGGAATGCAGAGTATGCAGTGCAAAGACATTGTATGTGCTCAGCTCATATCTTATTGCCAGGCATGCTCTGAGCTATTCTTCTGTGGAGGGACATAGCGTGAATTCTAATTGGTATTAATAGTAAAACCCGGGAATCAGATATAGGGGTTAAGGTTGAAGATCAGAGAAGCAGAGAGGGCAGTCATGAGAGAGTTCTTTTACCTCTCCCAATGTTCAAACTGAAGGGAACAATCCTGCCCTCAGACTGCATCTCCAGACACCATCTGTCTCCACCAAACTTCAAACTGCAACTGTCTCCATCAAACCTCAGACTGCACTGAATTCCTGCCTCCTTCCAACTTATATTCCTCTCTCCACCCAGCCATATCACCTCTGTGTCCACCTCCTTACTGCTGAGATCAAGGGCATGGGATCCCAAGTGCTGGGATCCCCTTTGTGTGAGCTCTGTTTCTCTTTTAGACAGATTCAATCTTGTGTCGCCCAGGTGGCCTTGGACTAACAGAGGTCCCACTGACTCTGTTATTAAAGGATTAAAGGTGTATGCCACCACTGCCTGGCCCTTAGTGGCTTAGCTCTGCACTCTGATCTTCAGGCAAGCTTTATTTGTTAATACATAAACAAAATATCACTACAGAGGGAAATTTTTGCTGTTCTTCATGGTTTTCTTCAAGAAGCATGTGGCACTTGCTCAAGTGTCTAATCTTATTGACAAATTCAATGAAATTTTCTCTTCACCAACATCTGCCATTCCAATAACTTTCCTCAGATTAACCTGTGACTTTGCAACCTAGTGGCCCATCATTTTATGTCTCTTATCTCCTGGGAGAGAATGTGAAGAAGGCAGATGAGGATGGGGGCCAAATGATGCAGCAGCCTCTGCCCAGTCATAAAAACGTCACTCGTGTAACTCTGGGGTAAATTTACTTTCAGGTAAATCACTTAATCTTTGTGAGTTTTAGTTTTGTCATCCATAATAGAAGAGTTTGGACTACAGCCATTTCCTTTCCAGTGTTTTTATTGTAAGACTCTTTGGACCTCAGGCTAAATTTGTATTGATTTCCATCTAGACAAGGGATGCTGGTTTTAAGCAGGCTGCAGAACAAACAAATCAGAGAAAAAAAAATGCCTCGAACTCATTAAAAAAATTGCAAAGGAATTGAATATTATTAGAGTCCTTATTCTGGGGAGAGTGGCAGAATTCCCCTGGGTGAGGTACCGAGTTGTGGTATTTATTTGTTAAGAGAAGCTGTAGGCATTCTGTGTTGGAGGAATAACAAGCCTAGTCAATGAGGATATCACATTCCTTAGGACTCTGTTTGAAGCCTATGAGGCTTTGGTTACAGAAACTGTCAGAAAAGTGAATTCTGTTGGAGACTACAGCCAAACTGGCCAGATGTCAGCATGGTCAAAGCCTCTCACAGATGAAGATCCGCCATGTGGGAAGCAGGGAGAGGGAAAATCTTCCACTCCTTTCAACCTATCGAGGGCAAGTTGATTCTGTCTTTTGTAGTCGAGATAATCCAAATTTAATAGTACTCAATACATATTTTCTTTTTAGTGTTTAGCTCATAGATTATAGTACAAAATCACCACACAAACATGTGTCCTAAAGGATGAGATAAGGACATAAATGAGGTGCGACATTGTGGGCTGGACAGCAAAGAATTTCTCATGGACTTTAGTTAGGAATACGGACCTGTGACTTAGCACGTTTACCCTCAAAGATAACATGTAGGTCTTGTTCATGCAGTCATGACCACTGCGAATTTGACCCTTTCTTCCATAATGGTTCCTGAGCTTTTGGGAGAGCAGCTAGGCCATTGATGTGTCATTAAGAGCTGAGCTTTGCAGACATTTGTATTCTCTGCACGTTGACTGCTTGTTGATCCATGGTGAGTTGCCATCTACTGCAAAAAGAAGCTTCTCTGATGAGCAGAAGCTTCTCTATGGGTGTAATGGTAAGAATTTAGAGAACAGTTTAATACTATGTTGGTTATCATAATAAGAGTATTAGGGGTTTTGCCCCCTTAACAGTACCAGTGAGTTCCACCTTGTGGAGTAGGCTTCAATACTCTTAAAGGTATGTGAGAGAAATAAGGAAACCCCGTGTATATATGTGTGTGTTCTGTATATGTCTCTGTGTGTCCGTGTTCATGTCTGTAGGTAGATATGCATCATGTATGTGCTTTTGCTGAAGTAGACGTCAATGACAGGCATCTTCCTCAGTTCCTCTCTACTTTGACAATGAGACAAGATCTCTCTAAATTTGGAGCTCATGGATTCAGATAGGCTGGGTGGACACTGAGCTTCAGGGATCTACTAGTCTCTGCTCCCTCCCTCTTCATTCCTAGATGAATGTTACCATGAGTGTCGGGGAGTTAAACTCAGGTCATCAGGATTGCATGGCAAGCACTTTGCCCACTGAGCCATCTTCCCCAAACTTGTTCCAGTGAAACAGCTCTGCGACAGTGCTGTGTGTCTGCATTTCTGCATTTCTCTTCCTCATACTTGTTATGAGCTATGAATAAAATATTTAAAATTCAGTTTTCTTTTTTGCCTGTTTTCTTCACTGCGTCCAACAATGCAAAGTAAGTTTTCTGAAAGCGTTAATTTGTGTCATTTCTTTTGTTGAGAAGGCATGACACTTTCTTCTTTCCCTGTTATGGATAGTGCAAAGCATCTGCAGGTAGGCTGTGAGCTAGATTATCTGCCTTTCTAAAGAGTGGAATGGTTTACGTTTGTTCACATTTCTTCCATTAATAGCTGCAAAAATTTTCAACACATTTTGATAGACATATAAAAATATATATGTATTTATATATTATGTTACATTTCTATCTAGATTTCAGATTATGCAGTACAAATGCATAACTTATGACTGAACACAAATAGAAATGGGATTAATTTGTTTCATAAACATTAAACTTACCAGCACAGCAAACTGTTGATGATGATGATGATAAGTCAGTGCAACATTGAAGAATGACGACCGTGGGGCGGGGGTACTGGATGGTGCACATAAGGAGATATGTGTATTGATATGTGCATCATTATCTCTCTATGGTTTAAACCCAATAGGCAGAGTAGCCATACTTGGTTATAGGTCTGTACTCTAAAGCAGTCATTCTAAATCAGTCTAACTAGAGAAACTCTGACAAAGTTCATTTCGTGAAACATGACAGCTTACACAAATAAAATGTATCTTCTGGTATCTTCTTCACAAAAGAAAGGACCGTGTTATGCTGCATTTGAGGGTGATGGCTGATATGGAAAGAAGAGAAATGGCATCTAAATGGAGAGAGTGTGCTAAATTACTGAACATGCAGTGTGTGTGTGTGTGTGCAATGATATAAATACAGTACTCATGTATGAAATTCTCCAAAGAAAAGTAAACTAAAATCCAAACAGATTTTCAAGGAGGAGGGACTTGTAAAAATAAAATATTTCTTACTACAACAATACAGTTTCCTGTGGTCTTGCATAATACTGGTTGCTATTACAGAGAAAAGAGCTTTCACAATGACAAACAAATGCTTATCCTGAAGTGGCACTTTGCTTCCACTCTCTACTTCCTGACTGAAAGTTTAGGCTCTGATCCAAAAGAAAGGAGGCCAGAAAGTACACTATCCTGGCCTGGGAGTGGCAGAGAATGTGCAGCATTTGGCAATTAGCACTGATGTACTGCTTGGTGAGCTCAAATCCAGTTAGTTAAAAAGAAAGGAAAGGGGAAAGGTAAATGGTACCTGCAGAATACCACCTAAGGCTGCTTCTAACTGCTACATGTCTGCACAGACATCTGCATATTGGCAAACTGCCTTCCTGGTTGCCCATTTGGGAACTGCAAACTTCAAATGGTAGAACTGAAATTCATATCTACAAGGAGAGAGTTTTTTTCTTTTTTTAAACCAGCTAGAATACAGTCTGTTGTGTCAGAATTGAAGATGCTCTGTGAAGGCCAACTCACTGTTAGCACTAGAAAATCTGAATCAAAACTCATAAATTCTTAAGTGTGAAACAAACAAGCAACAACATCAAAACTAAAGTCTTCTCCCTTAAATGAGGATGGGACTAGACACATGGCTCAGTGGCTAAAGTGCTGGCTTTGTATACACGAGGACCCCAGTGTGATCTCTAGAAACCAGTTGAAAAAGCAAGGAGTGGAGTCTGCTTGCAATCCCAGAGACTGGGAAAGATGGGATCCTGAGGTCTGCTGGCCAGCCAGCCTGTACTGCTTGGTGAGCTCAAATCCAGTTAGTTAAAAAGAAAGGAAAGGGGAAAGGTAAATGGTACCTGCAGAATACCACCTAAGGCTGCTTCTAACTGCTACATGTCTGCACAGACATCTGCATCCACATAAACATGCACACGCACCATGTGTGCATGTGCACACACAGTATAAAAGCAGAACGTGTTCCTTCCTTGGCGGTCTCCTCCTTGATTTCTGATAGTTTCCTCGATGTTGTAACGTTATATTTCCTACATTACAGACGTTATTTCATGGCATGTGAAGGTCCTCATGTATCCCACAGCATAATTTTTTTTCTAGGTCATGAACATTTGCATTTATCTCTCTCAAAGAACCCACAAGGGCAACAAATACTAATAGTTGTGATAATAGATGAACAAAAATTTATAGCAGAAAGTTCGGAAGGTGCAGGAAGCAAGACTTGGTGGTTAAAGGTGCCAGGACCTCATGTATGTTCTGCTGGGCCACTGGGCTCGACTTACAGACTGTACTCTCAAAGAACCACTCCTATGGTCCACTTCAAGACCCTCTGAGTTCGAAGTCTTGTAGAGCTGCATTAGTTCCGTGACCATGAGATTGGTCTAATGTGGACACCCAAACAAAAAGGCAGGACTATAAAATAAATAACTCTAAGTAGCAGTGTTCTGCAGCCTTGTGACATTCTGTTTCCTATTTCCAAACTTGAGGCTGTCTTTGCGGTTATGGTGGACATGCCATGCTTTGAGGCTGTTGAATGCAAATGTTCATTTTGGTGTGGGGCACCTTGCAGACCAGGAGCTTTGATGGCAAACGAGCTGAGCTGGCGCTCTTAAAGTCGACAGTGGGCATGCGGCCTGTGAAAATACAGCTCTGACCAGCATGGCCATTATGTGTAGTATCTGTAGGCATTGGGTAGCTGTCTTGTTCTGTGGGGACTGCCATCAGCAACTAACCCATACTAGGTGATTGAAGGAGTGTGAATTAATTTGTCACACTCGTAGAGGCTGGAGGGCCAGGATCAATGCCCTTGTGGCATCAATGTCTCAGAAAACTTTAATAATGATCTGGTCTCCATCTTCAAATACTATCCAATTGGAGATGCATTAGGATGTGGATGGAAGCAATCCAGGCACTCAGGCCAGTGTGATAACTATTGGTTCTTATGTTTGTTATTTTTCTAGCTATTAAGTTAGAATCTCAAGTTGAGGCTGACTAATGCTTTAAAGATAATAATTGGTGATTAACCTCCCTGCCTTTTGGAATCAAGACATATTGAGGCATTAATGACCACCAAAGAGGTCTGCACGCTTGTTTTCTTTTATAAAGGAAGTGACTAGACAGGATTTTCCCTCATATTATATTTTCGGTTCTAATAAAGAATGGTGTCTATGATTCTTTTGCAATTTAATAATGATACAAATCACATAACATCAATTTTTTTCATCTCTTCATTATAAAGCACAGAATTTGAGTAGACACCCTTGAGCATCAAGCCCAATTTAAGAACTGACATTATGGCTACTAGAGTTGAATGAGTTGAATATAACTTCTCAGTCCTCTGTCTCCATCACTGCTTTGTTACTGTAAGTAAACACCATTTTTAACAGGGTATTTCCCCCAGGCTCCTTTTGTTAGAATTGTCACAAATATGACAATGATATTCCACAAAATAAATTGACAATATAGTTCAAAGCAACACATGTATCAGCTCCCTATTAGGTTATAGAAAGTTGCTCTGTAATTCAGCTGTTACAGAATAGCAAACCTATTATTTATGCTTTTGTAAGTAATGAATCAGAGCGAGTAGAGCGAGTATATTGGTTTTCAAGCAATGTCACAACAAAGTACTGGATACTAGGTCATTGAAAAGGACACACGGTATTTGCTCTTTTACAGTTCTAGAAGGTAAACATCTCTCGTGAAATTATTAGCAGGACTGCATCTCCCCAGAAACCCACAAATGGTTATTTCCTCACATCTTCATGGTTTGGTGTGACCTACCTGTAATCTCTCCATGTGGGTTTGAATTTGGCCACCTAACTCCATTCTCTGCCTTCATCATCCCACTTCATTTCAGTGCCATGTTGTGGTCACTGGACCACCTTCAGAAAGGTACATGGACACAGTTGACACTGGAGTAGGCTCCTCCCCTATTGTAGTAGGCGGCCACTTGTTGGTTTCCAGGTCAACCAGACTTCTGAAATAATCACACAGAAACTATATTATTTGAAACACTGCTTGGCCAATGACTCTACCACCCTGAAAAACACACACAGAAATTGTATTAATTAAATCACTGCTTGGCCTATTAGCTCTAACTTCTTATTGGCTAGCTCTTACGTCTCAATTTATTTCTATTAATCTGTATATCGCCATGTGGCTGTGGCTGACTGGCAAGCTTCCGACTGGTGTCTGTCTCTGGCGGTGTCTGGGGGCTCCATGGCTTCTCTGACTCCATCTTCTTTCTTCCAGCATTCAGTATAGTTTTCCCCACCTAGCTCTACACTATCCTATCACAGGCCAAGGCAGATTCTTTATTAATCAGTCATATTCACAGCATACAGAGGAGAATCCCACATTACCTTATTCCAGTATGACTTCATTGCAGCTCACTGCACCTATTGGAGTGCTTTTTCTAATCAGGTCATGTTATGAGTCATGAAGATCTGATACTTCAACTCACCTCTTTTTAGTAGACAGCATCAAACCCGCAGTAGCAAGCAGGAAAGAACAGGCCAGGGCACTGGTGGGAATAACTTCTCTGAATCTGATCTCTTGTTGATTTGTTGTATCCTGTTCACTGGAAGTAGTAAATCCAGACCTCACCCAAGGGGAAAGGCACTGAGTAATCACAAAAAGGGCCAAGAATGAAGATTCTAGCATCCTAGATGCTGCTGTCCTCTCATGTGTGCTGCCTTTTATTGTTTCCAGATTTATAAAAATAGCACATTGCATGCATTTTCAGAACACTCAACTCAATTTGTATTTTACTTACAGAGTTGAGCTATAATTTTCATCAACTCATCAATTTTCACCAGTACAAAAATTATACCAAAAATCTTACATGGAATGTTGTTCCCAATAATGTTCTTGACATTAGTCCAGCTCTGTTTTAACTTTACTCCAATGCATATAAAACTATCAAAAGTAGAATAACATAAGGGTTCCTTATAGCTCTATTTCTCCTTTATATTGACTCTGTCAAGGATCCTCAAAATAATACTAGCTTCCTAAATCATACAAACTAATTCTTTTTTTTCATCTTATTCTGGATATAACATGATAGGCAGTTAAGTATATTTATTCTACTTGTTTTCTTTCATTAGCATTGCCTTTTCTTTCATATTGTTCTTGGATATGTAAAAATATTAAAATAAGAGTATATAGCACACTGATATTAACAGAAGTCTTTTCTAATTAGGACTCTTTTGTCCCCATGCCACTAGACCTAACCATTTTAGTTTTGTCTTTCCAGCACACATACACACACACACACACACACACACACACACACACACACACACACACACACATTCACACACACACACACACGTCTCATTGTTTTCACAAAGGTTTTCTATAGTTTGCTATTTGACATTTGACACATCTGTCCCATTCTTTTTTACACTTAAAAATATGTCCCGAAGCCCATGTACTGTCAGGGCACATTGACTGATGCCAACAATCACTCATGTTGGTGTCTGATATCACTGTATTTGTACTGTCAGTTGTTGAGCTGGTCCCTTACCAATAGAAAGGCTTTCTCCAATGTTTTCCCATCACATTGATTGTCATATGTAATTATTAGATGTAAAAGATACTTCTTTTGTTGTTTTTGTATTGCATGAGCAATTTATTAATATTTAGAGACTGGATTATAGGATCAAATTGTACAAACATTACCAACTATATAGCTAAATATTAGAAAGTTCTCAAAAGTTCTTGTATCTTTCATGTTCCTATCAGAAATATAAAACAGTGACTGTTTTCTCACTGTTAAAATTGGGTTTTTGCCAGTCTGATATGATGATAAAAGTAATCTAGATTTTCCAGGTTTGGGAATAAAAACGGTTTTGTTGTTGTCCTTCCTGATCCTCCAGTTTTTTGGAGTTAGTTTTCACATCCCCTTTTCCATTTTTAATTTTATCTATTTAGATCTTCTCTATCTTACTTTTGATTATTTTGACTAGGGGTAGGGATATTTTTCTGCTTTTGTGGTTGTTGTTTTGTTTTTCTTTACAAAGAACCATCCTTTTCATACTGTGGAATATATGTTCTTTAGTATCCATTTCATTACATTATGTAACAGTCTTTATTATGTCTTGTCAGCCAGTGGGTTTTTTGTGTTTGCCTTTTAAAAAAAAATTTCTAACAACTAGACTCATTAGTTTATTTGAGATCTGATTTTTGAAAACTAGGTACTCATAGGAAGAAACTTTCTTCTTGGAACTGTCTTTGCTGTATCCCAAAGATTCTGGTAAGTTTCCTTTCATTTTCGTTTGAGTCTAGGAAGTTTTAAATGGCCAGATCATGTAAGTGACTGCCTAAGTCAAACCTAGTGCCATTTATTCTTCAGATTTCAGCCCCTGGTCATCCTGTTCTCCGCAATGCTTCTCATATCTGTCTCTCATCCTGTTACTGTGACAGGTAATTCCAAATATGTTGATTTGTGGATAATTCCATAGTGTCCTCTTAGTCATACGGAATGGCAGATGGGGTTCTTCTACTGCTGGACCTCTGTCTTTTCTAAGCATGCAGCAGGATTTGGGGATTCCATGGACTATTAGTCTGTCTTGAGGAAAGGAAAATACAACAGGTTTCCGCTGCTATGGTCCTTTCTCATGGGAACTGACTATCCAGAATGGCTTGGCCTCATGGTTATGTGTCACTTGTCCATTTCTTGACATGGGTCAATAGCTTTGTCACAGTCTTTGTGATGTCCTGAAGTTTTTTTTCCATTCTTCTTTGCAATAGAAAATTCCCTTTTACATGGGCTTTTCTTCTTACCAGAGTCATGCGATGTAGCTTCTAAGCCATTATTTCACTGTGAAACTTTGTAAATTTTACTAGTTTACTTTTAATTGACATCAGAAAATTCCCTTCCATGTATTACTCAATGAAAGTTTTTTATATTTTAATGGTAATGTAGGTTGAAATAAAAGTGCATGCTTTCTGTGTTTTGAAAAAATCTTGTATTTTGCATTTTTAGTCCATTACTGTAATTGGTAAATATTAAGCAAATTATATTTGTGAGTAAACTTCAGAGAACCATATTGTACTATTCCTTTGTGTGTTATTAAATTTAATTAGCTACTATTTCCCCAAGTATTCTGCATCTACTCAGGAAAGATACTGGTTAGAACATGTCTTATGACTTTTTATTTTAATCAGTCTAGTTCAATGTACATTAATCTTGTTTATCTCTTCGAGTAATCAAATTTTAGTTTTACTTTTTCTAGTTTAAGATGGAACCTCGGGTTATTAATTTCATTCTTATCTTAAATGATAAAAGAACTACCTATTATAAATTTCAATTGAAACACTACTTTAACCAAATTCTTCAATTATTAATATCCACTATTTTAAAAAGTACTTTATAATTTTCCTTTTACTTACTTTTTGAGAAATGTATTATTTAGAATCCTTTTGGAACTTATCTCTTTCAGCTTCAAAATATTTGTGATTGCCAGGTGGTGGTGCCTCATGCCTTTAGTCACAGCACTCGGGAGGCAGAGGCAGATGGATCTCTGGGAGTTCGAGGTCAGACTGGTCTACAAGAGCTAGTTTCAGGAAGGCTCCAAAGCTAAGAAACCCTGCCTAAAAAAAAACCCCAAATAAATAAATAAAAACAAATAAATAAAATATTTGTGCTTATTATTATAGAGAACTTACTTTATTTAATTGCATTTAATTTCACCATAATCGAAAGCATTCTTTAAGAATTGAATCATGCAGTTTCTTTTGTTTTTTCTTTATTGAAAAGAAATTTTTTATATTATATGTCCTGATGCGATTTCCTCTTCCTCCACTAGTTCCAATTTCTTCTCATTGCCTCTCCCATACAGATCCAACCTTCATTAGAAAACAAACAGGTTTCTAAGGGATAAGAAAAAGATAAAAATATAATGATAAAAACCAAAATTAAATACATGGGAATAGGAAACAAACAAACAGAAGGAAAAGAGTGCAAGAAATATACAGACTCAGACAACCACTCATTTGCACACTCAGGAATCCCATAAAAACACAAAATCAGAAACCCTGTAGAGGAGAGTGAGTGAGAGAGAGAGAGAGAGAGAGAGAGAGAGAGAGAGAGAGAGAGAGAGAGAGAGCATTATGAGACAATGGACCTTCTACAACATTATTGAGTTTGTTTTCTCTTGGCCATCTACCGCTGTGGCCTACCCTTAAGAATAGTTTGTTTCTCCAATGAGTGTTGTGGAATAATCTTTTTGTATATTATGAAGATATGTCTTTGTCAAAGTGCCTTCTGATTGGTTTAATAAAAAGCTGAATGGCCAATAGCTAGTCAGGAAGAGTTTAGGGGCACTTCCAGGAAGAGAGAGAAGAAGAGATGAATCTAGGCACGAGAGAGATGCTAGAGAACAGGGAGAGGAAGCAGGAGGTCCAAGAGGTACAAGATGGAAGAGAGGTAAAAAGCCACACAGCAAAACATAGATTAATATAAATGTGCTAATTTAAACTATGAGTTAGTGGGACAAGCCTACACTATAGGCTGAGCTTTCATAACTAATACTAAGTCTCCTATCATCTTTTTGTGAGCTAGTGGCCCAACGAAAATTTGTTACAAATGAGACTCCCTTGAAAAAAAACTAAATTTTCATTTGCAAGTGGTTATCAATTGGAGATAGCTCCTCAGTTAGAGATGGGGACTGTGTCCACTTCTACTCTCAGCATTAGGATCCCATACGGCACAGACCCATGCAAGCCCTGTACATGCTGCCATGGTCTCTGTGAGTTCATGTCTTGGTGTCCTTCATCCCCTCCGGCTCTTACATTCTTTCTCCCTCCTCCCTGAAAATGGAGGGTAGAGATATGTTGGAGACATCCTGATTAGGGTTTAGTGTTTTGAAGTCTCTTACTCTCTTTATATTGTCTGAGTATGGTTCTCTGTATTTATTCTCATCTGCAGCAGGAGGAAGCTTCTCTGGTGAAGCAAGACACTGCTCTAAGATTATATACAGTACAGTATCATCAGGTGTAATTCTATTGCTAGGTTTCTTTAGTAGAACAGTAGTATTTGGTTTTTCCCTAGGTCTCAGATTCTTGGCCACCCAAGAATCAGATAGGCCTTAAGTCAAATCAGATACTGGTTGGTTGCTCCCACAAACTTTGTACCACTATTGCAGTAACATTTATTGTAGGGAGGACACAATTGTATCTTCACAAGTTTGTAGCTCGGTTGGTGTCTTCGTTTCTCCATTAGTAGCATGCAGCGTGCCTTTTAGTAACAAGAACGCTAGTCCATAGGGTCGAAGAATCAAGGTAAACAGCAGCTTGAGTTTTCCATGTTCAGTGAGTTATGTAGATATTATCTTTAGTAGATGCACAAGACAAAACAAACTCACTGTCATCTTTGGAGGGTCCTTGTCTCATAATGCTGTGATAAGTTGACTCAGAGTTCTTTAGATAAATATCTGGCAGTGGTACAGTTGTGTCATATGGGATATTGACTAGGTCTATCTTTTAAAAAACTACCTTTAAAATGGAGTGCGTATTGCATAATCATTTGCTACAAATATTCGTGTTAAATCAATTCAGGTCTTTTGGTTTCATTCATCCATTTTCAATCTGTAACTTCTTGGCTGCTTTCTTTGTATATTAAATGTTTGTAAATTATTTTTACCATTTTGGCTAGCTGTTATTGTTTGCATTGTTTCTTTCAATGACTCTTCTCAGGATTGTAGCACAGATTCTAACTTTTCATATTCTACTCAACTGCTAATCTTATAAGACTCCAGGTGTGTGGAATGGATGCTTAAAAAAAAAACACTTAGGCAAAAGCAAGCCAAGTGGGCAGGGTTGGGAGACTGTTTGGGCCATGGGACGGCTAGGCCGTTAGACCTTCCACCTTTCCACAGTAGGTATGGAGTTTAAATCCACGTGGGCGCCAAGTGTGGAACGGACACTAAAGAAATCCCATACTAGCTCAGAATTGAGAAATAGATGGTTATTTATTTAGGGGTAAACTCACAAATCAGAATTCTCTGCTTGAACGGAGAACAGAGATCGAATCCAGCAATCCAGCAATCCGAAAAAGCAGCTGGGGAAAAAGAAGAAAAAGGGCGGATGCAGACTCTGCATCAGCATATATGGTCTAAGAGGCCATGCCCCAGTAGGCGGGTAACCACAAGCTGTAAGATTTCCTACAGCACTGGTGCAATGTAGAAACTGTGCAGCTTCATTCATACTTCCCTATTCCTCATTAGGGTGCAGCTCTTCATCACACACTATAAACTCATGAAATAACTATATTTGCTTTGAATAACTGTGTTTTTAAAAAGTTGAAAGCAATCTTTCATAGTTACAATGCATGGAATACTTCTGACAGTCTGCCTTTCTTTCTGACGACCCCCAATGCTCCACTTCCTTTGAGCTTAAAGTTGGCTTGTAGGGCTGGAGAGATGACTTGGTTAAGAGGACAGGCTGCTGCTCTTCCAGAAATATCCAAGTTTGATTCCAAACACTCACAGCTGTTAGTAACTCCAGTTTTACAGGATCTGGTCTCTGTGGGTACTGCATATACATATAGCACAGAGATCCATGTAGGTAAAACCCGCATGGACACACATATAAAAAAGGATTGTCTTTTTTAGCATTTTTATAGTACATGCTACAGTGACAAGATTGCTTGTTTTTTCATATGAAAATGTCTTCCTTTACTGTCTGTATTAATTTCTTTTCTCATTGTTATGTCAAAATATCTGAAAAGAAACAACTTAAAGGAGGTAGTGCTGTGGAGGAATTTTTTTCTACACTGTGAAAATTTGCTGCTGTGGTTGGTTTAAAGAAGAAGCTGATTAGCCAATAGCTGAACACAATAAAGTTAGGTAGGAGAGCCAAACTTAGAATTATGGAAAGAAGAAGGGCAGAGTCAGAGGATTCACCAGCAAATGGAGGGCGAAATGAGATGAGCATGTTGTACTGAGAAAAGGTACCAAACCATGTGGCAGAGCATAGATAAGAAATAAGGGTTAATTTAAATGTAAGAATTAGCTAATAATAAGCCTGAGCTATTGACTGAGCATTTGTAATTAGTATAAGTCTCTGTGTGGTTACATGGGACTGGTAGCTAGGAAAGAAAACTCAACCTTCAAGGTAGCATTTATTTTGGGTCATGTGAAAGAAGGGTTATAAATTGTTATGGTGGGGGAAGTCATGACAACAGAAGTATGAGGCAGTTGTTCACTTGCCATCTACAGTCAGAACAGAAATTCTTGTGCCCCATGTGTGTATTTTCTCAATTTTATTCAGTACAAACAAGAAATGGTGCTGCCTACAATGAACATAGGTCTTCTCCTTTTAGCTAAACATTTCTAAAAATGCCCTCTTGAACAAACCCAGAAATAGGTTTTCATGGTGTTTTTAAATCCTACCAAGTTCCCAAGATTAACTACCTTATGCCCATAGCTCTGTTGCTGGACACCTAGGTTATGCTTATTACTTAGCTGTTGTGAATGATAATGCTCCAATAAACACTGACTTGCAACTATCTCTGTGATATATTGACTTGGAATCTTTCATATAAACAGCTGGAGGCAGTATGATTGGGTCACATGGTTATGGGGCATGACACTAACTAAAATTGGATTAGTCTTAGTGCTGTGGAAGAGAAGATACTTAATGCTATATAACTACCTATCTCTCCTTAGGCAAATAATGAAAACCAGTCCCTGATGGACCTGTTCTTATTAATCTTTAGCAACACTGGTTATCATTGGCTGAGATAAGCATAAGTACAAGCAACTGGAAGACACTTCAGCAAAAGTGGGCATTTTTACGGAATAGGACAGGTGAAGGGTGGTGGTTGATAACTACCTTATTGGTACTGAAGGTAAGTTAAAAAGTAGGGTAATTCAGCAGGTACTTTGGAACTGGTAGGCAGGCTTTAGTGGTTTTACTGAGTTCTATAATTAGATGTGATATTTATGAATTAGGATAGTAGATCTTAGTGCTTCCGATCAGCATATAAATCAGGTTCATAAGGCTATAATGCAATCAAGAGAGGGGGAGAAGAAGAAGGACAAAGTAGGTAAAAGGGTCAGTTTGGAAGCAACCAAGTCTTACTGAAACCACTGAAATCTGGAGGCACACAGCAACCCTACAGTTACACCAGCAACCTAGTCACTGTTTCTAGACAGATGTTTCTGTCCTGCCTGGTCCCAAATAAACACACAGAAGCTTATATTAATTATAAACCATTTGACATATGGTTCAGGCTTTTTACTAACTAGCTCTTACAATTTAAATTAACCTATAATTCTTATTTATGTTTAGCCATGCATCTTGGTACCTTTTCTCAGTAAGGCATTCTCATCTTGCTTCCTCTGCTTCTAGATGAGAACTGCATCTCTGCCTTTCCTCTTCCCAGAATTCTTTTACTCTGGTGGTTCTGCCTATCCTTCCTGCCTGACTACTGGCCAATCAGCATATTATTAAGCCAATATGAGTGACAAATCTTTATAGTATATTAGAGCATTATTCCATAGCAGCAGTTAAATCACTTAGGCTTTTGTTTGGAACCTTCACCTACCTATGCTCCTCTAAGTAAATCTAAGTAAACTCACTGCTTCTCCAAGTTGGAGTTTAGTAGAGTTATATCTATGGTGTGTCATTGGTGACTTCCCTAGAATGAATAGACATTTCTTTGTCATTCTAGAAAAAGTTGGTGTAGTTCTGTAAGCAAATGATTTCTGGTTGAATTATAAGCCTCTACTACAAACTGGAATTCACTTCTGCTATTAAGCTAGGGCAGAGCCAATGGCTATGGACATCCTAGGTTCTAGTGGTGAGATGATTGCCAATATCTTGTCAAATGCATCTAGTGTTGTTGTGTGACACTATTCCTGGGGAGACATGACCAAATGTCTACCTATTCAATACACCGATTGAATCACATATAAAGTATGGATTAGCACCAAAATCCAGTTTAGTGAACCAATGAGTTTTACTGAGATTACTTACAAGAGCAAAATTGGCTTGAAGACAGATGTATCACCAGAGCCCACCCCAGCATGGGTTACAGATTCTGAAAGCTCAAGGTCTCGAGCACTTTGGAGCACCAGAAGGCAGCTCAACAGGTGGAAAAGTGTCCTTCAAGGCAGTTCAGTTAAGGCAAACCTCTTCCGGGTAACCAAATTGTCCACTGATTTTCGAAGCTGGCTTGGCTCATGTCTGCTTCTTTTAAGTGGCTTAGACAATCTGTTTCTTCCAGGAGGTCTGGCAGGTATGAGCTTCTTTTAGATAGGTCAGCTTGTCTAGCAGTGTCTTTCAGCAGTCCTTCCTGGTAATATATTGTAGGGGAAAAGGGGACCTAGTGAATCTTGTCAATTTCAGGGACTTCCTGAGCTTAACAATCTTCCCCTCAGAATAGAATGCTTAACAACCCTTACAACATCCTACTGTTTTACGTTCACTTAAATATCTAACATCTTAAGGAACTTTCTCTTTAGAACACCCTGTTGTTTCACCTTCCATTAACATCCTGTGTCTAATGAGCCTCCCTCTAAAACAGAAGGGTTTAGTCTCTTAGCAAACAGCTACATGGCAGATGTGCCTGTCAAATTGCCTTCTAAATATTTGTTTGTGTTTATACTCGTGGATTACTGCTGTTGTCAATTTAGGTAGAAGCAATCCCCACCCCACCCCCCCCAATTGGGTGGTTATTACAGAGTCAAAACCTGTCAAGCTCCTGAGAGTAAGACATAAAGTGAGCTGATTACTCATCTATAAATAGAAAATAATCAAATGTTTACATCAGCCCTCTCTAATCCTCAGGAAATATTATAGATGGAGGCTCAGAACTAAAGTTAGAACTAGAGAAAAAGGAGAATTATTTTGTACTTTTAAAAAATGGGTTTTTGGTTTTTCCAGACAGAGTTTCTCATGTAGCTTTGGAGCCTGTCCTGGAACTCACTCTGTAGACTAGGCTGGCCTCAGACACATAGAGATCCTCTTGCCTCTGCCTCCCAAGTGCACCTGGCTTTTGTACTTATTCTTATTTTCTTGGAATTATAAAAGGAAGGCTTATGGGGCTCAGAAATTTAAAGAAACTTACAACAGTCAAGAAGGACAGAAAGTTGCATGATTCATCAGGCAACTCCCCAACAGTAAAAATCAGTAAACTATTGTTGGGTTGGGGGGGCTCTCCAGTAGAATGACTGTAAGTTGGACAGGAAATGCTAGGTGTATTTTTAGTGAGGCATCTACAACTGTGCTCATTTCTCTCTAGGAAAGGCCTTTAGGCTAGAAAACTACTTATATTTCTGTTGTCATTTTCATACTAATAACATAAAAGCAGGTAGCTCATTTCTTGCAAATTTATTCTTTTAAATTTCAAATCCCATCCAGAATCTGTTCCTCAATTCTCTCTATTGAATTCTGGTTATATTTAAGAGTTATTTTGCCTAGAGTTTGAAATATTGCCTTTATGAAGTTCAAATAAGATAGAAGCATACTCAGCAATACTGAAGAATTATTGTATATACTCTTCAATCATGAGTGACATGCTTTGATAATATCTGTATACAATTCAGCAGAAGAGTCAAGCTCCCAAGAATCAAGAATGTCAGCAACACTTAGGTTGTCCTTTAAGGTGAAATCAAATGTGTTTTGCGTTTTTTTTGTGATTCCTTTTCAATATTGCCTCTCTTCTTTATCACCCCAAAGAAAAGGAAAGAAGTCACTAGTCAACATTCAGATTCTCTAGAGTCACAATGGTTGGAGCTGTGTTTGAAAATTAAGGAAACATTAAAATCACGGGCATAATTCCAGTGATGTATTATGGATATTGTAGGTTGAATAAAATAAATTCATGACAACTAAAATATTTCTTTCCTTTCTTTACATATTCCAAATGCATTTTAGTCTTGTGTGGTTTTAGATAAAAGAAAGGTTTTAAGTCAGGGATGTTTTATTGAATAAAATTTGGTTGTAATGATAAGTTTGTGTGGTTTCCTTCTGGGTTCTAGACAATTTTTTTCTCCGAAAGAAAAGATTCTCAGTGACTAAAGTGGATGTCCTGAATGTACCTAATGGATTAATTTGTTAACCATGATATAAAAAGGAAAAAAAATAAAATAAGGCAAAAATAAAGATGGAGAGACATTAATGCTGCACACTTTTCTTAATCCCTCAATATTAAAATATACTTTTGAATACATTTATTCAAAATTTAAGATGTTAAGAATTAATTGAACTCCGTATATAGACTTTAATTTAAAAAAAATTTAAAAGACAAGAAATATTTTCCTAGTACTATTGTCAAACTGGTGTATAAAGTCAGCGAGATTTCAATGGAAAACATTTCCAATGCTAGGCTAGTATTTTCCACAGGAAACAATAGTTCAGGATTCCTACTAATTGTGTTCATGGGAAGTTAAAACAAGACACATTTCTGTGGTCAAGGTTACACATAATCATTTTGGGAGCCAAAAACACCACTTTAGTATCCCCCAAAGAACTTTGACTTGGATGTATTCTTTCAGAGCCAATAGAGTTGTGGAAAAGTGTTGATTTACATAAATTAACATTAAAATTAACACCAGCACATGGAATCCCTTCAGAACTATTCTGAATGGAGACCATACTAATTATTCTTATATATCGATTTTTTATATTGCACTTTGATTCAATTGAGCATTAATATGATTTTAGAATAATAAACACCCATGATAAATGAATCATTATGCATTAATTTCTTAAGAATTTTAATGCTTTTAAACAATATATTTTAAAAATGAAGGTTTTTATTCCCATTCTAAACTTTTATGTTTTTGGAATCCTATACATAACTTTTTGACAATTGTAATAAAAGTACCATTAATATTCCACTTTAATGATAAGGTACACTAGAATGAAATTTTAATAGAACAAAATTCCACTTAAAAATCTGCTGTGCAGTCTTTATTACGTGAAGTAGGTTATGATTAGTTTTGGGATCCTAGACATTTAATAAGACCCACTTTTAAAGGAACAAATATTTTTATATTTATTCATATCTACCATTTCTCCTATTATTGTTGTTATCTGTAGATTTCATTTGGCTAATGCTACATTGCAACTAGACTCTTCATACTGACATGCTTCCTTATTTCTTTGTATCAGAGTAAGATGCTCAAGAATTGGCCTCACCATTAAGTCCTTTGGCTTTTGCTATTCTAGTAAAACTGCAAAGTGTAGGTATACCCTTATACTCAGTATACTATCCATATTTTATCCTATGTCTGTTGACCCATTTCATTGGATGGAACTGCAAGTATCTACTCTACTAAGAAGAAAACATTTACCATGGACAAATATTTTTGAAAACCTAAATTATGAGTTTATTTTCAGAGTTGTCTAAACTTTCAATATATTCAAAGTTTCATGACCCCAGCTTGATAAAAATGTTAGCTGGTTGTATACTGCTGCCATGCCTTGTAATAATTGCCAGGAGGAAGGACTCAAACATACATTTATGTCACATGAATCTGTTATGTGACTCCTAAAGTTATCTTCCTATGGAAAAATAATGTCATTAGCATCCCTCTTGAACAGATGAGAAAACAGAAGTGCAAAATATCCCAAACCATATACACTTTCTATAAGTAGATGTGTTGAAGTAATATCTGTCACATGACCCTACTCAAGAATAAAATATACTTACTCCCTGTTGTAAGGCCCTCACATCTCTGAGCCATTTGTGAAACATACATTACTCAGTATAGTGAACCAAGGATGTCAGCTATTTGAATGTAGGTGGAAGTCTGTCTGGGTGAACCGCATCATCCATGTTTGTCTTGCTCCACCTGTTTCTTGCTTGCATTCTCAGCTCCTTCAGTACAGGAGTCTGGTCACAAGATGATTGTCCCCCTAGTGTCTTGGCAAGACAATGAATAAGCATTCCAGTGTCTATCTGGAGTTAGACCTGATGACCTCCTTTTCATTTTCCTGGCTCTGTGTCTTGGGACAATGCTATTGAATCTCTTGCTTTGTTTTTTTCTTTCGAAAATAAGAGCAACACAATTCTCTCTCATTGGTTCGTTGTAAATACTAAACAAGATGCAATATGAGGTATGTGTATCACATACACAAATCTCAATAAGATAACTATTGGCTACCAATTGTTGCCAAATGTATTCAAATGTTTACCGAATACTACCCTGCAATTTTATTTTTTGCCTCCTAGAGAGCTAGTGTGCATAATAATGACTTTTTTGTTTATTTTCCTTTTGTCCCTGCTAATGTCGGAGTGAGCTTCAAAAAGGTTTCCTTAAATTCCATAGCACAGCTTTTGGAGGTTCTTTAGACACGGGGCAGCTGCCTGGCAGCATCTCTTGCATGCCGACAGATCTCACCAAGCTGCCACATGAGTCCATCACGTTTCCCCTTCGCCTCGCTGTATCCCTTCCGTTGCTTCCTTGGTGTATGATTTTGCTATGGAGTTCTCACTGTCTCAACTCCCAGCATTAGGAGTTCCTGAACCTTTTTTAGGGATTTACGTCTTATGCATGTGACTGTAAGTGGCTTGTTAGCCTTGTCTTTTGCAGAGGTACTTATAGCTGGCAATAACTCTGAAGATAACAGTTGCCTGTGAGTCTCAAACCGTGACACCTTGGCTCGTGGGTGGGTGGAATGGTCATTCCTAACTTCCCAGTTTTCTTTTCTCTGAGGTACAGTTTAAGCTCTTCATTCCAGATGTGTCCTCCCTAGACAGAGAGGAAAGGAACATCTTTATCCTCAAAGACTTAATAATGTCATGAGAATCTGGATAGAAAGGTCTTGCCAAATTTTCCCAAGCTGATTATATTACTGGTATGTGAGACACTTTGATGTATCTTACTTCCTTACAACAGCCTATTTTTATTTATTTATTTATTTATTTGGTTTATCGAGACAGGGTTTCTCTGTAGCTTAGGAGCCTGTCCTGGAACTAGCTCTTGTAGAGCAGGCTGGCCTCAGACTCACAGAGATCCGCCTGCCTCTGCCTCCTGAGTGCTGGGACGAAAGGTGTGCACCACCACTGCCCAGCTCACAATAGATTATTCTTCTAAATAACTTAAAGTATAGTTAACTTCCTGATTCCTTTTGTCTCTGTTTCTGGAGTTTCCTGTGTCATGAAAAATTCATATTAATTATTTTATGTATTTTTTTTCTTGTTTGTTTTTTCCTTCACGAAGTACTTCTGCAGTGAACTTTGCAGTGGATGACAAGATTGCTTATTCTTTACACTGGCATTTACTGAGACTGTATTATGTGGGAGGCCTTGTACTATGCATATCAAATGTGATATTTTATTTAATCTGTGCAACACATCTGTATGATTTCTGCTGGAGAGAGACGGGGGGGGCAAAGTATAGATCTTGTTCCAGATAAAACAAACAAAACCTATTAACTAGGTGAGTGTATATTTTTCCTAGATCAGCCTGTATTCCATTATCAATGGTGCTGAAGGGAAGGATATTATCTTCTTTCTACAGGTGTTTAGATGGCAGAAAATGGGTCAGTGGAGAAGGTGCGTTTTGAAGACAGAGAATGGATGCTTAATGAAACCTTTATAAGGCAGCTGAGTTGTTTGATTGTGCTCTCATGGATCAATATACAAGAGGAAGAATCAGAAAGCTCAGGAATAAATAATTAACTAAAAATGATTTTAAGTGTTCTCTTTTCTACTCCAAATGAAGCCAGTTCTAGCGTTTGTAGATAACCTGACCTTAAACAACCTCATCCATCTGCTCAAGAGAAAGGGGAAATCTGTATGCCTCTTAGAAAGGAACGGTAGGGTGGAATAATTGAGAGGTTTGGAGAAATCTATGCAGGGAACATACTCCCTGGAATAAGGCAAAACCTGTAATCTTTGCACATTCTGTGGTATTTTTTAATAACTTACTTTCAAGACAGTTTTAAGATTTATAGGCCTACCAAGCCCTTTAGTATTTCCATGTACCATACTCATACAATATATAGACCACAACTAATGAGTCAATATTAACTGAATGAAAGTCAATAATTTAACAAAATTTCCTCAGTTTCCCCTAATGATCTCGATATATCCTAACATTCTACCCAAGATGCTGCATTATATTTAACTGTTCTGTTTCTTTAGGCTGATTTTGCCCATGACCAGTTTCCAAGAATTTCCTTACTGCTGAGGATCCTGACGGTTTGGAGATACAGTGACCCAATTCTCTGTAAACATTGGGTTACATCAATCAATGAGAGAGATCTGTTGTGTTCTCTCAGCGTTAGATGATGATGACTGCCTTGTATTATGACAACATAAACTAGTCATCAGTGACTGAAATCGCCTTGTCCAGGCAACAAGATGACTCTTGGTTAAAAGGGAAGGAAGCTGACTTTTAGAACTTTATTCTGCAAAGCTCGGGACTGAGAGGAATTGGTGTTTAAAATGATGTGATTTGCAGGAGCCTCACAGAGAGAAGGAGCAGTAAGGGTGTTTATAGGGACATGTTAATAAGATTGCTTGAAGGTGCTGATTTGTAGTTTAATACTTGGCAACCACAATACTTGGGTCTGAATGCTGTGTTCTTCCACTATTCACCTAGAACAGAAGCTGATGATCTCTCGAGGTAAGAGCTTGATTAATGATGAGGTCAAGGGTGTAGATACCTCAAACACTTGTATTCTTATAAAAAAAAAACCCACACAGCTCATTAGCTATCTCCCCTCCATGTGGGAGGATTGTATCAATGGGGCAAGAAGCAAGATGCATCAAACATTTAATCTTCTAGTGCCTTCTTAGAATGCCAAGCCTTCAGAACGATGGAAAATTGATTCCTGCAGTTACTAAGCTACCTGGCTAATTGCAACTGGTTGTAGCAGCCCAACTGGATAAACACACCGAGTGTCTAGGTGGTTAATAGGTTCTTGACATGTGATTCCATAACGATTTCCAAACTGGAACTTCAGAGAAAATGAAGAGAGGAAGACCAGTTTCAGAGTCCTTCTTCATTGGCGTTTCAACAAGATTTCTGCCAATACCCAGATGTGAGCGCAGCTGGAAAAATCAAGACAATGGGGGATCTGCGCAAGCACAAAGGAGGGGCTCAAGACTGCATAGATGAGAAACTCTACAGCTGACCTCAGAAAAGCCAGACTTTCAGTTCAATGGTAACAGCTACACAGCACATCCCACTTGACGTTCATATCCTGATAGTCTGGGTGAGGAGTGAGCAGTGCTCAGGCTGGATGGAGATCTGCTGGTCTACGGTTCTGGATGCTGTCAGAAGTTCTGGGCAAAGGGTGGCAATTTAGGGTTTACAAGGCATTCAGTGCAGGACAGGTATTGTGGTCTAGGCATATAGTTTACCAGCTACTCTATTTTATTCTCTTTGTCCCTTTGTAAGAGGAAGGGTAAACTTGTTAAGATTTTTGCTAGTCTTTCAAATATCAATCCATTTGTTCTTTGTGCAAACTCCTCACAAAGACCACGGAAAGGACTGGAAGGATATGGATGAATTTCTCAACTGCTCCATTCGTCACTGACTAGCAGTCTTCTGATAACTAAGCCATCCTGCAAGACCGCCTCTTTTAGTTCCTGTGCTTGCTCTCAGTTTTTTCCTTTGAGCATTGTAGTTATTCCCCCTAATAAGGACATCTTCCCTTCTCCCATTCCTGAATAACTTCACCAGCATCCATAGTACCAGTTTTTCTCTACTCAATAAGAGTTGAAGCCAAGAAAGCATATGTTTTCCAGAGCTAAATTGGAGACCTGATGTGGCTGATAATGAGATCACCGATCAAGGCAACCAGCTAAACTAGAAGGGGCACTTAAAACTTCCATCACTTGTGGCTAATAGCACAAGCAAGAGACCAAAGATAGGAATGGTCCCTTTAATTTAGACTAGAGGAGAATCAGATATATCATAGTATATGGGGGTGAACAAAATATTTCTTATGTAGATGGAGCCCCAAACAAAAACTGACATGGGGTGGAGTCAAGAGCTAAGGGTTTGAGGGAAGAGGGAGGAGAAGGTCAGGTTCAGAGTCTGGAGATAGGAGTCTCCAAAAGCTCCAGTTACGCTGATCACCAAAGAGATGTCTGAAAAAGGCTATGACCAATGGCTCTTCAGCAGACAGCTTCTGAATAGAGGTCGCCCAAACAGGAACATAGATATACACAAAGCCACTATTCTTGCTTGCAGCTCCCTGTAAGTAACGGGCAGGGACTGCCATGAGCCAATCTGGTATTAGGAGGGCATCTTCCCCTATAATGTCTTCTGCTTAAAGTCTTTATAATTGCCTCGGTTAGAGTCTGAAAGATTACAAGGAACTTTGGCCTAAAATTGGACCCTTGAATTTTGTAGGAGTCAGTAGAGTTAATTATTTCTTCAATATCTCATGCCACTTTTTGATGTTAATTCAGTGACCTCTGGACTTTTTATTACTCTGTCCTCAAGCTCTTTAAAGCCTGGTTTAGTATCTATAACTATTTAGATTTACAACATATATTCATTGAAAATGTAAGTATGTACATATATTCTTATCAAATACAGTTAACCCTCCGTGTCTTTAGAATGAACATATTAAGAATACTGAACCTGTACTAAACATGTGGAGATTTTTTTTCTGAAAATACAGTATAACAACTATTTATATTGAGCCAGGTATTCTAAGTGATATATGAACTGTTTAACAAACACAGGAAGATGTGTGAAGGTTGCATGCAAAAGCATCAGTCTTTTGGTTGAAGGTGCTTGAGCAACGTGGGTTTTGATATCCATGTGTGTGACTGAAGAAGGGGTACTTAGCACCTAGAAATAACACAGCTTGTGTCTGAAGGAACAACTGCATTACATTTTCCATGTAAAATAGAACACTGAAAGCAAAATGCGCAGAAGTTGGGTATGTCTATTTTAAATGGAGAAAACATACCATAGGATTGCCTGTTTTGCTATAACTGTCTAAGTGTTGAATATTACATATTTTACCTGTAATTTCAAGGCAGTGAGAAAAACTTGGTTTAAGTTCTGAGCACACATATTAAAAACCATTGCCCAAAGTCACTTTGCACCTTGTAGTTCTTTCCGTGTTCATGGTAGACAGAAGAAACTGATTCCTAATGTGCAGAAAGACTTCCTGATAGGAATTTGGGGCTGAATTTAGGCAGATGATTAGCAGTAGACAGAGCAGGTGATTGTGATGCTGATTCAAGAGCAGCTGATTGACTCTTCTCAGGAAATGGACAGAGGATGCTAACAGGGCCTTTTCTTGCTGTACAGAATTGGCAATGTTCATGTTTCTGTTAAATTCCTCCAAGTCTATGGCTTCCTTAGTTTTTACATAGTTTTTATTTTAATGCAAAATTAAAAATAGATAGATCTTCTAGTGCCTCCTCGCCTGCGTCTCCTTCATTTTCTGGACAGCACCTCTACCTCCTTTTCAACTGCTTTGAGAGCTTGGTCACTATTTTTGGCATGGTATAGCCTGCATTTCATATTTTTAAGTTTGTTATTTCCCTCAGCAATTAGTTCAAAAGGACTGTGGCATAACAGGTGTCTAAGAAAAGATAGAGGACAGTGACTCTCAACAGCTTGGTCATATCAGTCTTTTATTCAGTTATGCTTTCACAAATATCAGCAGCTTTATTACAAATATCTACTATATCACAAAAAGAAAAAACACATTTGAATGAGGAAAATAGTATGCATTTATAAACACGGTGGAATTAATATACATATACCCACTTCCTTGGAGATCCCATAATATTGTAAGCTTAATTTTTATTGCAATGCATGAAATAGAAAACAAAATTTATTACACATTATTAAAATTATTTGCTTTTCTTGACCTAGGATACTATGTTGTTGCTGTTATATCAGAATAGCCCATGATAAATTCTAAACATCAGGGTGAGAAAATTATAGGTGATAGTTTACCTGGTCCACTGTTCTGGATGCTGAGAAGTCCAGGGGTGTGGTAACTGTGTCTGTGGAAGACCTTTGTGTGACATCAAAACAATGAGAATGAAGCTGGCCAAGCTATAAGATCAAAGAACTATGTTTCTGAATGACATTCTGGAACCAAGGTCCTTGCTTGAAAACACCTCCTTATGAACAGGTCTTTTCAAATATCTTATATTACAAAACTACATAATATATTCAAATATTTAATTATTTTATTAGTATTATTAATATAAACATAACACATTGAATATAACACATGAATACTTTTTAATCATCATCTATTTATTGGCTATCCAAAATGGAAGGAAAACTATATTTTACAATTTCTTCCATAAATGTTCATTTTTTTCTTACTAAAAAGGAGATTGAAAAATAACTGGTTGATTTATATCTGTTGTAGGGAGTCCAAAACTTCTTATCTTCACCCTCTAGTTATTAGTCACAGTTCCTGTACAATCTTTGTTATGAATTATTTCAATATTGGTTTACTGAGACAAAATGTGTGAGTCTGGCTTTACTGATCATGATAATGAGTGCTTTGTGAAATGCAAATCCACTTTAAGTGTAAAGAAAAACTCTCACAGATATCTGCTGCAACCACTGAAGGTAGGAGGTAAAATATTCCTAGGATATATTTTATTTAGGGTACAAATAAAGATTTGGGATTATATTCCTTTTGTGAATCACTTTTCTTTGTATTTATTTCTTTTCTCCCTCCCCCAGTCACTTCTATAATTTATAATTGTAGTGGATGAAAATTATAGTAAAAGCTTAAAAATGATAAGGCACGTGCTTATATGCTAGAGGTCATAAATATATCTTACTTTTGAATATTAAAAGATCACAAATTTTGCATGATTGGTATTTATTTCAGAATCAACTGACCAAATAAATTTTGAGTGTAGAAAACATAACAAATAAAATCACAAAACGTGTCACCTACTGCAAAGTGTTGTTGAACTTGTGGGAGAATATTTGCTCACTGATAGAAATTTTCCTAATGTTCTTTCTTCTGAACAGTTTTGTCCTGTTATCTTATACCATAGGAAGATTGCATTTATCTAAAAGACTTGGTCCACAGTTCTTACAGTTCTAAAATGGTGTCAATGTATAGCTTCTATTACATATATTACATAGTGTATAAAAATACGCTATGCAGCACAGTTGGTAGATTTATTGTCTAATCTTTACTTAAACTATTCTTAATTATGTTTAAATTTCTTCCATTATTTCATAAGAAACAAAGGGCAGGTTATTTTTTATATTCCCAGTGTCCTGTTTTTATGTTTTCATCGAATAAATTTAGAAGCATAGACCTCATGATAGGAGTGCTTGTCTAGTTGACTAAGAATTATAGAAATGGTAACTTAAGAATAAGGCTGAAAATGAAATATCTGAGATTACTGACAACATTCTGTTTTTATTTTTATTTTCATCACAAATTTCCAACCATGATGCCGTCCTAGCTATGGTTACTACTGCTGTGATGAAATACCACAACCAAAGCAGCTTAGGGAGAATAGGGTTTATTTGATTTGTACTTCCACATCACTGTTCATCATCAAAGGATGTCAGGGCAGGAACTCAAAACGAGGCAAGAACCTGGATGCAGAAGCTGATGCAGAGGCTATGGAGGGGTGCTGTTTACTGACTTACTCTCTATGGCTTGCTCAGGTTACTTTCTTATAGAACCCAGGACCACCAGCCCAAGGGCAGCCCAACCTACAATGGACTTGGATCTCCCACATCAATCACTAATTAAGAAAATGTCTCAGAAACTTGTCTGCAGCATAATCTTATTGAGGCATTTTCTCAGTTGTGGATCAGCCTCTCCAAGGACTCTAGCATGGGTTGAGTTGCCATAAAACTAACCAGCATAGAGGCTGAGCAGCCAGTCTTTCAGGAATACAATGTGTAGTCAACTGAAATGAAGACATTATAATGGCATGTGAATAGAGTGTGTATTTGTGCATGGCATGTGTCAAGCATGTGTATGTGTGCATGGCATATGCATAACATGTGTATGTGTGCATGGCATATGCAGAGCATGTGTATGTGTGCATGACATATGTATGTGTGCATGGCATGTACAGAACATGTACAAGTGTACATGCTTACCTACGTGGATGGGAGCTGAGGGAGAGCAAAATCAAGGACTCATATATCGTTTACATACTGGATTTCATTCATGTTTTTCTCTTTTGTTCTCTCTGAAAACACTAAAGAAAATAGTTTTTTTCTCAAATTTTCCTCTGATATATATACTCGAAAGTTAAGGAGGGGATTTTTAACTAATAGATGGATTTTAAAAATGTTAATATTGGATTGTTCAGATGACTCAGCAGGTAAAGGCACTTTCCTGACAGCCGAAGGAGAGAACAGATTCCAAAAAGCTGTCCTCTGACCTACACACATGCTTCTCCCACATTGTGCACATATGCACATAACAAACAAAGAAAAATAAGATAAAATGTTGACTTTAAAAATTACTCAAAGTCTATTTTAGTAGTCAGTGTTCTCAAGAAGAACAGAATCAATATAATGCATATATATTATAAGAGGATATTCTATCTATACTCTTGATACCACCAATTGAGAATAAGATCACTACCACAGTTTAAAACCAAGTTTGAAGCAAGCTTTAATTAAATACTGGCCAGGTGGATGGGTTTTGGCGGGTACATACCCAGGTTTCTGGGAAATGGCCCAGAATCAAATACAGCAAGGGCTTAAGAAGAAAAACCCATATTTCATTGCTTTTCCCATCAGGTACAGTGAGACACAAGCACACAACCTGACATATTTCAATAACTGTGCTACTTGCTGGAAAGTTCCACTCTCATTCAGAGTGATTCTTTCCTATGGGTTAATTATCTCTGAAAATTTCCTCAGAGACAGACTTGGAGCTGGAGAAGGAACTGAGAGTTCTACATCTTGATCTGCAGGTAACAGGAAGTGAACTGTGTCACTGCACACAGCTTGAGCATAGGAGACCTCAAAGCCCACCCCCACAGTAACACACTTCCTCCAACAAGGCCACACCTACTTCAAAAATGTCACACCCTATTGGGCCTTTTTTTTTTTTTCAAACCACCATAGTTAGAAACAGCCAGAACTCTATAGAGAATCTTGGTTTTGTATATGCCAACTGACATGATCTTGGGCAAGGAAAACATTGCTTTTTGGGCTGTCTGTCCTCCTCTCCACAGTGCGGGTACTAATGACTTATAGTGAATGAGACATCTGGAAACTTCTTAATGCACACCTCACTTGATATAGATATTAAGATGGGGGATCATACAAAGACCAAAACTGATTAAAACATAATGATAGGATGAGGTGAACAAAATCCTAAAAAAAATGTATTAAGAACATTTTCAAAAAGTTTGAGGTATACAGTTATGAACCAAACAAGAAAGTCTCTGCTCTCAGAGATCAGCTTTTTTGGTTAAAAGAAAGAGAAATAAATGAATGAACTATATTAGCTGTCATGTCCAAGACTGATTGATTCTTGTTGGGGAAGGGAACAATGATGTAGCCACGAGGAGGCAGATTGGACAAGCAATGGAATAACATTGAATCTCTCACATTCCATGTGAAAAAATGGTATCATTGGCTAATCTGTGACTGACTGTGTTGGTGACTTTGTTTCCAGTGGTGTTCGTGCACCGGGGTCATTCAATTGTGGCCTTTAATTATCAGAGTACTTATCCCTGGTGGGGTAGATTAAATAATCAGAGGACACATTGCTACATAAAAAACCATCTCCGCTTCGCTTCAGAAGAGGGTTAAGTGAATGCATATTTATGAGTTTCTCCTTGCCTAGTCTTAAAAAGTTCTCAAGAACAGGAATTCATTAATCTCTAGGTAAATAGGACATGAGCATGATATGCACATTTTAAGTTTAATGCTGAAAGTTAAAAGTAGGCTCTGAAGAGGTTTTCCTTAGTTTTGTGATTTATTGTAGGTTGTTTAAGCAGATAATTAAGGGGTTGGATGGGTAGAAATGTTGGAAGGTGGTGTTCCTACCTGGCTATTAAACACCATCTCACAGTCTCCTTCCACACCTCTGCTGTGATTGGATTTTAGAAGCAAATTAACTTTTTTCTGAACTATCACATCAAATTGTTGTACAGAATAATAAAATTCAAGGCAATCTGTCACCACACTCCCCCAAGTCTGCTCCATTACCCCCACTGAAGCTGGGAATGGCAATTTCTGCCAGTTTCTAGTGGTCTTTTTAATCTCCGTCACAAGCTATGACAGAGTCCTTTAAATTTTCCCAGCTCACTTAGATGTCTTTTATTCTAATCTCTTACTTAGGGACAGAGGCACATTATCCTCCTACTATTGAGAAGTGTGGAGAAGCCCAGTAAAACATTCCGAATTGTCTCCCATTTTACATGATACATAGACTTATTTAGGATCCTTAGTGCATTACAAATAGTCAAAATATCATTACAAAATTAACAGAGTTCCCTAATTACGTTGGGGATGCTTACTCTGCCAATCATCTTGCATCCTGTCCTCCCTATCTCATGCCTCCTCTTCAATCTCACCAACAACGCTCTTGTTTCCTAGTGCCATCTGTGATCACATCTCTCTTCCATTCTGGGAGAGTCCACTTTGTGAACTGAAGGTAAAGTTTTTGTTCATCTTATTTGTATTCATCTAGAAGACTGATTCATAAACTCCTCCAAGAAAGGACACTAGAAGAGAGTGGAAAACAAAAGGTGGGGAAAGGTCTTACCATTTCCATATGACACTTTAATTCCATTTACCTAACGCATGTGTGCACTTGTGCACGTGCGCGCATGCACACACACACACTATCACCATTTACGAAAGTGAACATAGTCCTTTTATGAAAGGAAGGGTTCTGGGCATATAATTAAGGTCTAAAATTAGTTGGTCTGAAAATAGGAGGGCCATTGGTGGGCCTAGCCTAATCAGGTGAGTTTAACCAAAATATATCTTTCCTAGCAAAAAAAAAAAAAAATGGGGGATTAAATGTTGTTGAATACAAGACTTACTCTGTACTTATGGTTGTGAGTTTGAAAGGGGCCATATAGCAAGGAGTAAAGTTACATAGAAACTGAAAACAATCCCATACAACCATCAGCACAATGCTAGGGACTATAGACTTCAAGGAAATCCATTAACCCAGGAACTTGCTAGACATCCCTAAGCAAAGCCCTGGCTAACACCTGAGTTTTAGTCACATAGGCAGATATTTTTACTTAGAGAACTTGGCTGATAAGTGCAATTTTTTTCCAGGTATGAATTTTATGCTGTTGGTTATACAGCATTAGGGAAAGAGTGCACATTCCTTCAGACTCCAGCACCAACTGGTTCTCACCTTCTCCGCAAAGGTCCAGAGCACATCTTCAGGTTCAGCATCCTAGTAACGATGACTCCATCAAAACCAGAAAGACAAAACAAAACGATAAGATTTCTGGTGCATGCATGCACACTACCCTTGCTCTCTTAATTGCTTCAAGCCTGTCTGCTTTTCCTGGTAAATGCTGTTCTCCGTGTTGATGACACTCAAACCCGTACTTCTCCCAGAGAGCAACCTACTGCTCTGCCAAGGATGTCTGGCTCCACTGAGCATTTACTTGGTTATACTGTGATAACCTGAATTCAGTTTATTGTCCCCACCTCAAGTCAAGCAGGTCCTCCATCTTCCTCCTCCCACATTATCTAATTACTTTTTCCACTATTCTGACCTCCTGGTTTCTCATATCTGTATTGATTTCTTCAGTCCCTCTGGCATGAAAGACAGTTTATTGTGAAATGAGAATAAGAATGGAAACACAACAAACGTGGTTCCAATCTGGGCTCTCCTGTTTTATGGCTACTGATGCTCCAGGGTAAGCACCATGCAATCTTAGTCCTAGTCTCTTACTGAAAAATCATATGCTCCTTCTGTTTGCACAAAGTCATTTTGAAAAAGTATAGGAAATGGGTGTGACTTCTTTAAAATTCACAGCACTGTTTTGTAGATTATATTCTGACACTCAAATGTTCTTCTCTTTCTCTCTTTTCCTACTATCTTTACTTGGATTGTGTGTGGTATTTGTCCCCTGTCTTTCTTTTCCTTCTCCAATTGATTATCTACACTCCTTCAAAATGTTTTCCCAAGGCATTCCTTCACTGTGTTGTTCCTTCTTTATTCTCCACTTTTGCTGAAATTGCTTCAATTGCCTATGCATGCCTGCAGAATCAAACCTAGCTGTATTAGCATCCAACCAGGATCTCTTTACCTTGACCCATGTCTATCCAGCATTCTGCCTTGTTCTTCTCCTTGTACTCATTAGTTGTATCAGAATCTTACTGACACCATGTGCTCTGCTCCCTCCGTATGCTGCTTGTTCCAGCTACCTCCCACCCCACCTACTACCCCTCACTTAGAGAATCCCACATATCCCACAAGACTCAGATCAAGCTGTTTTTGGTGATGAAATTTGGGGGAATATTGTTTTGGTCTCTGAATCTAAACACCCACCAACCTCCTTCTTTAAGTTCTTTATTAGAAAGTGAGGATGCTTTAGTAATAAGAATTACAGCGCAATGTGGAAACGTGATTATTTCACTTTCTAGATAAGCACCTTCTGTTGTTCCATTATCTGCCATCTCTGATGAGCATATATTAGGCTTAGAATAACAGGGACTCCTCTTACAGAGTCTAAAGTAACAGAAATATCCGAATAGGTGCCTGAGTGAGAGTGGAGTTATTTCATAGGAGCAGAAAATGAGAAGAAATAAATCAAAGAATGGGCTGGGTGCATGGGAGTATGAATATTACTGTCCAGGAGCTTCAATATGTAAACACCAGATTCTAGTAAGAGTTCTAGGGTTTTTCTGACAAGACTGAGAACTCTTCCCCTGAGAAGCCTTGAGTTATTACACAGAACTGCAGTGCTAGCTGTGAGATTCCTCTTGTGAGTTTTGGGCAGTGAGTCCTGAGAGGCCGTCAGAACAATCCAAGCTCTTGTTATTTTTCTTTGCACTTCAGAACGGGATAATAAGAGCCTGTTGCTAAAAATATCACACATTGGTTCCATGACACAGAGGAGTGAAGATGGGATGGAGTTGGAAGCTTTCTCTTTGTCAATTAGCTTTCATAACCCCAGAAGGTAATAGACAGGATACTGGGGGAGAAAGGGCCATCTATAGTCTAACCCAGCTGTGTGCCCTATGAGCTACAAAGATAACTGCCAGGAAAGATGTCCTCACTTTTGAAATTGTGATACCACCGTTATGGGTATAACCCAGTCACTCCCTGATTCGATTTGATGCCTGATCCACAGGAAGGAATTTATGCCTACTGCTGTAGACCTGGTCAAAAACCCATGGCAGGGTAGATGATGGAACTCTTAGCTCAGTATAAACACTGCTGTTTAACTAAGTTGACATAATAGCAAACTGCCTTCCAAATAACTATATTTATATTCATAGATGTATGCCACCGTTAGCTTTAATCTTTTAAGGAAGCCTCTCTCCTCAGTGAATGGTGCTAAATATGGACATTCACTGTTGCATACGGTGCTGAGGATAAGGGAGTGATGGATGTGTGCCCAGTCTTTTCTGATGCCAGACTTCTATCCTCCAGAACACTGAGAAAAGGAATTCGTTTGCTTATGTCTTCCAAGGCACGGTATCTGCAATGAATGAGATTGCATTTGGGAAGATATTTCAGAGGTGAATTGTGGTAGAATGTAGTTTTGTCAAGAAATCAGTGGGCTTGCTGGTACAAGGATAACATATGCAATTTGTTGTAACTGTAGGAAAAGCTTAATTGTTAGTGATTAATGCCCTTCTTTCCTTCCCCTCTCTTCTTTTATTTAAATCCTTATAGTTTCCTTTTTCCTACTCAAATAGTTCTTGAAGCCTTTGCATGACTTGTATAGCCAAGTTAGTAACTTCTCCAGCTGTTAGGATGTCCAAGGGTTATGTGACTTATGTCAAATTTGTGTATTCTGGTTATTTATATTTACATCTCTTTATGATATGCATATCAGATCCTAAGACCAGTCATTTAGTCCAAGGATTTTATCTCTTGCTTCTGATACTTATGATTCATGTTTTTCTAGGACAAAATTATTACCTTCTACTAACTTCTCATGTTTTCTTACACTATTATTATTTTTATTTGATGTGTATGGATGTTTTGCCTGCGTGTATGTCATGGACCACATGCATGAAATGCCCAGGGAGGTGAGAAGAAGACACTCAGCCTGGAGGAAGTTTAGAGCAACCAAGTCACGTTGAAAGGATGCGCTCTAACCTTTTGAGCTGCCTGCAGGCTGTGCAGTGTGCTCCAACGTCCCAGTTGTCACCTGTGTTGAGGTGGATTTTGGTTCTGTAGTTGTCTTTGAGTCATTTCTGCTTCTGTTAGGTAGCCCCCTCATCCATATTCCTGTAAGTAACCCCAGTGAAACTCATTGGTTCACCAAGCTGAACTTTGGTGGTATCCACACTTTGGTCTGTCCCAAGCTTTCTGTCTGGGGTGAGTAGATATATGTGGTGCATCTCATGAGGAAAAGGTTTGTTACAAACCAACAGATTGGATGTCAGAGTCCATAATGAATCTCCGTGTCTAGGATGAAGTTGGTGGCAGGACTGTTTCTAATGGGGGCTCTAAAAGTGCACCCATTTTCTTGTCTTTTGTAGCTCTAGATGCAACCCAATTTCCTTGAACCACGGTCTTCTTCTGTAGCATTATTCCCCCTGGATATTCTTTTTTTTTTTTTTTGAGACAGGGTTTCTCTGTGGCTTTGGTACCTGTCCTGGAACTAGCTCTTGTAGGTCAGGCTGGTCTCGAACTCACAGAGATCCACCTGCCTCTGCCTCCCAAGTGCTGGGATTAAAGGCATGTGCCACCACCGCCTGGCCTCCCCCTGGATATTCTTTATCTCATGTCCTATCTACTTATTGACCTTTCTCATTATTATAAGGGGATGTCCTAGATAATCTTCTCATTTGGTCACCCTTTGTCATAGAATCTGACATAGTCACAGGCTTTGGGAAGAAGGTTCTAGCTATCATAGATAAGCATATTATTTGGCATACCACACCTACCCTGAGTCTTGTTAACTTTAAAAAGGGTTTTGGGGAGCATTTATGCATGGCAGGTACTATATTGGATTCTGGGGTACAAACTAGAATTCGATATAATCCATTCTTCTGACAGGATGTTCGGTTTAGAAATTGAAGTGAAAATACTGATTCACCAGCAAAGACTGTAGTCTTTGTTATTCTGCTACTGTGGAACAATCAAAACAAAGAAACATCACTGCTTATCAACAATAATGACTTTCTTAATTATGTGCGAAATAAGTTTCTAGAATGTATCACTCCAGAGGAACCAAGCATATATTTCAGTGTGTTGCCCCCTCAATACCTACATTAATAAGTTAGAGAAAGGTTGACAAGAAATCAACCCCTTTTGTGCACTGTGGCATACTGTTAGCTTTTTATTTCACATTATATCTGCTAATAACTTTGAGTGCCAGTAAAGAAATAAAGCAAATACTATTTTGTTTGAGATAATAGGATGCCATGGAAAATTGCACCCCACAGAAAATGTAATTCTATTACAAACTATACATATTCATGCGTCAAAAGTACAACATTTAGAGCATCATATGAATCACTCAGTCCCAAAATACATTTCTGACTTGGCTAATTGCATTGTGGGAAGGAGTTGTTTTAAATGATAGAGACAATTTATTTCTACTGCTTTTGTGACTACCAGGTAAACATTTGTTTGGTTCTGTATATGTTTTGCACAATTCTGTTCTCTCTCCATATAACTATAGACCCATAAGCATCTAAAAAAATCCCTTCTACATAGTTTCTAGATTGCTTGGTAGAACACTATGCTCGTAGTAAATGTACTGTTACTATTTATTGAATGGTATATGATCTTAGGTTTCTAGACCCCTTCCAAACCTACTTCCCGTAGCTGCCTGAGTAGAAGGTAACATGTGAGAATCCAGATCCTCAAAGGGAAAGACAGGGGAAGATTGGTGGGTAAAGAATAGTATACAAATAAGATGTTTTCAGGACTAGGCCACTTAATGACATACAGCAGCATGCCAGATATCAAAATTTCTAATGATCAAGTCATAGCCATAGGGAAAGACAATTCTCAACATATACAAGTGAAACAATGTAAGGATAAATCAGGTGCAGAAATGAATTTGAATGTTATACTTTAATGAATATATGCAAATGCCAGACTTGGGATGTTCACGCCATTGTGAGTAGAGATAAGAGCTACATTTAAAGGTCTAGGACCATGTTTACAGGAGGAGATGAAAAATAATGAGTTTTCTTAGAAATTAAAACTGAAAGGCGAAGTAAGTAAGGATCCCTAGCTGTGTGACCCAGGAGTATTCTCTATACTCCCAAGCATTTTCCATCTGTCCAAATAGCTTCCCCGCTTTCCTCCAGAACAGCATCTCTGGTTGCTATGAAATGTTTAGATAATCTCATGAGACAGTTTACTGGTATTGCATTCATAGAAGCCGGATGTGCCTAGAACTTTTTACTTCTCTCAAACTCATATTTTTAGAGTTTTCAAACACAGTCCAAGTTTCTTTTCATTTCTTTTAAATTTGTCAAGGAGAACTCTCAGTGCTCAGTAGATGGGAGCAAGCCCCCTGAGTCCGACAAAACAGAAGCATGGCTGTTGAACAAGAAATTTCTGTCACGTTCCCCTGCCAAATGATGTTTGATAGATTAGCTGCTACCAGAAATATTACTATTTTGTTCAGAATATGCAGAAAGGAGAAGGAACAAAATCAGCCCCAAGATGAATGACTTCCTTTATTACAAACTGGAGCCTTTGTGCACGTGTGTATAGGCCTGCAGAGTTCAGAAGTCAATGTTGAATGCATTCCTCAATTGCCTTTTTAAAAAGTAAGGTTTCTCACTGAACCTAGAGTTTGATGATTGGCTGGATTGGTTAGCAGGCAAGTTGCAAGGATTCTCTCATACTCCTGCCCCATGGCTAGATTTATAGGTGCATGCCGTCAGGCTCCACGTTTTAAATGGGTGCTGTGAACCCGAGCTCAAGTCTTCATGTTTATGAAGCAAGCACTTTTGTTGAGTCATCTTCCCAGCCTGCACTTAATTTGCTTTTTGAGAATCATATTTATTCAGGAGGAGACTAGCTATAGCCTAGATGTGTCAGAGAGCTTTTCAAGCTTCTAGATATTTCTAAACAGTGTGCGTTATCTTGAGCGCACACACGCCCTGCATGTGCAACTCACAAGTCTTCTTAGTCATTAGGTATCATCATGTTAGTGACTTTCAAGTAGTAGAAACTGAATGCGGATGATGAACACAAAATTTTGCCTCTTGCCTTTCCTGTTTTGAAACAAGGTCTCACACTGTAGTTGAGGCTGCTCTGATCTCTTTTTATTGCCCAGGATGATAATCTCCCTTCCTGGATTCCACAAGTACTGGGACTACAGGCATGATCCATTACTCTTGGCCTTATCTCATTCTTTGCAAGCATGTGCAAGCCCTGAACACCCTGTCTTTTCCCATCTGCCTGAGACAAACCAGACAAGATTCATAGTGATTTTCAGGGTAGGAGATATGTATGACAGACGCATCAATCTCAGAAACTCAGAGATAAGTGTCTGTTTGCTGGGCCTATTGTAACTAAAGAAGCTTTCCCCTCCCAATCAGCTTTGACCGAGCCCTAATAATACACTGGGTGGAAATTAAGTGGAAATCATTCCCAACTGCAGAGATCTTGACTTCAATTTCAATTAGGACTCTTGAAAGGAATAGAAACAAGGTCTTAAGGCATCTTAAGGCTGAAGATTAGAAGCCGGAGAACCTGACCTCTTTCACAATGTTTAAGAACCAAAGTGCCTGAGAATGTCAAGAGGCACTGTAGGAAGTATTGGCGATAAAACTCTGCACACATTTTGTGAACAGAGAACGCACCCGGGAGGCTGGGTCTCCTCTGTAAGGCATGCTTTTCATTTTGGAGAAGAGTGGGACAATATTCTCAGAACTCAGTCTTGCAAAATGTCCCACAGCAGTAGAAAGAGTCTTGTCCCAAATACATTATTTGAAATGCATTTTTGTATAAATTATTCAACTGCAATTTGGAGGGTCTAAGATGTCCTAGGTGTCATTGGTTTTCACCAGAATCATAAATATTGGAAGTTATTGTCCACAGGGCTTTTGTTTCTCGTATATTTTCATAAAGTTTGAAAATGCTGAAGTAATCTAAAATTTTGTAAGACATACAAAGCCAAAGTGACATTAAGCAGTGTTCTTATCTTTTCCTGACTGGATTGTGTTTCTTGAAGTCCGGATATGAAGTGTCACATCCTAAGTACTTCTAAAAGCTGAAGTCTTCTCCTTCCATGAAAATTTTGTTTGCCGTCAACTTTTTCTTACGATCATTGTACAATTATATTAGATAAGTTTCTAGATATACTTAATGCTCTACCAACAGGATATCCCAAGGAGAGCTGACTTGCCAACAAGGACTTGAGAAACACGGGGAGAAAGCTGTGGTTTCAGAGCCTGATTCCTGAAATTAGCTGTCAAGAGTTTGTTATGCAATTGCATGTTCAAATTGACAGCTTTGCTGTACTCTTTAAGATGTAGATTTCTTTCTGTGTGTAGGTGATATAAAGTATTCTGGGAGCAATTTTACTAAAAATAAGGCATCTGTGTCAATAATGAGAGCTCATTGTACAATGTAATATCATTGCACCTGCAAAGGTTCAAGAAGGTAACTTTAGGTGAAATGAAAAACCTTTTTATATAACAGCCTATTTTCCAAAGCTGTATTTATTGAACTTATTATTATGTGTTGCTGGCCTCCAAATGACTAATTCTCTACATTACAGGCACAATGTCATGACACAAAGGAGGAAATATGAAAGATTAAAATCGGTGACAGCTCCCTAAATCTGCCTGTCCTCTCTAGGCCACTGCTGGCTAATACGTAACCAACTTATAAGATGCTGGCATTTGTGCAGTAACTTTGGAGAACTCAGAGCTCTCCTAATACTCATGAAGCCATGCAAACAAATGCTTTTTGCCATATCCTGCTAACCTTAAGGGTCCAGTGCTAGACTATGGTTCTCCTAGTCTTTTAGCCTTCTGACTACTGCCTGTGAAATATTTACATGTTGATATTTACCATGGAGTTTATCTGAAAAATGAACAAAGATTGTCCAAGAAAAATCTCTTTTACACAGTCATTCTGCAAGTATCATCCAACGACAAAGTAGATTCAGGATGTGACGATTAAGAGGACTATGTGCCCAGCATCATATACAAGGCCAAGAACCATACCTCTTTCTTTGTTTTTTTAACATCTTTGACTAAGAACTGAAATTTTTATTAAATTAAAAGAAAACCTCAGAGATGGGAACAATTATTAAGTTTTTATAGATGAGTATTATATTGATATAATTTGAATATATATATATAATTTGAATATATATGTGTATATATAATATATATACATATATATATATATATATGTTTGAAAAGTTGTAGCTGGTTTATATGATCTCTGGCATGCACTAAATTTCTTTGGCTCTTAGCTATCAAAGTGGGCTTGGCATAGTGTATGGAAAGTTGAGAGCCTTCCCTTTGACGTGTACCTTTGCAGTGTGTCACTGTGAGAAAAGGAAAGAAACCAACGTTACAGGACAGGGTCAGATATACTGGAGCACCATGCAGAGTGGCTTCGCTGGCGCTTGAAATGAAAAGTTCCGGCTTCTAGAGGTGACTTTCCTCTTCAGTTCTGTGATGGTATTGGAGTGAGAAGCAGACCAGGGCATGCATTACAGAGGCTCTAAAATCACACTGACTAGTGGGATAGTTTAATTCATGCCCATGATGGAATGATCTCCTATCCTGTGCAGTGCTTTCTCCCTGAAACTTCCAGCTCGATAGGTTATCAGATATAGCTATGATGAGTCGATCTGCAGTCTTTTTCCCAAGGGCTCACTTAAAGAATCAAATCTACCTCCTAGCCCAACCACTTGAGATTTCCCTAGAGACCAGAGTATGACTGTGTAAATCAAGAAGAGAAACATAATGAAAATATGTTACATTTCTCCCATTCATTTTTATTCATGTGCGTCACTGCAGCTCAAAGTGAGGGGTAGCTAGTCATAAAAATATTATAAGAGAGGTGTGTTTAGTCTCTCTCCCTTAACTCACTTTGACTTCTGACAGCCACAGCATTGGGTTGTAGGCAAGCTCTCTCTGAGACATTCTCTCCCCTGCAGAGATGCATGCTGTAACTGGGTGAGGATCTCTGTGCTTTTCCAAGGTGGTTCCATGGGTGGGCTAGGATAAGGCTCAGTCCACCATTTCAAGACCTTGGGTGGTTGGTCCTGGGTCCTGTTGCCAGCTCTGGGTTGCTGACAATGAGGACAGCAAGTGTAAAAATAAGAGCTAGGGGTTATTGGGCATGGCTATGGTTTAGATGAAATCTCTTCTCTCTTCGATAGGGCAGAAAAACAAGCAACTACATCTTCTACATTGCTGCTTACCACTAAATTAAGAGGATACAGAGCAACACTGACCAGAGATCTTTCTTGTCTTAACCATGACCTTGTTATGTTCTCAGAAGAACCTCGATTTACCCAAAAGGCCTTTCTGGAAGTGGATTGCTACAGCTTCCATAAAAATTTACCCAAACTGAGTTGTTTGCAATAATAGAAATTTTTTCTCTCATAGTTATAGAGACTGACATACATCAGCATGATACAGGCAAAATTGGTTTCTTCTGGGATCGGTTTCTTCTCTCTTAGCTCCTGTTGGTTGCTGGAGATTATAAGCATCCCTTGACTTGATACATACAAACCTCTGCCTCCATCAACACAGGATGCCCTTCCCAAGGTCTTTGTGTTTTTGTGTTCACATGTGGCATAAGTCATTGAATTAAAGCCCATTTGATTCAGCTTTATTTTACCCTAACTTGATTGTGCAAAGGCTTTATTTCCAAATTAGGTCCGATTCATAGGTACCAGGGATTAAACCTGGCAAGTATCACTTTGGAACAGCACAATTCAACCATAGCACGTTTGTTTCCTATTGTTCTTATTCAATTATTGGTAGATTTTACCCAGAAACTCAGTTACAGGAAAGAAATGTCTGTGTGCTGATTGTGCCGTCAGGCCTAGTAATGTGAAGGTCCTCTGGAGCCTGTGTGCACGAGGAGCCTGGCTTTCTCCTTAACGCATAGAGAAAAGTACAAATCAATAGCTCAAAGATTTTCCCCTGCTGTTGAGATAGGGTGGTATTTTGAACAATCGTTTTGCCCTGTCTTCAGCGCAGCTGTGGAAGGGGATGTTTCCTCCTCCAGTCATGCCACATTAGTGTTCTTGGCAGAGATTCCTTCCTCTGCTTGTTGCTGTAATTCAACCGACATCTCACCTCTTCCTGGAATATTACGGTTGCATCGGCTTTACTCTGTGAGCACGCTAGGATAGGATGGATGAGGAGCAGGGAAGAATGAACGGTACAGAATCAGAGACCCCATTGTTTCCAAACAGAAAAGGCTGATAAGGCCAGAGAAAGAAATTCAGAGAAAGAAAATGGAAATACTAAGGTTATCAATGGGGGGGAGGGAGGAAGTTCACAGAGAGAGTAAGATATAGAGAGACAGAGACAGACAGAGAGACAGACAGGCAGAGGAGAACTGTGACTTCTAATTGTTACTCATGCAACAAAACGTGGTCACTGATAAGGGAATTCAAGCAGAATACTCCTGGCTCCAGATGGTGAGAGGTGAGTCTATTACGTACATTAAAACACCGTCTGTGATTTTGAGAATATTGACACCATATTCCAATATCCAAGGGAACCTGTATGGATGTCTGCGTGCTCTAATTGTGCCAGTACCTGCAATATAGTCACAGCCTCTCCATCTGTGTGGCATTGCTGGCGCCGGCCACGCACCATTTGACAATCTGGCACGCGATGCTCTTTCTCTGACCCCCATCTTTCCCACTGCATCATTTAGCTCCAATACGTTCAGCCATAGAGGCTTTCCAAATCATTCACTTAGTGACGGAGGGCAAAGTTACCTACCACCCACCAGGGAATGAGCCATCCCATCATGAAGGCCGTGGGAAGGCAGAGAGGGAGAGATAGAGATAGAGAGAGAGAGAGAGAGAGAGAGAGAGAGAGAGAGAGAGAGAGAGAGAGAGAGAGAGAGAAAGAGATTTGTTAACAGATTCTGTGTGTTGTAGAAAAAAAATGAGTTCGCATGTAGGACACCATGCAGATTTAGTGGTGCGCGATAGATGGGTGAATTTTTGACAGGAAATGTCAGGCGTTTTCAGAATCTTCAACAAGAAGGAAAAGGAAAGCTACATATTTATTGTGAAATAGCCTCCGTGGGATCACCGTTTAATCACTCACTTTCTTCGCTCTGCTGTGATTACTCTCAGAGAAGCAGCATCAGCTGGAGGCTTCTGGGTCATTGAAAGGTTCTCTAGGACTGCTTGGTAACCTCGCAGCCTTTCCAGGATCCTGACTGGCCTGGAAAGACGTGATCCTGGCAAAGTTTATCGGCATCGTTCTGATCTTTGTCTCACCTGCTGATTGGGAAACCATTTCCCCTCTACCCTCTAACTTTCAAGCTTGATCAAATGAAGTATTATAAAATTTGTAGCAAATGGAAAGTACAGATAAACAAATTAAAATAACTCATCTATGACATCGCTGCCAGCAATGTTTGTTGATATTTTCCATCATATAATCCTGTGCTTTTTTATTTATACATAGGAAGAAAATTTTTACTAGGGTTTTTTTTTTTTTTTGTATACCATTAGTTTTCTAAGTAGCCTCTGCATCCAGGACTGTGTATGTCACTTACCTCTGCAATTAAATTATCGAGAATTTGAAAAATTTAGTTAGGTCTCTGCACATGCCATTTCCCATATTTTTGCTATTTCAAATGAGTCAGGGGGCTTCAATTGTGCCAGATATTTCCCTTAGATTAATTATAATAAGCAGGATTGTGAGTCATAGGCTCTACATACTTTTTAACTGTATAACGCACATTGTTTGATTTCCTTTAGGAATGGAGTCATTTTCTTATCCACAGTGTCTGTTGTCATAGTCGTAATGATTCCCGGGCTCCCCTCTCTTTCTTTGCTGCTTGTCATTGAACCCTAGCATGGTTGGCCAGTGTTGCACCTCAAGCTGTAGCTCCAGCACAAAAGATGAGTGTGTAGATTTCTTACATAACCTGGTGGATGTTAAGTAGTAAGTTATTATTGTTTTAGTCTGAATTTATGTAATTTCCTCTTCATGCTTACTCTTCTTTACTTTTTCTTTTATGAACCAACCTTTCAGAAGCATTTTTATGCTTGTGACTTCTGCTTTTGTCCTTTTGGACCACTTTTAAGAGCGTCTAGGAATCAGTGACACTCTTTTGTGATGCAGTATTGGAATTTATATTATCTGTGGTGTTCCAGAGAAGATGCCTTTGTATTTTTTATGTGACTGAATCTATGGTTTACCTTTAGGGTCTCTCAATTCACAAATAATTATTTGCTTCCTTTGTATTCTAGGAACTTCCTTCCTTCCTTCCTTCCTTGCTTGCTTCCTTCCTTTCTTCCTTCCAGCCCTCCCTCCATTTTGTTTGTTTTGTTTTGTTTTGGAGACAGGGTTTCTCTGTGTAGCCCTGGCTGTTCTGGAATTTGGCTCTATAGACCAGGGTGGCCTTTATATCAGAGATCCACCTGCCTCTGTCTCCTTAGTGCTGAGATTAAAACCATATACCTCCACTGCCCAGCCATATTCTAAAATTTTTGCCTTTTTTCTTTTACATGAGTATATTTGATTTGGTGTGAATACAAAGTAAGACTCTCTATTTGTATCTCTCATTTGGTTTGTCATGCTTTCTTTTCCAAATTCTTTCTCACTGATATGAGAGACTCCATTTCCCAAGTTCTAACCTCATCTGTCCTACAGTCTATGCATTGATTTGCGTTAGTACTGTATTTCTGTCTTTTCTGGCACTATGGTCACACCCCTTTGATTATTGTTAATTTGTGATACCTTTGGTAATCTGATTAAGTTACACTATTTCCACTAGAGAGAGTGTGATCTCTTAAAATTTACTAAAATTAAAGAAATTCTTCTCTGATAAATACAAAGAGCCAAACACTGGACATAACTGTTTGTAAAATGAATATTTTATGGAAAGCTTAAGACTGCAAATGAGTGTTAAAATCCTGCAATAAGAAAACGATTCTATTTAAAATATGAAAAGCATATGAAGAGTCACCCCACCAAAGAAAATATACACTACTATGTGCAAAAATATGGTAACTCTATGTATGAAAACATGCTTAAAGCTGGGGATACATGCAAGTGAGTGCCAGTAATCAAAACCAGGTCCTTTAGAACAGCAGCCAGTGCTGCTGAGTCATTTCTTTTCAGCCCAATGAACCATTATTAACTACAGTTCACAGCTTATGGTTAGGTTTATACTCTATATCACACTGTTGTTTGTGCAGGTAGTGAATGGAAGCAAGATAGGAATCCCCCACTAGTATATTATTATAAGATTAATTGCACTGACTTGAAAATGTCTCTTTCTCCGTAACTGCCTGCCAATCACTTATCATTTTACTATATGCATATTTAATTGCTCTTAGTAAATAAGTAAATACACATATTGTTCTAAACTGTTATTGGCTAAAGTAAATGTATCCTATTCTGAATTCTTGTTGCTCTAAAGTTGTCCTTGCTTTCCACTACTTCCCTTCCACCTTTTTTCCTGGTATGTCTTTTGTGTTGAATCACTCTTCAATGTGGTGATGATTATGACGATGTAAACATCGTTAGCAACTCAGCAGCATTGTAAATTGTGATTACACTTTGTTTCTTGTGTAGGTATTCTTTTTTTTTCTGTAGTTTTAATTACTTTCCACCAAGAAGTGAAAGACATGTCTAATTATAATCAAACACCTGTCTATTGGCTCACATTTCTTGAATCTGTGTTTTTTGAGAGCTCCTTGCTCTTGACTCAAATCTGAATTGGGACATTTTCTTCAGCTGTATTTTTCTTCCGTGTTCTCTTCACTAACTTCCTCAGTAGAGTCTGTATTCTGTGGGTCACCAGTCTTCCCCTTTGTGACCTATCTGGCCTGTGTTCACTTAAATAAAGTAGAATTCTATTCCCATAATGCTCCAGTACCCCTTGCAGGATGTTCAGTTAGCAGCCGTAGGAGACATCTGCTCCAGGTTTGGAGGACAGGTATGAAACAGACACCACAGCCTGTGTGATAACTTCATGTTTTTGTCAGATAGTGCCTCATTGACCCTGTATTCACAGCACCTTGCACCACAGACATCTGAGTTCCTCTCAGATTCCTCCTCAAGTTTGTAGTCAGGATTTAAACATCTCCGCAGGGTATCCCATGTTCTGCATTTACTGAGTCTTGACATGCTCAGCAGAAAACAGATGTGGGTTCTTGGCAGACTTTGTCTTGTGTGTTCTTGGCTAGCCTCTTGCCAAATGATGATTCCTGTACATCCTCATTTGTTCTAGATGGACCCTTTACCTGGCTATATCCAACTCTCCCTCCCAACTCTGTTGGTGAACTTACAGTGACTTCAGACTCCACACTAGTTTCGCCACCAGTTGTCAAAGTTATCAGGTACAATATTTATTATGAATTGACTATTCACAAAAACATTTCTGATTTTATAGTCATGCCTAAATCACATACTCATGTTGGTGGATTACTCTTCAAGTGGCTTTACTGAGAGATGATTCAAAGCAAATATATATTTATGAACTTTTTGTGTATAAATATACATATATACCCACTGTTATCTTAATGTTGAATGGCAGATAGACAGAATATTGGGAAAATTTCTTCATGGGATGGGATGATGCCACTGCATTACTCTCAGTTCCTGGGGATACCATTGGGACTCTGATGCCATTTTGAATTTCATATTCTTTGTGTGTAACCTTTGATTTCATCAACCTCTGGAAGCTTTTAAAAGTTTTCTTTGATCTCTGAAACATCCATGGAATGGTAAAATTGTATGTGCCCCTGTCATTATTCACAGCGATAGACCTTCAGTGATCTTTCTCTGTGTGGGAACTTTCACTCCAGTTTTGTATTGCGTACTTTTCTTTCTGTTTTATGTCTTTGATTTCTTCGTTTCCTTCTATTAGCTCTGGGCCTCCTAAAGGAAAGTGCCAGCTTCTGAACAGATCCCACTATTCTCTGTCCTTTTGTTCTGCTTTCTAATAAGTTAATTCATGTATATTTTTTCTTCACATTTTCCTCGGAAATATTTGAGGTACCCAGTTAAATCTTTAATTTCTAAATTTTTTAAAAAAAATTCTTTTACTCTGATTTAGGCCTTCATTCTTTGTTAAAAGGTACATTATCTTCTCTTACTTGTGATAAATCCCTGTTCTTTAAATTTATATTAAAATTTTTGTTTACTTTTCTCTCTCTCTCCCTCCCCTCTTTGTTTCTCTTCTGTGTTTTGTTTTTGTCTTTATAATTCAACACAGAGTATCTTGACTGTCCCCTTCCCTATAAGAAGGCAGCATTAAGACTGATTGGAGTATTAGCAGAAGTTGGAGCATCCATCACTACATCATAGGATGGTCTCCCTCTCATCTCCAAAGGTACTCCAAACAAAACAAAACAAAGACGTCCAACTCCTAGAGTCTGTGCATTAATCAGAAGACAGTGAAGGCTGGGTGGGTGTTCTGGTTTGGCAGGGCTGCCTTAGAAAAATGTAAATTATGTTTTAGCATCTTAAACAACAGACATTTATTTTCATATTGTTCTGAAGTCTTGAAGAATTGCACCACACTACTGGTCCACTTCCTGGTTTATGAATATCTGCTACCTTGTTTTCTTGTAAATCACTTCACTGTGTGAGTACATTGTGGGCCAGATTGCTGAAGACTCTTCCAAGAAGATGATCAGCATCATAGTGGGCTTCCTAATTTCCTGAATTCATGGAAACTGATATACCTCCCAAACACCCCAGATACCATCACCATGAGAGGTAGAGTTCCAGTATGGATTCGAGATTCAGGAGAAATATAACTCAGTCTATACCTAAGGATGCCCTAGTTGAATGTATAATCACTTACTCCCTCTCAAGTTTCAAAACATGCCTCATTTCTCTTCTCCACTCTGCTTGTTTACAATTTGTGACGTCATCTAGCGATGGTGGAGTAGTCTCAGGTGTGCTAGGTAGGAAAAGAGGAGTAGAAATCTGGTTACCATTTAGCCAGAACTGTACATTTTACATTCTGGTCTCTAACTCACTGTGAAGCCAAATAATACCTCGAAATTCTGATCCCTTTGCCCTCACCCAAGTTCTTGGATCACTTATAGTGCAAAGGATCAAACCCAGAGATAATAATTACCATTCTTATCCATTCGGATTCTTGGGAAAAGTTTGTTCTTTTAATTTGTCTTCAATCTCTGGGTGGTTTTTGTCTGCTTCTTCTATCTGAGCTCTTTGGGGACAGAGCTTCTACTGCTTCTGCTGATTGTTCAGTGGTTACTCTCTAAAATATTGCTTGGCACATGGGGGTTGCTTTGTACATAATCTAATGATAAATGTAAGTTCTTGGCTTCAGCTTTTGCTTCTGTTACATCAATTGTCATTACCATCTCTAAGTTTATGCAACTAGTGTCTGATTTCCACATGCGTGTTTATTTTGACTATATGAGCAGCAGCCATGTTAGAAATAACACACATTTTAGTGGGTGCTGGAAGGAGTGTGCTTTCACATGACCATGTTTACTTGAATACCAAGGATGGGTTTCCAAATTTTAAAACTGAGTGCTCAAAAATGTGAGGTTCACAAATGAGAGCATTTGGAGTTTGCTTTGAAGATCGTGTGGCTTATCTTTGGTCTTCTCCACTATGCGACTACGTTTACTATTAGTTTTAAATCCCCGGGGCAGTTGTCATCCAGTGGTTTACATTTTCCCATGAAGTAAGTACACTAGACCCTGGGAGCTCTTGGGCTCTCTCCACTCCCTGAACTTTAAATAAATGATGACACATTTATTTTGCAGCTGAATTAGGTGCCAGGAAAGATCAGAAAATCTATCTTCCATTTCTCGGATCGGGGATGATCATCCCAGCGGTGTTTGTATAATGGCTCTCTCTTTATTGATCAAGGGTCAAGAAAGTCTGGGGATTTTGCAGTTTGAGAATTTAAGAATAATTTATGGTTAACAAGTAATACTGGGAAGACACTTATTCTGCATGCTTTGTTGCTAAATGCAGCTGTCATAGCCAGATGCCAAGAGATGTACACTGTCGGTAACAGCTGAGTTTCCTGAAGGAAAGTAACTCAGTTGCACAGTGTAGAGTAGCCTACCGGTCCCTGGGTCTGTTTTTCTCTTGGTATCTTACTGAAAAGCAACATTCATCATATATTATGGATGTGAAAAATTACAAAATCTATGTATTCCAGACTGTACTTTCTCTTTGTTATGAGTGCTGAAGATAGATTTCTTTTTTGTCCTTGGATTCTTTTTCAGTTTGCTAAGCATTTTACAAGGGAAGTAAGATTGTTATCCATCTGTCAAAAGTTACATTTTATAATTAGCACTCTTGGATGAGCTGCCCCCGATGACAGAAGGTTATTGGAGTCTCTAGCCTTGCTTTTCTCTTTCAGAAGCAACAATGGTGTTGTTGTTGTAAAGAGAAATAAACATGTGTTACTTTTGTTTTTAAGCCTATGAATTCAGGGGACTGTGGTCAAGTGTTACTACATCAAGACATTGACCTGGTGCAATAGAAAGCCCTTGTTAGCAGAGTCCTACCCAAGGGTGAGAATGAAAATATTGAACACTTAGATGGCACAAACTTTACAAACCTGGAACACTGACATCACCTGCTGCATCAACCATTATCTATTTGTGTCTAAGCAGAGAGAAAGCCTATTTTACCCTTGAGGGACAGCAGGAGACATACAGGGGATTCACAACAAAAAATACTTCAATATTATAACAATTACTATAGGAATAATTAAACAGTATAACAACTGCATCAGCCCAAGTCATACTATGTTTGGGTTTCTCTCATGGAGGATCCTTACTCATGGATGGAAAGAACATATTTTTAACACCAGGCTTAATTTCTTCATCTGCCACAGTGGTTAGACTATAGCTACTGTGTGTCATTTAGCAACTTTTGTTCAGATGTTGTGTGTATTCTGCAGACAAAATAACCTGACCCATCTTCTCTGAGATGGAATGTTATAAGGGAAACTATAAAGGACCAAACTGAACCAGAAAAATAAATTGATTTTCTGTCACTTATGGACACTAGCTGCCTTTGTTAATTACAAAAAATACTCTTTGTCAAAACTGGTAGCTGCTACTTAAGTTGCCATGAAATATTCATGTTGTAATCTACATGTAAACATGTATGACTTACTTCATGTCCCAATTAATTCAGTCTGAATTCAATTTGAATCTCCTACTAGTGCAGCTGAATACAAGGGGCAAAATCTATTTGAAAAATTCTGTCTGTCGGTGAATTAGGAAAATATTTAGCTTTCTAACTATGTTGTAAACAAACGCAAAACTTAATATGTTTTGAAAAACTAATTTCACATCATGTCATGGTTTGATGTTTCTTTTCTGGAGGAAAGGCTCATATCAAATGTAAATTTTCCTGAATGTCATTTCTACCTTAGAGTTGCTATGAGCGATTGTAGAATATCCCAAGTCAAATTTGCATAATGTTGACTGAAACCTTAACATGCACAAGAAAAATACCACTAGCATATTTGTTCTGACAATATGGAGAACTGAAGGATTTTAGAGATGAAAAATACAAAAAGTATATGATTATGAGATAGTTTCCTCACAGCTGTTTGGATTATATAATAACACCAAATTTTAAAAATCCTCAATTAACCGGCCACTCCAAGAACGGGATGGTCTAGCATTAACTTTAGTTATTGAGACATATTTTCAAAGGATTTTGTCTGTGTTAGTTTTGATGCAAGTTGGTGGGCAATGCATCCTTCGAAGATGATATTGGCTGTAACTAATGCTATGGCATTATTATGACAATTAGAATGGGCTACAAGTTCCCCGATATCGTCCAAACATTGTTCTAACTGTGTCTGTGAGGGTCTTTCTCAATAAGAGGCTATTAGACTTGCTGAGCTAATTAAAGCAGAGCTACCCTTTGTCAACCATGTGTGCCTCATCTACACAACTGAAGGCTTGGGTAGAAAAATAAGTGAAAATTCATGCCCTGTCTGCTGGATGCTGATTTCCTTTCGCCTGGGTGATTGAGAAGGAGGCTTATACCGAAATGACTAGGTTTTCTCCTCCTCAGACCTTTTATTCCAGACTAGGGCTACATCAGAATTTATCCTAGGCTGCCTTGCATTCCAGGGCTTCTCAGCCTTTGTAAGAATGTGAGACAAGGCCATATAATAGCTCTCTTTATATAGAGATGATGGCCATGAAGTATACTAGGAGAGGCATATATACCTGCATATTTTATGCATATGTATTCTATAAATATATAATATATATTAATATATAAACAGGATAGACAGCTGTTTGTAAGTTTTACTACATTTCCCCCCCAACACACACACACTTGATTTTGTTTCATTGGAGAACTCTGATTATTGTAGTGAACTGTATGAGAAGTCTTGAGTGAACATAAATTTAAAAGATATTAGTTAATCATTGAATTTATTTTCTATATATAAGGTTAAATAAAGTTCAAATGACATTCATGTCTTCAAGTCATCTTCTTTTTAATTTTTCCAAGACTCATAAGCTATATAAAACCAAGCCCCACTTAATACTAATAAATTGCCAATGATTTTCTACAAACTAAACTTAATTCTTTAGTGACATCATGGAACTTAATATTAATTGGATCCTGATGTTGGCTAAGTGCTTGAATTTTACAATATCAGCTGCAGTTAGAACATGCACTTGACTTATGTACAAATTTTGTTGTCTGGTATTTGGTAACATTTACTGATTTTAGTATCTTATCAAACATCAGAATTTTCAGAACATTGAGGAAAGATCAAAGATGAGGTGACTAGGAAAGGAAGATTTTTATCTACAAATATAATTCTCAGAAAGTAAGAAATGACTTGGCGACATTGCCTGCAAACAGACACTGCAGAGACATTGACTTGCTTCAAAAGGAAATCATAAGAATTTGAAAATGCTTTTAGAATTATAATAGGGATGTTAATCAGTTACAGTTTCCAAACTTGGGCTCTATCTCAAAGGCAAATGGGTGTAGGTGGGGGTACATGGCTTGGGAGGGGTGTGGATGGTGCTGTTGGAAGAGGTGATGAACAGCTAGAGAATCTTTACAAGTTTTGCTGCATGCAAGGCAAAAAAATCATTAAACAAAAAGGAAAAACAGTTCTTAAAACCTTTTACTTATTTTCTGACTGTTAGTAAGTTAGTTAGCTTTTTCATCTTCCCAAGGAGTACATGCTGTCTGGAGCAGCTGGGGCACATGGTCCTCAAATTCTCTTACAAATTGTTAAACAAATTGAAAAAATATACATCAGTTTTTTCCCCTAGAGACCTTAGCCATTGGTTTTCTCTGCAAAAGTGAGTTGAAGTTTCAACCTACTTAGAGGTTATATATAATTTATCCACTCAAAAAGGAGACATGAAGACAGTTATTGGCTTGAAATTACAGAAAATAGGAAATTGTTCTTAACATCCCTCATCATGAGGGCGATTAGAATGATCTGGTCAAAAACTCAGCTGGCAAAGGCTTAGTTCTCCAGGAAGCAAGTCCGCATGTGCGCATCTAAGCTATGAATTAGCAGATGAACCCAGAAATGGGATGATAGTTGTTGATTCCCAGGCAATTAGAACACAAGAAAAAGCCCAATCTGAGATAAATTGGGAAATCTTTCTTCCCCTTGTCAGCAGCCTTTGCGGCATGTTAATACAGTGGGTTGATAGCGGGGAAAATGGAGGGACTTTTCTGTGCTGAACCTGATTGGAAGCTAAATTATTTCTGTACAATTGTCTTCCTGTTTTGTTGCTCTGAAAGCCCAGTGTTCCTCAGGCTGTTGATGATTGCTCCTTAATGTAAATTTGTAATGCTGTGTTCTCACGTTGCTCTTTGTAGAGAAATATTTGCCTCATCCTAAAGTCTATCAGAATGCCAATCTCTTTCAATAAAACTGTAATAACTGTTTTCTCCAGCGTGAGAACAATGGAGGATCTTTTTTTTTTTTTGAGTGTGCGACTTAAAAGCTTTAGTTGTAGTTGGGAAAAGAGGTTAGCAAAAATACCGTCATGCTTTGTAAGAAATTGGAAAGGACCATAGGGACAATCACAGTGTAAAAAATCTAGTTTCCCTTCCTATAAACCAGAACCACTTGTATGACTCGAGCACTTACCCTCGTCAACCATTTTATTCTCCATGACATATTAGTATTTTTTTCTCTTTTTCTTGTATGAATGTTTTGTATTCATGTGTATAAGCATGTTTGTTTCTGCATGTGTGTGCTTGCATGTGCTGTATTTCCATAGTTAACACTGGGATCATTATTTATCGCTCTTCCACCTTCTTTACTGAAGTTGAGCAGCTTGGTTAAACCTGGTATGGACTGATATGGCTAGTCTTGTTAGAAGGTTTGCTCTGGGGAAGACTGTCTCTGCCTGCTGAGTCTGGAATTACAGGTCATTGTCATACCCACTTAGCCTTCACAACTCCAGTCCTCATGCTCATATGCCAAATACTTTAACCACCAGGGTATCTCCAACCCCTTTATCTTTGCTTCCATAAACTGCACAGGATGAATGGTCTATTAGCACTTCGGACAAAGCTAGCTTTAAGAGTGCCAGGCAGAGGACTTAACTATGGTTGCTGAAACCCACTTTTCTTTGGTTTTAATGCAACTAATATATCAAGTTTCATAAGGTATACAGATATAGCTCGTGAGAAATTCTGTGGGTGTTTATACTGGAGGCTGAACAGACTGCTCAGTGGTTAAGAGTACTTAGGGTTTTTGCAGAGGACCTGGGTTCAGTTCCCAGCAGTTACATCAAGTGGCTCACAACCACCCATGACTCCAGTTCGAGAGGATCTAACGCCTTCTGAACCCCTCTGAAACCTACACCTATGTGGTGTGCATCAACTTGTGTGAGCACACACACCTACACATAGCAAATAAATCCAGCTTATTTTTTTTAATCAAGAAGTATTTCTGCCACTGTACAATGCCCTAATGTAAAGTGTCACACAGGCCTTCAAAGCATAATGAGACAGAAATGGAAGTCCCTCTTGATACAGTGGTGCATATATGCAATGGTCGCAGTGGAGGAAGGGTCACTGTGTCAGGAGGATCTCAAGTTCAGTGCTAACTTGAGCTACACCGTCAGACTCTCGCAAAGAAACAAAACAAAGACAACAGCAAAGGAAAGTGAACTGGGTTCTTCAAGCCTGAAGCATTTTCTTTTCCTTTTTTTTCCATACATTGTTTTGTTTTATTTTTTCCAATCAAAAACATAATTAAAGAAATACAATTTTTACCTTTCTTCCCCTTCTCCCGGTCCCCTCCCACTGCCTCCCCACCCCTCCTCCCTCCCCCTTCTTCCTTGAAAGAGGGCATGGTGCCCTGCCCACTTAGCTCACAAGCCCAGAGAAGCCGAATAACAAGGTGAACCCAAAGAAAGCATACACAGAACCTCCTGGAAGTTGGAAGCAAACAAGATCATCAAGCGAAAGTTCTTTTCCTTTAGAAGAGCGTTCGAAACACACAGAGCAGGTGCCTTTGAACGTGAGACAAGCCGCACATGTGTGCTTCTGAGATTCATTCTGATTATTTACACAACCAAGAGCCTGCAAGGGGCCCACAAGGGTCTTAAGTTTGTGCAGTTGGGGCAAAGACACTCAGTTGCCTGCAGAAGAAGTAGCTGTAGGAAAGAATCCATTTGAATCATATTATCTTATGAAACAAGACTTATCTCTTATCACATCTTATTCAAAGGACTTAGGCACCCATAAAAGCCAGCATTGAGTTTTCTGATGAGTCTGTTCAGCAAGTTTACTCATCATCATTGCCTTCCCCCTTTATCCAGTTTTGCACATTATTTCCAACACTTCTGAATCTAACTCATGACCCAGATCAGGAAATAGGTCACCCCTCCTGCTTAGCAGAGTTCTAGCTCCTTACCAGATTTTAAGTCTATAATATAATATAGTGTAATATAATATTATAAAATAATAATATAATATTTTTCAGTGGGCACAATGCTGCATACCAGATCTCTAGAACTTATTTAGCTTGCATATATAAATTTTTATATTCATTCAACAGGTCTCTCCATTTATCCTTCATCAAGATCCTAACACCAGCCATTATAATCTGATTATGTGCATGGGAATTAGTTAAATTAGCTAGTTTGTCTTGATACAGTGAATCTTACCATGCCCATGCGCCTGACTGTTTTAGGTACTCATATAGTATAACATGGATTATTCTTTGATTGGCTTATCACACTTAGCATAATGATGTATCTATTATCTTATACCTACTAGGAGACTTATTGATTTTTCAAAAAGAGAGATAATAAGTGTTGGCAGGAGTATAAAGAAATTGGAACCACTGTTCAATGAATAATTTAGTGGATATTATGCTGAATGACCTCTTACTCTGAGATAGACAGAAACAAATCCCCCTTTCAGCAGCTCTTACCAGCATAAGGGCTGTTGCCTGGCCCCCATGCTGCTTCTGATGAGATCATCTCTAACCACACTCCATATACATTTTAAACTCATTGCTACGTAGAAGCTAGTTCCATAAAAATTCTTTTTCAATAACTCTAAACATCCAGATTTTCTGGATATATTCATTTTGTTTAAAACACAAAATCTATCATGCATAAAGAAGCACATTAATATTTCATCCATTATTTCTGTGATAAATGGCTTCACTGTCTTCAAACTATACTACTTATGGCTAACAATGATAGTCTGGTTCCTTAAAAAAAAGTCAGTCATTCATCTTAATTTATCTAGCTATACTTCTGTGGTGATGGGATGAAGAGTGGTAATAGAGAACTGGCAGGGCCTGGAAATAGTGGTTGAGCTGCATGCAGAAAACAAGAACTGATGGGTTTGTTAGCAATGTAAGGTGAGGAATTGACAGGAAAAGCCTTCTGCAAACATAAAGAGGTAGGTAGAGTATGAAAGGAGGCGAAACTACTTTCTTTGCAGACCCATAGAAGCTAATTAACAATTTTTATGTCTCTTTCTAGAACCCAGAGGTACAAGCTTTCTGTGAGATTCCTTGGACAGACACCAAATCTTCAGGGAAAGGGGAGGAATATAGTTGACTTGACAGAGCATGAATCAAGGAATGCAACACTCTGAATAAGATCTTGGAAAACGGCAGAAATGGATCAGTGGGAGTTGGAATTAAATATCAGAGTCAGACCAAATGCGTCCAGCCAACAATTGGCCGCGGGTTGCCCACAGAGTGAACAAGTTATAGCATTTTGGTGTGTTGCATTGCTTTTAACAGAGGCCAGATCTGATTGGAATCTAGAGAGAGTTTCATGGTCCTGGGTCTGGAGAGAGGACATGGAGAGGAGAAGCCATTGGTGGAACGTATCGTGTGTACATTCTGCTCATGCTTCTGCAAACATGGGAGGGTTTCTTCCATCTGGTTCTTTTTCTCTCATTGCCCTAATGAAATATTATTTTTTAAAAAAAGAACAAGAAATGAAACAAAGGGCTTCTTGAGACAACTTCAACATACAATTTAGATTCTCTAAGATTTCTGTTTCTCATGCTCATGTTGAGCATGTATTATATCCCATTGCCATATAAAGGAATTTGAAGAGCTAAGAAAGAATTTCTTAGGTGGCTGGAGAATGTGACTTCAGAGAAACTAGAGTAAGATATTCAAGATAGGTATTTTGGGGATTAAAAAGGAAATGTCTTTCACCTTTTCAATAAACATCTATTGAAACCTAAATCTGTGCCATGGCGATTGGAGATGCAGAGAAGGACATCGTCGAGTTGGCTGCCTTAAGGAAAGGTTGTGGGATGGAAAACTATACAACCAGGTAACTGTTACACATTATTAGGAATGTGTACTAAAAGGCTAAACAAAACGCAGTGGGAGTAAGATAAAGGAGTAATGGCGGCTTCTTTTGGTGGTCCAGAAGACATCAGAACTGGTTGATATGAGTTCACTGGATGAACACAGAAGACACAGATGCTCCTAACCACAAAAACAAACAAACATTCCCAAACAAAAAACAAAAGCCAAAAACCAAAAGCCAAAAACAAACAAAAAAAGCCCACCATACCTTTATCTTCACGATAAATCAGATTTCAAGATATTTTCAATATACTTTAAGTCTTTAAACACAGACATGCCCATTTTTCATTCCCTCCTTTACAGATGGGGATTTTTGGCCTAAGCTGAAAGGTGATGGAGCCATCCTAATTAGAGGAGAAGTAGATGAGCAGGCCCTGATACCCGCCAGAAAGAACTTCTGGTGATATTGGAATTGCCATCTTTGTCATTCAAAAGTATAGTTCAAATTTCAACTGAGATCTGAGCTCTTTTTTATGTATGTGTGTGTGTGTGGGGGGTGTACCTGAGTGTGTGTAGATGGATTTTCATGTGTGTGGGTACATGAGTATACAGGTGCATATTAATGTGTGTGCATGTGGAGTCCAGATATTGATGCTGAGTTTCTTCTTGGTTACTCTGCACCATACATGTTGAGAGATGGTTGCCCACTTGGATTCAGAGCTCACAAATTTGGCTGGTCTGGATAGCTAGGTTGCTCGGGAGCCTTTTATCTCTTCCTCCTGAGTGCTGAGATTGCAGGTAAGCCAACATGCTGGCCTGGCCTTTATTTAGGTGTTGGGGTTTGAACTCTGGTCCTGGTACCTTGTGCCAGCAAATGCTTTACATGCTGAGTCATCTTTCCAGCTCCAAGTTGTGATTTTAAATAATTCATCAACACGGCTTCAATCTGAGCCTTCCTCTCAAGTAACCTTCCGTCCTTGTGTCCGCTCCTGGCTGGAATGGCGGAGATACACTAAAGACAGACATGCATGCTTTTCCATTCATTATCAGAGCACTGAAACAGTAAGAGGGAAAATCTCTCCCTGGATCCCGTGCTGGGGGAGGGGAAAGGTTGAAGTCTGATGCCAGGCAGAGCAGGACTTGCCACCCAGGAAGAGATTTCACACCGTTCTGACAATTTGATCCGTGCATGTTTTCTGGCCTCTATTTCATCTTTTTATTTTTATTTTTTAAAAATAAAATGGAAGTATCGACACAGAAAAGCCAGAGAGAAAGCAGGAATCCATCTCTCCAGATGATGTGAAAACAGTTCTCACCTGAAGGTGGATAAGAGGCACTGTTTTCAGGATGATGATGACCCCAAAGAATAGGTTTACGGCATCGTAAATTCCATGTTCCACTGTGGTAATGGTTTCATGCTGTTTCTATACACATAGCGAAGAACCTCATAAAGTGATAAACTTTAAAGACATTGGTGGGCACCTCAGGCAGGTGGGGCGCAGCAGAGTGGGAGAATTGCTCTAGCCTCAGATACAACCTGATAACATTCTTAGCATGGGGAGGGGGCTGAAGCCTGTGGTCTCTTACACTCCAAAAGGGTTCGGCCGCAAGAATATTAAATCAGGCACACAGTTGGCCAGTCAATGCCTATTAAGGAGGGCTGAGTTAGCCCAGGCTAGATGACTCCTGATTTGCAACATTCCACCATCAGTGAAATGCTAATCCATTGGTTCTCAACCTTTTAAAACTGCGATCCCTCAATACAGTTCCTCATGTTGTGATGACCCACAACCATAAAATTATTTTTGTTGCTACTTCATACTTGTAATTTTGCTACAGATATGAATTGTAATGTAAGTACTTTTTGGAGATAGAGGTTTGCTAAAGGAGTCCCGACCCACAGGTTGAGAATCACTGCTCCAATCTGTCACTCAGCCTTCCAGACGGCTCAGTATTGATGTAACTTCTTTTAGAGAACATTCTGTACGTCGACCAAACCGTAAACCAGTTCATTTTCCTTTATTCGCTCATCTCCTATTTATTTAGAGCAGCCACAGGTTTGGGAATCTAAATGCTTCTGTAATCCTTGGGGTCTTTGTTTTGCCTAGTCCGTCTCAGACAAAAATCTCCTCACCCTTGATACCTGTTCAAACTTCTTGGCCCCCATGTTCTATAAAACCCTAGTAAGCTGGTTTAACAGGATCTCCCCCACTCCATAATGGTATTTCCTCTTAGAAACAAGTACTATACTCACAGGCAGTTCTCCAATTAACTGCTCATTAGTTAGAGATTCTTGGTAGTCTTTGCTGTATTGGGAACTGAGCCAGACCTTTCTCCTTAATGACAAGAACCTTGACCCTTGCATCAGTTGCCTTCCTTGTTGATGTGACAAAGCCTTACAGAAGAACCTAAAGGAAGAAAGGGGGAATTATCTTGGCTCTCAATTTTGGGGTATAGTTTATGATGGAGATACCACAGTAGCCGTAGCTTGAGGCAACTGGTCATATTGCATCCATAATCAAGAGACTGTAAGTCAATGGTTCTCAACTTTCCTAATGCTGCAACCCTTTACTATAGTTACACATGCTGGGGTGACCCCGACCCCCAACCATAAAATTATTTTTATTGCTACGTCAAAGCTCTAATCTTGTTAATGTAAACGTAATGCAAATATTTTTTGGAGATAGAGGTTTGCCAAAGGGGTCACGACCCACAGGTTGAGATGAGGGCTGATGCTCAGCTTTCTCCTGGTTTTATGCAATCCAGGACCCCAATCCTAGGAATGGGGCTATCCATACTTCGGGTAGGTCTTTCTGTCTCCATTAATCCAGCATAGACACTTCCTCGCAGATGTGCCCAAAGGCTAACTTAATCTAGATAAGCTTGCACAAGCAAGCCCAGAGACTTGTCTGGGTGATTTTAGATTCTGTCAAGTTGACAGTCAATGTTAAGTATCACAAAGCCTATTGCAATAGTACTAAATAGGTTTTCCTTGCAATTTTAATGTCTTAACACATGTCAGATTTCTTTTTTTTTTCTGTAACACTTGTATCTAAAATTGAAACAGTGCTCAAAAAGCAGGCAAGACCAGAATTATGAACAGCAATCATTATTCTCCCATGGAAACATATTCACACACGTTAAGCTTTTTCAACACAAAAATGCTGTCTTCTCACTTAAGGAAATGCTCAGCATTCTTAGTCATCAGAGAAATGCAAATCAAAACAACACTGAAATTCCATCTTACACATGTAAGAATGGCCAAGATCAAAAACACTGATGACAACTTATGCTGGAGAGGTTGTGGGGAAAAGGGAACACTCCTGCATTGCTGGTGGGAGTGCAAGCTGGTACAGCCCCTTTGGATATCAGTATGGAGATTTCTAGGAAAATTAGGAAAAAACCTTCCTCAAGACCCAGCAATACCACTTTTGGGTATTTATCCAAAGGATGCTCAATTGTACCACAAGGACATATGCTCAACTGTGTTCATAGGAGCATTGTTTCTCATAGCCAGAACCTGAAAACAACCTAAATGCTCCTCGACTGAAGAATAGATAAGGAAAATGTGGTACATTTACACAATCGAGTACTACACAGCTGAAAAAAATGACATCTTGTAATTTGTAGGCAAAGGGATGGAGGTAGAAAACATCATATTGAGTGAGGTAACCCAGACCCAGAAAGGAAATTATCATATGTACTCACTCATAAGTGGTTTTAAAATATAAAGCAAAGAAAATCAGCCTACAAATCACAATCCCAGAGAACCTAGACAATAATGAGGACCCTAAGAGAGACATACATGGATCTAATCTACATGGGAAGTAGAAAAAGATAAGATCTCCTGAGTAAATTGGGAGCATGGGGACCATGGGAGAAAATTGAAGGAGAGGGGAGAGGCAGGGAAGGATGCAGGGAAAAATGTATAGTTCAATAAAATCAATTAAAGAAATATTGTCTTCTATTTTAAATTCATATGTCCACTCAAAAAAATATACATATGAGGGTATATATACGTTTGGTGGATCCTCACATTTATGATTCTCAGCTGAATTAATTTTTCTTGTTATGATATTTTATATTATAGCTACAGATTCATTTTGTTTTTCTATCCCTACAGATTTTGAGCCAATCATGGTAGTTAATGATTTCATATTACATTTATAGTAATTTATTATATATAGCTTATTAGTAAATCAGTAAATACAATCTTAATATATTTTATTTTGGCTAATCCATTTGATTGGCTCTGTTTTTCAAACTAAAGGCTGCACTCATACCAGGACCAATAGCCAGAAAAGACACCAGAAGAAATGGCAATGTCTTTCAACACTTCAACTGCTTCCAACACTTCAACCAGGACAGGATCAAGACACATTACTCATTATACAACAAAAATGTTTTCTCTTTGCTGTCGTGTTTCTTAGATGTGATTGTTTACCTGTGGCAAATAAAAAAGGGAAAAAGGAAAAAAAATCCTTACCTGAGTTAGTGAATTGAATACAAAAGTTAATTCACAATTTTCAAAATTCATTTTTAATCCTATATGCAATAACAGCTAAAAAGAATTACTTACACAGCTGGAAGCGTGTCTAAATTCTGTGGGGAATTCTATGAAAAATTGTGGATCTAGTGCCTGCCCTGAAGGAACTTATAATCTAAAAAGTACATAGACCATAAAACAAAAAAGATGAAAGATACTTACAGGCAAACTCAATTTACACTTTCTGATTTCTACAGGCTCCAGGGAGAGCAGAAAAATTCTATTGCATATTGCACTCATAACTTCTGATGGGGAAAAAAATCAATGTCTTTTTATAGATTGCCAACCTAATGGATTCTATGATATGAACACCAAAAAAAAAAAAAAAAAAAAAAAAAAAAAAAAAAAAAAAAAAAAAAAAAAAAAAAAAAAAAAAAAAAAAAAAAAAAAAAAAAAAAAAAAAAAAAAAAAAAAAAAAAAAAAAAAAAAAAAAAAAAAAAAAAAAAAAAAAAAAAAAAAAAAAAAAAAAAAAAAAAAAAAAAAAAAAAAAAAAAAAAAAAAAAAAAA